>NC_069399.1:125472536-125552536 GCF_026875155.1 Cherax quadricarinatus
GAAGGGAAGAGATAATTTCATTGGTATACGTCGAGTGTTTGTACTCAGATTTACTTACCTAGTTGCACTCGCCTAGTTGTACTAACCTAGTTGTACTCAATTAGTTGTCCTCAACAAATTCAGTTTCAGCAAGAACAACAAATGGGATCAAATCAATCGTGACCTTGCTGAAGTATCGTGGAAAAAATTATGACTAACAAGGATCAGAACCAGTGTTTCGAGAGAATGAACTCAAACAGAAGTATATTCCAGACATGTACTCTTATGCAAAAGGAAGAGAAGATGCAAGTTAGAAACAGGCGAAGACGGCGGACCACAGAACCTCTCAAAGGCTGTAGAATTTCTGAAGAACGAAAAGAAAACGCTGATTAGAGAATGTAGGATGTGGGCTCAGAGAGAGAGAGGAATTCAATTTATATATATATATATTATATATATATATATATATATATATATATATATATATATATATATATATATATATATATATATATATACATACATATACATAAATTTAATATGCAGAATCCAGAGCAAAAATTAGTTCTGGTAATGTGTCGTTGCTTGAGGCAACTGGGAGTTACAATGACGATAACAAAGAAATGAATGAATTACTGTAGCCACATGAGTCGTTAATCAGTGTAAAGATTGATGATCCAAATCAGTTTTACATAAATGGGATTCCAAAGGCCGCCGACATCTCCATAATTTTTAACATAACCCCTTGCACTCTCCAAATTCATTAAGAAATGCAAAGTAACCATTACCCTCTGCGTTAAATATTTTACGAAGAATGAGCCTGGACAGAGGAGTCATCCCATTATCACTAGCAGCACATATACAGCCCTACTACATAAAGGGGTTACAGTAAAGCAGTACAAAATTTATCGACTGATAATGCTATCGTCAGACACACAATGAAGATCTCTGTAGGGATTTCAAGAATCAAGATTGCTAGTCACATGCAGTCACAACAGTTTCACAGCTCAGGGCAGTATGGGTTTACTGCACTGTAAAGAAGGTCGCTCCTGCCTTTCACAATTGCTGGGTCATTACGACATGTTCTTGAATGCACTAGAAGGCAAGCAAAATGTAGATGTACTGCAGTGTACGTACACTGAATTAGCAAGAGCTTCTCACAAGTGCAACAATGGTGTGATAGTGTACAAAATGCGTGAAATGGAACAACCAGAAAAGAGGCAGATGAATATGGAACTTCTTAACAAATAGAATCCAACAACTAATAGTAAACAAAGTGAGATCGGGACTGCCATAGTGGACATTTCTGTACCTCAAGGTACAGTATTAGCTAACTTCTGTTTCTTTTTCTTGTATTTGACATAGACAGGGACATTAATCATTTCACGATGTCATCCTTTCCTGGTGATAATAGATTTTGTATTAATATTGGTAGAATTACCGACAATATGTTAAGTAAAAGGACACAAGTGCAACTAATGTGACTAACGTTGCCACAACAAAATGTCACATTAGTTTCATTTGTGTCGTTCTACTTAACACAGTAGAGTATGTAGAGTGGCGGATAAAAACATAATGTTCAGTAAGTACTAAATTTAATTACTCTGCTTTGGAAAATTGAGGAAATAAAGACATACTCGAATCACTCAACAGAACGAAAATTTTAAATGAGAGACATTTAAGGATCACAACAGTGTTATTATGACAGCCGCAAGGATAATGATAGGCTTGATAACTAGACCATTATAAACAAAAGATGCCAAGCCAGTGATGATATTCACTGACTCAATTGTTCTCTCTAGGCTGGAATAATGATGTTATACTAACACATCCCTTCAAGGTACGCAAAATTGCACAACTGGAGAATGTATAGAGAACCTCACTGTTCGTATAAATTCAATTAAGTATTTTAATTACTGGAAAAGCTTTGATCGTAGGCGACAGAGATATATATCATCAATAACAAGGAAGATTCTGAAGGGGCTGGCCCCAAACCTGCACACTGGAATCACTCCTGTAAATACCTCCAGTGAAGAACAAATGTGCAAAAGGTATGGTACGAGAGAGTACGGGGGCGTTGGCCCCGAAAGAATCCTTCAGGTATCCTTGAGGGGTAAATGAAAACTGACTTTTCAACACCGTGTTCATGCATCAGAAGATTACCAACAGACACCTTGCTCTCTGTAAGAGGGACCTTGATAAGTTCCACAAATTACTTCCTGATTAGCTGGGCTGTGGTGCACATGTTTGTCTGCTGACACCAACAGCATGGTCGACCAGGCCAGCAACAAGCAGGTCTGATCAGTGACCGGGCAGCAGGGACCTGACCACCAAAATCAACTACAGGTAACCTACTTGTCTTAATTTAGGAGTACTCATTTAGTTGTGCCCGCCTACTGTAGTTGTACCCACCTACTGTAGTTGTACCCGCCTACTGTAGTTGTACCCGCCTACTGTAGTTGTACCCACCTACTGTAGTTGTACCCGCCTACTGTAGTTGTACCCGCCTACTGTAGTTGTACCCGCCTACTGTAGTTGTACCCGCCTACTGTAGTTGTACCCGCCTACTGTAGTTGTACCCGCCTACTGTAGTTGCACCCGCCTACTGTAGTTGTACCCGCCTACTGCAGTTGTACCCGCCTACTGTAGTTGTACCCGCCTACTGTAGTTGTACCCGCCTACTGTAGTTGTACCCGACTACTGTAGTTGTACCCGCCTACTGTAGTTGTACCCGCCTACTGTAGTTGTACCCGCCTACTGTAGTTGTACCCGCCTACTGTAGTTGTACCCACCACTGTAGTTGTACCCGCCTACTGTAGTTGTACCCGCCTACTGTAGTTGTACCCACCTACTGTAGTTGTACCCGCCTACTGTAGTTGTACCCGCCTACTGTAGTTGTACCCGCCTACTGTAGTTGTACCCGCCTACTGTAGTTGTACCCGACTACTGTAGTTGTACCCGCCTACTGTAGTTGTACCCGCCTACTGTAGTTGTACCCGCCTACTGTAGTTGTACCCGCCTACTGTAGTTGTACCCGCCTACTGTAGTTGTACCCACCACTGTAGTTGTACCCGCCTACTGTAGTTGTACCCACCACTGTAGTTGTACCCGCCTACTGTAGTTGTACCCACTTACTGTAGTTGTACCCACCTACTGTAGTTGTACCCACCTACTGTAGTTGTACCCACCTCCTGTAGTTGTACCCACCTCCTGTAGTTGTACCCACCTACTGTAGTTGTACCCACCTCCTGTAGTTGTACCCACCTACTGTAGTTGTACCCACCTACTGTAGTTGTACCCACCTCCTGTAGTTGTACCCACCTCCTGTAGTTGTAGCCGCCTACTGTAGTTGTAGCCGCCTACTGTAGTTTTAGCCGCCTACTGTAGTTGTACCCGCCTACTGTAGTTGTACCCACCTACTGTAGTTATACCCATCTACTGTTGTTGTACCCGCCTACTGTAGTTGTAGCCGCCTACTGTAGTTTTAGCCGCCTACTGTAGTTGTACCCACCTCCTGTAGTTGTACCCACCTACTGTAGTTATACCCATCTACTGTTGTTGTACCCGCCTACTGTAGTTGTACCCGCCTACTGTAGTTGCACCGCCTACTGTAGTTGTACCCACCTACTGTAGTTTTACCCACCTACTGTGGTTATATCCACCTACTGTAGTTGTACCCACCTACTGTAGTTGTACCCATCTACTGTAGTTGTACCACCTACTGTAGTTGTACCCACCTACTGTAGTTGTACCCATCTACTGTAGTTGTACCACCTACTGTAGTTGTACCCACCTACTGTAGTTGCACCCGCCTACTGTAGTTGCACCCGCCTACTGTAGTTGCACCCACCTACTGTAGTTGTACCCACCTACTGTAGTTGTACCCACCTACTGTAGTTGCACCCACCTACTGTAGTTGCACCCATCGACTGTAGCTGTACCCACCTACTGTAGCTGTACCCACCTACTGTAGTTGTACCCACCTACTGTTTACCTGGAGTTTACCTGGAGAGAGTTTCGGGGGTCAACGCCCCCGCGGCCCGGTCTGTGACCAGGCCTCCTGGTGGATCAGCGCCTGATCAACCAGGCTGTTGCTGCTGGTTGCACGCAAACCAACGTACGAGCCACAGCCCGGCTGATCAGGAACTGACTTTAGGTGCTTGTCCAGTGCCAGCTTGAAGACTGCCAGGGGTCTGTTGGTAATCCCCCTTACTGTAGTTACACCCGCCAACTGTAGTTGTACCCACCTACTGTAATTGTACCACCTACTGTAGATATACCCGCCTACTGTAGCTGTACCCATCTACTGTAGTTGTACCCACCTACTGTAGTTTTACCCACCTACTGCAGTTGTATCCACCTACTGTAGTTGTACCCACCTACTGTAGTTACACCCGCCAACTGTAGTTGTACCCACGTACTGTAATTGTACCACCTACTGTAGATATACCCGCCTACTGTAGCTGTACCCATCTACTGTAGTTGTACCCACCTTCTGTAGTTTTACCCACCTACTGCAGTTGTATCCACCTACTGTAGTTGTACCCGCCTACTGTAGTTGTACCCATTTACTGTATTTGTACCCACCTACTGCAGTTGTATCCACCTACTGCAGTTGTATCCACCTACTGTAGTTGTACCCACCTACTCTAGTTGTACCCACCTACTGTAGTTATACCCACCTACTGAATTTGTACCCATCTAAAGTCAGTACCCGATTAGCCGGGCTGTGATTCGTACGTTGGACTACGTGCGACCAGCAATAACAGCCTGGTTGATCAGGTCCTCATTCACCTGGAGGCCTGGTCATGGACTGGGCCGGGGGGCACTGACCCCCGGAATACCCTCCAGGTAGGCAGACCTACTGTAGTTGTACTCACCCAGTTGTACCTACTAACTATACTTGTATCCACCTACTGCAGTTGTACCCTGCCAATGTAGTTGTACTCACCTACTGTAGTTGTACTCACCTACTGTAGTTGTACTCACCCAGTTTTACTGACCTGGTTGTATTTACCCAATTGTTCTCAGCAGCAAGTTCTACTCGTCTACATGTTTCTGGAGTCTACCTGGAGGTTATTCCGGGGATCAACACCCCCGCGGCCCGGTCCACGCCCAGGCCTCCAGGTGGATCAGGGCCTGATCAACCAGGATGTTACTGCTATCGTGTTACTATCTTGCTGGTGTTCTGAGTCTATCCTTTCAGTCATGCCATTCACATATACCAAAATAGCACTGGTCCTAGGACTAACCCCTGTGGAACTCCACTCATCACAGGCGCCCACTCTGACACCTCATCAGTACGAACCACAGCCCGACTTATCCGGCACTGACTTTAGGTATCTGTCCAGCTCCCTCTTGAAGGCAGCCAGGGGCCTATTGGTAATTCCCCTTATGTTGTCTTAACATTGTGTATGAACTCCGTCTTCATTACTCACACAACGAGTTCATTCCACTCGCCTCCTGTACTAACCTGACACTTAAATATACTTCCTAAAAACCAGCGATGTATGTCCCCTTGTACCTGGTCCTTTCACTGCAATCAGTCTGTCCCTGTCTGTCCAGTCAGTTCTTTGAGTATGTAGTACGACTTAACTATGTCTCTCCAAGGCCTTTTGTTTTAATGGTCATCTTCCTCAGGTTATGTTGCAAACTGCAGCCTCTTAACTCCCACCCCCATCATTTCCCCTCATCTCTGAAATTAGTCTCGTTGCTTTTGAACGTGGTGGCCCAGATGGGGACTCCCAGCTTCTGATCAGGCAGGCTGTGATGGCCATAAGAGCCTGCGTGCTGCAGGTAGCAGCAGCTTGGCTGATTGGCCAGTCACAGAGAAAATAGGGCTGAGGAATGTCACAGGTGTATCACAGGAAATAGCTTGCTGCATAAGGTCGCTGGCGGCACCACCATAACTCAAGAATCAAGGATGTGTATTTTAGACTGTCAACAAGGCCTACACACACACGCACACAGTCTAGGAAGCCAGATACTACAAAACTCAACACCAATTTGGAACTCTCACCTGGTCAAGCACGTCAAGATATTAGAGAAAGTGCGAAGGTTTGCGACAAGACTAGTTCCACAGCTAAGGGGAATGTATAACTCACGAAATCGTAATGACACGATTGCAAACAAACCATACAACGAGTGGGATTTGAACCCGCGGTCAGAGACTCTCTGACCGCGGGCTCAAATCCCGCCCGTGGTAAGGAATGTATAACACCAGGAACATCTCCTGAAGCGCACATCAACCAAATAACTGCTGCAGCATATGGGCGCCTAGCAAACCTCAGAACAGCATTCCGACATCTTAATAAGGAATCATTCAGGACCCTGTACACCGTGTACGTTAGGCCCATATTGGAGTATGCGGCACCAGTTTGGAACCCACACCTAGCCAAGCACGTGAAGAAACTAGAGAAAGTGCAAAGGTTTGCAACAAGACTAGTCCCAGAGCTAAGAGGTATGTCCTACGAGGAGAGGTTAAGGGAAATCAACCTGACGACACTGGAGGACAGGAGAGATAGGGGGGACATGATAACGACATACAAAATACTGAGAGGAATTGACAAGGTAGACAAAGACAGGATGTTCCAGAGATGGGACACAGCAACAAGGGGACACAGTTGGAAGCTGAAGACACAGAAGAATCACAGGGATGTTAAGTATTTCTTCAGCCACAGAGTATTCAGGAAGTGGAATAGTTTGGGAAGCGATGTAGTGGAGGCAGGATCCATACACAGCTTTAAGCAGAGGTATGATAAAGCTCACGGTTCAGGGAAAGTGACCTATTAGCGACCAGTGAAGAGGCGGGGCCAGGAGCTTGGACTCGACCCCTGCAACCTCAACTAGGTGAGTACAACTAGGTGAGTACACACACACACACCAACCACGCGGTGCAGAAAGAACATTTGCTGGACGACAATTCGCTCTGTGTAGTGCGATTTGATAAACCTCTACACAGTTGTTCCAATAGAATCTAGTTCTGTTCCGCAGTGTTGTCGCCACTTGGATAAAAGAACCTGGGGTAGTCGACTCCCTGAGGAACGCCCAGTGTCGCCAGTCTGATTTCCACATATTTATACAGACTCTCTCTTGCCTAGCTCTCACAGATTCCTGAATAGTGGGAAGCTAGCTTTCCACGGGAGGTGGATAGCTAGAGGTTGTGGGCATCTAGGGGATGGTAGGCAGCAACAGGAGGTGGACAGCTAGGGGTAGTGGGCAGCTTGAGGGGGGTGGACATCTAGGTGTAGTGGGCAGCTAGGGGTGGTAGTTGGCAGTCCGAGGTGGGAGTGGTGGGCAGGCAGGGGTAGTGGTGGGCACTTCTGCCCACCCTGTGGTTGCCCCACCAGCAGCCGCCTCGCCCGTCACCCAGGCGCCAGCCATCCTGGGCACACTGCATTACTTGCTGATCTTCCCTGCTGTTGCTGCTGCTGCTGCTGTTGGTGAAGGTGCTGTTGCTGCTGCTGCTGCTGCTACTGGTGAAGGTGCTGCTGCTGCTGCTGGTGAAGGCGCTACTGCTACTGGTGAAGGTGCTGCTGCTACTGGTGAAGGTGCTGCTGCTGCTGCTGTTGCTGCTGCTGCTACTGGTGAAGGTGCTGCTGCTGCTGCTGCTACTGGTGAAGGTGCTGCTGCTGCTGCTGGTGAAGGCGCTACTGCTACTGGTGAAGGTGCTGCTGCTACTGGTGAAGGTGCTGCTGCTGCTGCTGTTGCTGCTGCTGCTACTGGTGAAGGTGCTGCTGCTACTGGTGAAGGTGCTGTTGCTGCTGCTGCTACTGGTGAGGGTGCTGCTGCTATTGGTGAAGGTGCTGCTGCTGTTGCTGCTGCTGCTGCTACTGGTGAAGGTGCTGTTGTTGCTGTTGCTGCTGCTGCTGGTGGTGAAGGTGCTGTTGCTGCTGCTGGTGAAGGTGCTGCTGCTGCTGCGGCTGCTGCTGGTGAAGGTGCTGCTGCTGCTGCTGCTGCTGCTGCTGCTGCTGCTGGTGAAGGCGCTGCTGCTGCTGGTGGTGGTGAAGGTGCTGCTGCTGGTGAAGGTGCTGTTGCTGCTGCTGCTGCTGGTGAAGGTGCTGCTGCTGCTGCTGCTGCTGCTGGTGAAGGTGCTGCTGCTGCTGGTGAAGGCGCTGCTGCTGCTTCTGGTGGTGAAGGTGTTGCTGCTACTGGTGAAGGTGCTGTTGCTGCTGCTGCTGCTGCTGCTGGTGAAGGTGCTGCTGCTGCTGCTGCTGCTGCTGCTGCTGCTGGTGAAGGTGTTGCTGCTGCTGCTGCTGCTGGTGAAGGTGCTGCTGCTGCTGCTGGTGAAGGTGCTGCTGCTGCTGCTGCTGGTGAAGGTGCTGCTGCTGCTGCTGGCGAAGGTGCTGCTGCTGCTGCTGGTGAAGGTGTTGCTGCTGCTGCTGCTGCTGGTGAAGGTGCTGCTGCTGCTGCTGCTGCTGGTGAAGGTGCTGCTGCTGCTGCTGCTGGTGAAGGTGCTGCTGCTGCTGCTGCTGCTGGTGAAGGTGCTGCTGCTGCTGCTGCTGCTGCTGGTGAAGGTGCTGCTGCTGCTGCTGCTGCTGGTGAAGGTGCTGCTGCTGCTGCTGCTGGCTGCTGGTGAAGGTGTTGCTGCTGCTGCTGCTGCTGGTGAAGGTGCTGCTGCTGCTGCTGCTGCTGCTGGTGAAGGTGCTGCTGCTGCTGCTGCTGCTGGTGAAGGTGCTGCTGCTGCTGCTGCTGCTGCTGGTGAAGGTGCTGCTGCTGCTGCTGCTGCTGGTGAAGGCGCTACTGCTGAAGGCGCTGCTGCTGCTGCTGGTGAAGGTGCTGCTGCTGCTGCTGCCGGTGTTGGTGTTGTTGCTGCTGGTGTTGGTGTTGTTGCTGCTTATGTTGTTGTTGCTGCTGGTGTTAGTGTTGCTGCTACTGGTGTTGGTGTTGTTGCTACTGGTGTTGGTGTTGCTACTGGTGTTGTGTTGTTGCTACTGGTGTTGGTGTTGTTGCTGCTGGTGTTGGTGTTGTTGCTGCTTATGTTGTTGTTGCTGCTGGTGTTAGTGTTGCTGCTACTGGTGTTGTGTTGTTGCTACTGGTGTTGGTGTTGCTACTGGTGTTGTGTTGTTGCTACTGGTGTTGGTGTTGTTGCTACTGGTGTTGGTGTTGTTGCTGCTGGTGTTGGTGTTGTTGCTACTGGTGTTGTGTTGTTGCTACTGGTGTTGGTGTTGCTACTGGTGTTGTGTTGTTGCTACTGGTGTTGTGTTGTTGCTACTGGTGTTGGTGTTGTTGCTGCTGGTGTTGGTGTTGTTGCTACTGGTGTTGTGTTGTTGCTACTGGTGTTGGTGTTGTTGCTACTGGTGTTGGTGTTGCTGCTGGTGTTAGTGTTGCTGCTGCTGGTGTTGGTGTTGTTGCTGCTGGTGGTAGTGTTGCTGCTGCTGGTGTTAGTGTTGCTGCTACTGGTGTTGGTGTTGTTGCTGCTGGTGGTAGTGTTGCTGCTACTGGTGTTGGTGTTGTTGCTGCTGGTGGTAGTGTTGCTGCTGCTGGTGTTAGTGTTGCTGCTACTGGTGTTGGTGTTGTTGCTGCTGGTGTTGGTGTTGTTGCTGCTGGTGTTGTTGTTGCTGCTGGTGTTAGTGTTGCTGCTACTGGTGTTGTGTTGTTGCTACTGGTGTTGTTGTTGCTGCTTGTGTTGTTGCTGCTGGTGTTAGTGTTGCTGATACTGGTGTTGTGTTGTTGCTACTGGTGTTTGGTGTTGCTACTGGTGTTGTGTTGTTGCTACTGGTGTTGGTGTTGTTGCTACTGGTGTTGTGTTGTTGCTACTGGTGTTGGTGTTGTTGCTACTGGTGTTGGTGTTGTTGCTGCTGGTGTTGTTGTTGCTGCTGGTGTTAGTGTTGTTGCTGCCGGTGTTGGTGCTGTTGCTGCCGGTGTTAGTGTTTGTTGTAGCCGGTGTTGGTGTTGTTGCTACTGGTGTTGTGTTGTTGCTACTGGTGTTGGTGTTGTTGCTACTGGTGTTGTGTTGTTGCTACTGGTGTTGGTGTTGTTGCTGCTGGTGGTAGTGTTGTTGCTACTGGTGTTGGTGTTGTTGCTACTGGTGGTAGTGTTGTTGCTACTGGTGTTAGTGTTGTTGCTACTGGTGTTGGTGTTGTTGCTACTGGTGGTAGTGTTGTTGCTACTTGTGGTAGTGTTGTTGCTACTGGTGGTAGTGTTGTTGCTACTGGTGGTAGTGTTGTTGCTACTGGTGTTGGTGTTGTTGCTACTGGTGTTGGCGTTGTTGCTACTGGTGGTAGTGTTGTTGCTACTGGTGGTAGTGTTGTTGCTGCTGGTGTTGGTGTTGTTGCTACTGGTGTTGGTGTTGTTGCTACTGGTGTTGGTGTTGTAGCTACTGGTTGTAGTGTTGTTGCTACTGGTGTTGGTGTTGTTGCTACTGGTGTTGGTGTTGTTGGTACTGGTGGTAGTGTTGTTGCTACTGGTGTTGGTGGTGTTGCTACTGGTTGTAGTGTTGTTGCTACTGGTGTTGGTGTTGATGCTACTGGTGTTGGTGTTGTTGCTACTGGTGTTAGTGTTGTTGCTACTGGTGTTGGTGTTGTTGCTACTGGTGTTGGTGTTGTTGCTACTGGTGTTGGTGTTGTTGCTACTGGTGTTGGTGTTGTTGCTACTGGTGTTGGTGTTGTTGCTACTGGTGTTAGTGTTGTTGCTACTGGTGGTAGTGTTTGTTGCTACTGGTGTTGGTGTTGTTGCTACTGGTGTTAGTGTTGTTGCTACTGGTGTTAGTGTTGTTGCTACTGGTGTTGGTGTTGTTGCTACTGGTGTTGGTGTTGTTGCTACTGGTGGCAGTGTTGTTGCTACTGGTGGCAGTGTTGTTGCTACTGGTGTTAGTGTTGTTGCTACTGGTGTTAGTGTTGTTGCTACTGGTGTTGGTGTTGTTGCTACTGGTGTTGGTGTTGTTGCTAACTGGTGGCAGTGTTGTTGCTAACTGGTGGCAGTGTTGTTGCTACTGGTGTTGGTGTTGTTGCTACTGGTGTTGGTGTTGTTGCTACTGGTGTTGGTGTTGTTGCTACTGGTGGTAGTGTTGTTGCTACTGGTGTTAGTGTTGTTGCTACTGGTATTAGTGTTGTTGCTACTGGTGTTGGTGTTGTTGCTACTGGTGTTAGTGTTGTTGCTACTGGTGTTAGTGTTGTTGCTACTGGTGTTAGTGTTGTTGCTACTGGTGTTGGTGATTCTTGCTACAGGTGTTGTTGTTGTTGCTACAGGTGTTGTAGTTGTTGCTATTGGTGTTAGTGTTATTGCTACTGGTGTTAGTGTTGTTGCTACTGGTGTTGGTGTTGTTGCTACTGGTGCTGTGTTGTTGCTACTGGTGTTAGTGTTGTTACTACTGGTGCTGTGTTGTTGCTACTGGTGTTAGTGTTGTTGCTACTGGTGTTGGTGTTGTTGCTACTGGTGTTAGTGCTGTTGCTACTGGTGTTGTGTTGTTGGTGTTGCTGCTGGTGTTAGTGTTGTTGCTACTGGTGGTAGTGTTGTTGCTACCGGTGTTGTTGTTGTTGCTACTGGTGGTGGTGTTGTCTACTGGTGTTGGTGTTGTTGCTACTGGTGTTGGTGTTGTTGCTACTGGTGTTAGTGTTGTTGCTACTGCTGTTAGTGTTGTTGCTACTGGTGGTAGTGTTGTTGCTACTGGTGGTAGTGTTGTTGCTACTGGTGGTAGTGTTGTTGATACTGGTGTTAGTATTGTTGCTACTGGTGGTAGTGTTGTTGCTACTGGTGGTAGTGTTGTTGCTACTGGTGTTAGTGTTGTTGCTACTGGTGTTGTTGTTGCTACTGGTGTTGGTGTTGTTGCTACTGGTGGTAGTGTTGTTGCTACTGGTGTTAGTGTTGTTGCTACTGGTGGTAGTGTTGTTGCTGCTGGTGTTGGTGTTGTTGCTACTGGTGGTAGTGTTGTTGCTACTAGTGGTAGTGTTGTTGCTACTGGTGTTAGTGTTGTTGCTACTGGTGTTAGTGTTGTTGCTGCTGGTGGTGGTGTTGTTGCTACTGGTGGTAGTGTTGTTGCTACTAGTGGTAGTGTTGTTGCTACTGGTGGTAGTGTTGTTTCTATTGGTGATGGTGTTGCTGCTACTCGTGTTAGTGTTGTTGCTACTGGTGTTGGTGTTGCTACTGGTGTTGGTGTTGTTGCTACTGGTGGTAGTGTTGCTACTGGTGTTGGTGTTGTTGCTACTGGTGGTAGTGTTGTTGCTACTGGTGGTAGTGTTGTTGCTACTGGTGGTAGTGTTGTTGCTACTGGGGTTAGTGTTGTTGCTACTGGTGTTGGTGTTGTTGCTACTGGTGTTAGTGTCGTTGCTGCTGGTGTTGGTGTTGTTGCTACTGGTGTTGGCGTCGTTGCTACTGGTGTTGGTGTTGTTGCTTCTGGTGTTGGTGTTGTTGCTACTGGTGTTGTTGTTGCTACTGGTGGTAGTGTTGTTGCTACTGGTGTTGGTGTTGTTGCTACTGGTGGTAGTGTTGTTGCTACTGGTGTTGGTGTTGTTGCTACTGCTGGTAGTGTTGTTGCTACTGGTGGTAGTGTTGTTGCTACTGGTGTTGGTGTTGTTGCTACTGGTGTTGTTGTTGTTGCTACTGGTGGTAGTGTTGTTGCTACTGGTGTTGGTGTTGTTGCTATTGGTGTTGGTGTTGTTGATACTGGTGTTAGTGTTGTTGCTACTGGTGTTGGTGTTGTTTGCTACTGGTGTTGGTGTTGTTGCTACTGGTGTTGGTGTTGTTGCTACTGGTGTTGGCGTTGTTGCTACTGGTGGTAGTGTTGTTGCTGCTGGTGTTGGTGTTGTTGCTACTGGTGTTGGTGTTGTTGCTACTGGTGTTGGTGTTGTTGCTACTGGTGTTGGTGTTGTAGCTACTGGTTGTAGTGTTGTTGCTACTGGTGTTGGTGTTTTTGCTACTGGTGTTGTTGTTGTTGGTACTGGTGGTAGTGTTGTTGCTACTGGTGTTGGTGTTGTTGCTACTGGTGTTGGTGTTGTTTCTACTGGTTGTAGTGTTGTTGCTACTGGTGTTGGTGTTGTTACTGGTGTTGGTGTTGTTGCTACTGGTGTTGGTGTTGTTGCTACTGGTGTTGGTGTTGTTGCTACTGGTGTTGGTGTTGTTGCTACTGGTGGCAGTGTTGTTGCTACTGGTGGCAGTGTTGTTGCTACTGGTGTTGGTGTTTTTGCTACTGGTGTTGGTGTTGTTGCTACTGGTGGTAGTGTTGTTGCTACTGGTGTTAGTGTTGTTGCTACTGGTATTAGTGTTGTTGCTACTGGTATTAGTGTTGTTACTACTGGTGTTGGTGTTGTTGCTACTGGTGTTAGTGTTGTTGCTACTGATGTTAGTGTTGTTGCTACTGGTGTTGGTGTTTCTTGCTACTGGTGTTAGTGTTGTTGCTACTGGTGTTAGTGTTGTTGCTACTGGTGTTGGTGATTCTTGCTACAGGTGTTATTGTTGTTGCTACTGTGTTGTTGTTGTTGCTATTGGTGTTAGTGTTATTGCTACTGGTTTTAGTGTTGTTGCTACTGGTGTTGGTGTTGTTGCTACTGGTGCTGTGTTGTTGCTACTGGTGTTAGTGTTATTGCTACTGGTGTTGGTGTTGTTGCTACTGGTGTTGGTGTTGTTACTACTGGTGCTGTGTTGTTGCTACTGGTGTTAGTGTTGTTGCTACTGGTGTTGGTGTTGTTGCTACTGGTGTTAGTGATGTTGCTACTGGTGTTGTGGTTGTTGGTGTTGCTGCTGGTGTTAGTGTTGCTACTGGTTTTGGTGTTGTTGGTGTTGTTGCTACTGGTGGTGGTGTTGTTGCTACTGGTGGTGGTGTTGTCTACTGGTGTTGGTGTTGTTGCTACTGGTGTTGGTGTTGTTGCTACTGGTGTTAGTGTTGTTGCTACTGGTGGTAGTGTTGTTGCTACTGTTGGTAGTGTTGTTGCTACTGTTGGTAGTGTTGATACTGGTGTTAGTATTGTTGCTACTGGTGGTAGTGTTGTTGCTACTGGTGGTAGTGTTGTTGCTACTGGTGTTAGTGTTGTTGCTACTGGTGTTGGTGTTGTTGCTACTGGTGTTGGTGTTGTTGCTACTGGTGGTAGTGTTGTTGCTACTGGTGTTAGTGTTGTTGCTACTGGTGGTAGTGTTGTTGTTGCTGCTGGTGTTGGTGTTGTTGCTACTGGTGGTAGTGTTGTTGCTACTAGTGGTAGTGTTGTTGCTACTGGTGTTAGTGTTGTTGCTACTGGTGTTAGTGTTGTTGCTACTGGTGTTGGTGTTGCTACTGGTGTTTGTGTTGTTGCTACTGGTGGTAGTGTTGTTGCTACTGGTGGTCGTGTTGTTGCTACTGGTGGTAGTGTTGTTGCTACTGGTGTTGGTGTTGTTGCTACTGGTTGTAGTGTTGTTGCTACTGGTGTTGTTGTTGCTACTGGTGTTGGTGTTGTTGGTACTGGTGGTAGTGTTGTTGCTACTGGTGTTGTTGTTGCTACTGGTGTTGGTGTTTTTTCTACTGGTTGTAGTGTTGTTGCTACTGGTGTTGATGTTGTTACTACTGGTGTTGGTGTGTTGCTACTGGTGTTGGTGTTGTTGCTACTGGTGTTGTTTTGTTGCTACTGGTGTTGGTGTTGTTGCTACTGGTGTTGGTGTTGTTGCTACCGGTGTTGGTGTTGTTGCTACTGGTGTTGGTGTTGTTGCTACTGGTGCTGGTGTTGTTGCTACTGGTGTTATTGTTGCTACTGGTGTTAGTGTTGTTGCTACTGGTATTAGTGTTGTTGCTACTGGTGTTGGTGTTGTTGCTACTGTGTTAGTGTTGTTGCTACTGGTGTTAGTGTTGTTGCTACTGGTGTTAGTGTTGTTGCTACTGGTGTTGGTGTTTCTTGCTACTGGTGTTAGTGTTGTTGCTACTGGTGTTAGTGTTGTTGCTACTGGTTGTTGGTGTTTCTTGCTACTGGTGTTAGTGTTGTTGCTACTGGTGTTAGTGTTGTTTCTACTGGTGTTGTTGTTGTTGCTATTGGTGTTAGTGTTTATTGCAACTGGTGTTAGTGTTGTTGCTACTGGTGTTGGTGTTGTTGCTACCGGTGCTGGTTGTTGCTACTGGTGTTAGTGTTATTGCTACTGGTGTTGGTGTTGTTGCTACTGGTGTTGGTGTTGTTACTACTGGTGCTGTGTTGTTGCTACTGGTGTTGGTGTTGTTTGCTACTGGTTTTGGTATTGTTGCTACTGGTGTTGGTGTTGTTGCTACTGGTGTTGGTGTTGTTGCTACTGGTGGTAGTGTTGTTGCTACTGGTGTTGGTGTGTTGCTACTGGTGGTGGTGTTGTCTACTGGTGTTGGTGTTGTTGCTACTGGTGTTAGTGTTGTTGCTACTGGTGTTAGTGTTGTTGCTACTGGTGGTAGTGTTGTTGCTACTGGTGTTAGTGTTGTTGCTACTGGTGGTAGTGTTGTTGCTACTGGTGGTAGTGTTGTTGCTACTGGTGGTAGTGTTGTTGATACTGGTGTTAGTATTGTTGCTACTGGTGGTAGTGTTGCTACTGGTGGTAGTGTTGTTGCTACTGGTGTTAGTGTTGTTGCTACTGGTAATGGTGTTGCTACTGGTGGTAGTGTTGTTGCTACTGGTGGTAGTGTTGTTGCTACTGGTGGTAGTGTTGTTGATACTGGTGTTAGTGTTGTTGCTACTGGTAATGGTGTTGCTACTGGTGGTAGTGTTGTTGCTACTGGTGGTAGTGTTGTTGCTACTGGTGTTAGTGGTGTTGCTACTGGTAATGGTGTTGCTACTGGTGGTAGTGTTGTTGCTACTGGTGGTAGTGTTGTTACTACTGGTGGTAGTGTTGTTGATACTGGTGTTGTTGTTGTTGCTACTGGTGTTGTTGTTGGCTACTGGTGTTGGTGTTGTTGCTACTGGTGTTGGTGTTGTTGCTGCTTGTGGTAGTGTTGTTGCTACTGGTGGTCGTGTTGTTGCTACTGGTGTTGGTGTTGTTGCTACTGGTGGTAGTGTTGTTGCTACTGGTGGTAGTGTTGTTGCTGCTGGTGTTAGTGTTGTTGCTACTGGTGTTGTTGTTGTTGCTACTGGTGTTGGTGTTGTTGCTACTGGTGTTGGTGTTGTTGCTACTGGTGTTGGTGTTGCTACTGGTGGTAGTGTTGTTGCTACTGGTGGTCGTGTTGTTGCTACTGGTGTTAGTGTTGTTGTACTGGTGGTAGTGTTGTTGCTACTGGTGGTAGTGTTGTTGCTACTGGTGGTAGTGTTGTTGCTACTGGTGTCTTGTTGTTGCTACTGGTGTTAGTGTTGTTGCTACTGGTGTTAGTGTTGTTGCTACTGGTGGTAGTGTTGTTGCTGCTGGTGTTTGTGTTGTTGCTACTGGTGTTGGTGTTGTTGCTACTGGTGTTTGTGTTGTTGCTACTGGTGTTAGTGTTGTTGCTACTGGTGGTAGTGTTGTTGCTACTGGTGGTAGTGTTGTTGCTACTGGTGTTAGTGTTGTTGCTACTGGTGTTGGTGTTGTTGCTATTGGTGTTGGTGTTGTTGCTACTGGTGGTAAGTGTTGTTGCTATGGTGGGTAGTGTTGTTGCTGCTGGTGTTAGTGTTGTTGCTACTGGTGTTGTTGTTGTTGCTACTGGTGGTAGTGTTGTTGCTACTGGCGTTGGTGTTGTTGCTACTGGTGGTAGTGTTGCTACTGGTGGTAGTGTTGTTGCTGCTGGTGTTAGTGTTGTTGCTACTGGTGTTAGTGTTGTTGCTACTGGTGTTGGTGTTGTTGCTACTGGTGGTAGTGTTGTTGCTACTGGTGGGAGTGTTGTTGCTGCTGGTGTTGGTGTTGTTGCTACTGGTGTTGGTGTTTCTTGCTACTGGTGTTAGTGTTGTTGCTACTGGTGTTGGTGTTGTTGCTACTGGTGTTGGTGTTTCTTGCTACTGGTGTTAGTGTTGTTGCTACTGGTGTTAGTGTTGTTGCTACTGGTGTTGGTGTTTCTTGCTACTGGTGTTAGTGTTGTTGCTACTGGTGTTAGTGTTGTTGCTACTGGTGTTGGTGTTTCTTGATACTGGTGTTAGTGTTGTTGCTACTGGTGTTGTTGTTGTTGCTAGTGGTGTTGTTGTTGTTGCTATTGGTGTTGGTGTTGTTGCTACTGGTGTTGGTGTTGTTGCTACTGTGCTGTGTTGTTGCTACTGGTGTGTTAGTGTGTTGCTACAGGTGTTAGTGTTGTTGCTACAGGTGTTGGTGTTGTTGCTACTGGTGTTGGTGTTGTTGCTACTGGTGCTGTGTTGTTGCTACTGGTGTTAGTGTTATTGCTACTGGTGTTGGTGTTGTTGCTACTGGTGTTGGTGTTGTTGCTACTGGTGCTGTGTTGTTGCTACTGGTGTTAGTGTTATTGCTACTGGTGTTGGTGTTGTTGCTACTGGTGTTGGTGTTGTTGCTGCTGGTGGTAGTGTTGTTGCTACTGGTGGTCGTGTTGTTGCTACTGGTGTTGGTGTTGTTGCTACTGGTGGTCGTGTTGTTGCTACTGGTGGTAGTGTTGTTGCTACTGGTGTTAGTGTTGTTGCTGCTGGTGTTAGTGTTGTTGCTACTGGTGTTAGTGTTGTTGCTACTGGTGTTAGTGTTGTTGCTACTGGTGGTAGTGTTGTTGCTACTGGTGTTGGTGTTGTTGCTACTGGTGGTAGTGTTGTTGCTGCTGGTGTTAGTGTTGTTGCTACTGGTGTTGGTGTTGCTACTGGTGTTTGTGTTGTTGCTACTGGTGTTAGTGTTGTTGCTACTGGTGGTAGTGTTGTTGCTACTGGTGTTAGTGTTGTTGCTACTGGTGTTGGTGTTGTTGCTACTGGTGGTAGTGTTGTTGCTACTGGTGGTAGTGTTGTTGCTGCTGGTGTTAGTGTTGTTGCTACTGGTGTTGGTGTTGTTGCTACTGGTGTTGGTGTTTCTTGCTACTGGTGTTAGTGTTGTTGCTACTGGTGTTGTTGTTGTTGCTATTGGTGTTAGTGTTGTTGCTACTAGTGTTGTTGTTGCTTCTGGTATTGTGTTGTTGCTGCTGGTGTTAGTGTTGTTGCTACAGGTGTTGGTGTTGTTTCTACTGGTGTTAGTGTTGTTGCTACTGGTGTTAGAGTTGTTGCTGCTGGTGTTAGTGTTGTTGCTACAGGTGTTGGTGTTGTTTCTACTGGGTGTTAGTGTTGTTGCTACTGGTGTTGGTGTTGTTGCTACTGGTGCTGTGTTGTTGCTACTGGTGTTAGTGTTATTGCTACTGGTGTTGGTGTTGTTGCTACTGGTGTTGGTGTTCTTACTACTGGTGCTGTGTTGTTGCTACTGGTGTTAGTGTTGTTGCTACTGGTGTTAGTGTTGTTGCTACTGGTGTTGGTGTTGTTGCTACTGGTGTTAGTGCTGTTGCTACTGGTGTTTTGTTGGTGTTGCTGCTGGTGTTAGTGTTGTTGCTACTGGTTTTGGTGTTGTTGCTACTGGTGTTGGTGTTGCTACTGGTTTTGGTGTTGTTGCTACTGGTGTTGGTGTTGCTACTGGTGGTAGTGTTGTTGCTACTGGTGGTAGTGCTGTTGCTACTTGTGTTGGTGTTGTTGCTACTGGTGTTGGTGTTGCTGCTGGTGTTGGTGTTGTTGCTACTGGTGTTAGTGTTGTTGCTACTGGTGTTGGTGTTGTTGCTACTGGTGTTGGTGTTGTTGCTGCTGGTGTTGGTGTTGTTGCTACTGGTGTTAGTGTTGTTGCTACTGGTGTTAGTGTTGTTGCTACTGGTGGTAGTGTTGTTGCTACTGGTGGTAGTGTTGTTGCTACTGGTGGTAGTGTTGTTGCTACTGGTGTTAGTGTTGTTGCTACTGGTGTTAGTGTTGTTGCTACTGGTGTTAGTGTTGTTGCTACTGGTGTTAGTGTTGTTGCTGCTGGTGTTAGTGTTGTTGCTACTGGTGTTGGTGTTGTTGCTACTGGTGTTGGTGTTGTTGCTACTGGTGTTGGTGTTGCTACTGGTGGTAGTGTTGTTGCTACTGGTGGTAGTGCTGTTGCTACTGGTGGTGGTGTTGTCTACTGGTGTTGGTGTTGTTGCTACTTGTGTTGGTGTTGTTGCTACTGGTGTTGGTGTTGCTGCTGGTGTTGGTGTTGTTGCTACTGGTGTTAGTGTTGTTGCTACTGGTGTTGGTGTTGTTGCTACTGGTGTTGGTGTTGTTGCTGCTGGTGTTGGTGTTGTTGCTACTGGTGTTAGTGTTGTTGCTACTGGTGTTAGTGTTGTTGCTACTGGTGGTAGTGTTGTTGCTACTGGTGGTAGTGTTGTTGCTACTGGTGTTAGTGTTGTTGCTACTGGTGTTAGTGTTGTTGCTACTGGTGTTAGTGTTGTTGCTACTGGTGTTAGTGTTGTTGCTACTGGTGGTAGTGTTGTTGCTACTGGTGGTAGTGTTGTTGCTACTGGTGGTAGTGTTGTTGCTACTGGTGTTAGTGTTGTTGCTACTGGTGGTAGTGTTGTTGCTACTGGTGGTAGTGTTGTTGCTACTGGTGGTAGTGTTGTTGCTGCTGGTGTTGGTGTTGTTGCTACTGGTGGTAGTGTTGTTGCTACTGGTGTTAGTGTTGTTGCTACTGGTGGTAGTGTTGTTGCTACTGGTGGTAGTGTTGTTGCTACTGGTGTTGGTGTTGTTGCTACTGGTGGTAGTGTTGTTGCTACTGGTGGTAGTGTTGTTGCTACTGGTGGTAGTGTTGTTGCTACTGGTGGTAGTGTTGTTGCTACTGGTGGTAGTGTTGTTGCTACTGGTGGTAGTGTTGTTGCTACTGGTGTGTAGTGTTGTTGCTACTGGTGGTAGTGTTGTTGCTACTGGTGGTAGTGTTGTTGCTACTGGTGGTAGTGTTGTTGCTACTGGTGGTAGTGTTGTTGCTACTGGTGTTGGTGTTGTTGCTACTGGTGGTAGTGTTGTTGCTACTGGTGGTAGTGTTGGTTGCTACTGGTGGTAGTGTTGTTGCTACTGGTGGTAGTGTTGTTGCTACTGGTGTTGGTGTTGTTGCTACTGGTGTTGTTGTTGCTACTGGTGTTGGTGTTGTTGCTACTGGTGTTGGTGTTGTTGCTACTGGTGTTGGTGTTGTTGCTACTGGTGTTGGTGTTGTTGCTACTGGTGTTGGTGTTGTTGCTACTGGTGGTAGTGTTGTTGCTACTGGTGCTGTTGTTGTTGCTGCTGCTGGTGGTGGTACTGGTGTTGGTGTTGTTGCTACTGGTGGTAGTGTTGTTGCTACTGGTGTTGGTGTTGTTGCTACTGGTGTTGTTGTTGTTGCTTACTGGTGTTGGTGTTGTTGCTACTGGTGTTGGTGTTGTTGCTACTGGTGTTGGTGTTGTTGCTACTGGTGTTGGTGTTGTTGCTACTGGTGTTGGTGTTGTTGCTACTGGTGTTGGTGTTGTTGCTACTGGTGGTAGTGTTGTTGCTACTGGTGTTTGGTGTTGTTGCTACTGGTGTTGGTGTTGTTGCTACTGGTGTTGGTGTTGTTGCTACTGGTGTTAGTGTTGTTGCTACTGGTGTTGGTGTTGTTGCTACTGGTGTTGGTGTTGTTGCTACTGGTGTTTGGTGATTGTTGCTACTGGTGTTGGTGTTGTTGCTACTGGTGTTGGTGTTGTTGCTACTGGTGTTGGTGTTGTTGCTACTGGTGTTAGTGTTGTTGCTGCTGGTGTTGGTGTTGTTGCTACTGGTGTTGGTGTTGTTGCTGCTGGTGTTGGTGTTGTTGCTACTGGTGTTGGTGTTGTTGCTACTGGTGTTGGTGTTGTTGCTACTGGTGTTGGTGTTGTTGCTACTGGTGGTAGTGTTGTTGCTACTGGTGGTAGTGTTGTTGCTACTGGTGGTAGTGTTGTTGCTACTGGTGTTAGTGTTGCTACTGGTGTTAGTGTTGCTACTGGTGGTAGTGTTGCTACTGGTGTTGGTGTTGCTGGTGTTATGTTGCTGGTGTTAGTGTTGCTGGTGTTGCCAACTCAGAAGGTTAGGGTTGTTATGGAAGTTAGTAGATAACAATTTTATTATACGTCTGGTATAGCAAGTTATCCTGTAAAATAATGTGTCAGCGGGTGCTGGCTGTCATGGCTGACACCTCTTATGTCTGTGTTCAACCTTGTTAGACGAAAATTTGCCAGTTTACTAGCATAGATAATAAGCTTAGGATTGCTAGCATCTGTGAGGGACCTCGAGAATGCATCTTCTGGTTGGCTTTCAACTTTTACGCTGGTGTGTTTTTTATCAAAGGAATTTTAAGTTGTGCTATTTTTAATTTCCAATTTATTTAAGTAAACTTTCACGTGATAACTTGAGAATGCCGTCTCTGATCGGCTTCAAACTTTCAACAGTGGTGTAGCCTACTTAGAGGTTGTTGTTGTTGTTGTTGTTGCCAATTTTATATTTACAGTATTTTATTTTTCTTGTAAAATATCTTGGATTTATTTTTAATGGATTAAATCTTTAAATGCTGCTACCTTTTCCTCTGGTTTACCTTTGATAAGTTTCGAGAGTTTTCCTACTCCCGGAGCCCGGCCCTGGGCCA
The DNA here is from genome assembly GCF_026875155.1 of Cherax quadricarinatus. NCBI lineage: Eukaryota > Metazoa > Arthropoda > Malacostraca > Decapoda > Parastacidae > Cherax > Cherax quadricarinatus. The sequence continues at coordinate 125,493,909 of NC_069399.1, forward strand.
GGTTTGTCTGGTCAACTAAGCTGTTGTTGCTGGCGGCCCACTGGCTCATACAGCCTGGTTAATCCGGCATTAGATAGAGATACTTGTCCAGGTTCCTCTTGAAGACTTCTACCCTTGTCCCAGCAGACTTTCTGATATCTTCTATTAAGATGTTGAACTGTCTGGGACCACGAATGTTGATACAGTGCTCCCTTATTGTGCCCATGGCACCCGTGTTTTTCAATGTGTTTATTTTACACTTCCTCACATATTTCTCACTTCAATATGTTATGGCTGTGTCCAGGGTTTTAACCCGACCCTCAAATATTATCCACTTATATATTATCGTGAATCTCTCCCCCGCTCTAGTGAGTATACATTTAGGACTCAGGCATTCCTAGTAATTTCAGTGCTTTATTGGCTCTATGCGGGCTGTAAATGATCTCTGTATCTGTTCCATTTCTACCTCTCCTGCCCTGAACCGAACCATCAACATTGAACAATATCTAAACACAAGCGCTGGCACTACTTGTAAAGTTCTCATTATCCACTCTATCACTTTCCTGGATGTTTATGAAACAGACAATATTTATTACATTTATCTTGTGCAGGTAAACTGCGATAACTCGAGAACACATCTTCTGGTAGACTTCAAACTTTTATCGATCAAGCTTTTCATTGGTTTGGTGTGTAAGCTATAATTTCTCATTAAAGAAATTGGTTTATGTGCTGAAATTAGAAAATGCCTCTTCTGATAGCCTTCAAACTTTAAAACGCTGATGTATCCCACTCAGGAGCTAAAATATTTAAATATTTAGTGTATTAAAAATCTATGCCGCACTCTTTACTATTCCTTTTGCCTACAGTGAGACAGAAGAAGCTGCGTTTATGAGATCCAGGGATAAATTTCTCGCACCGCCCAGCGACCGAACAGAATCTAGTTTAATATATCGTTAACAGTCTGAGGAAGCACTGACACTCCACACTGTTTTGCCTTCTGGTATTAAACCCTCGCGGCCATATATTTTAATCAGGGGAAGCACCAAATCCGTAGGGGTCATGTATAGTCTTGGGGAACGAAAAAACGTTCAGGTTTGATTCAAGGAAGGAGAGGGAGCACTCCAGGTCCTGCATCGAGATCAATGTTTAACACCCAAACAACTTGTACTTCCATATCAGGTGTGACAACGTCTTAGTAATTATCTCCTTCAGTCTCACTACTTCCTTAGCAGCAAGTCTTTCAGAATACCTTCAGAGGGCACGAAATTCACACATATTTCCCTGAAGTGATAATCCATGTTTGGTACACAAATAACAAAAAAGGCACAATACCGTGACTGGAACGATACACAAATAACCCGCACATAAAAGAGAGAAGCTTACGACGACGTTTCGGTCCGACTTGGACCATTTACAAAGTCACACTAACCAGAAGTGGAGCAGGACGGCTATATCCATATCTGGTGTGAAGTATCGCCTCAACTGACCCAACACTTTAAGTGATTCCTCAGTTTAAAGTAACCACAGCTCACTACAGTGGATTAGAAAACTGAAAGGAAAGTAATGCTAATACGAGAGATGAAATATTTGGGAACTTCCGTTCTCATGTACAATTTCTTCTTTACTCATTCAAAAATTTGACGTGTCTTACAAACATGATTTGTGGCAATGATCAAGACTAACAACACTCAACTCATTTTAAAGGTCGTCTGTATATAAAGCTGAAGAATTGTGTTTACAAGCTACTGGTACACTAAGACTGTCGCTGCTGAAAAGTAGCGCTAGTTGGGCTAAGTAGCAATAGTTGCGCTGAGAAGTAGCACCAGCTGCGATGAGAAGTAGCACCAGCTGCGATGAGAAGTAGCACCATTTGCGATGAGAAGTAGCACCAGCTGCGATGAGAAGTAGCACCAGCTGCGATGAGAAGTAGCACCAGCTGCGATGAGAAGTAGCACCATTTGCGATGAGAAGTAGCACCAGCTGCGATGAGAAGTAGCACCAGCTGCGATGAGAAGTAGCACCAGCTGCGATGAGAAGTAGCACCAGCTGCGATGAGAAGTAGCACCAGCTGCGATGAGAAGTAGCACCAGCTGCGATGAGAAGTAGCACCAGCTGCGATGAGAAGTAGCACCATTTGCGATGAGAAGTAGCACCAGCTGCGATGAGAAGTAGCACCATTTGCAATGAGAAGTAGCACCAGTAGCACTGGTGCTACTCTCCTTCCTGTGACGACCCTCCCCTCTCCTTCCACCCAGAATTTATAAACCCTCTTTGTCGTGTTAGTCTTCTCCATCCTCTCTATATGTCCGAACAGTTTCACCTCTCCTCTGCCTCTAAACAATACCTTTGGTAACTCCACATCGTCTTCTAATTTCTACACAACGAATTCTTAACATAATATTTACCTCACACATTGTTCTTAAACACGACTGCCTCCTCCTCGTCACTGGAAAATTTGAAGGCGGCGCCTCACAATACAATAAAAGACTTTAAACCATTATACTTCGGTACATTTCTATTTTTGCTTCTATAGATAAGCTTCTTCCTCCTCCCCGCAAAAACCTTAACATACCACCCATTTTTTTCTGTTCATCTTGTTTTTAGTTCACTTCGTCTTTTATAGATCCATACGTAGACCTGTCCACGCCCAGACGTCTAAATATATTCTCTATTTCTATATTCCTTCCTTCCTTCCATTCTAATATCATGTTTTCAATTTTCAAAACTTTTTTGTTACTTTTATTACCTTGCTCTTTACTGTGTTCATTTTTAAATTCCTTCTGTCACACACCTTCCTAAATTCATCCATCAACTTTTGCAGTCTTTCAGAAACTTGCACAAGTAATTTTGTCAACTCTAACTTTGTGTCAGATTCATTATTTTATAATCCTTCGCCTCTCCCCTAAACTTTACCATTTAATCATTTAGCAAATCCTATAAATATATTTAAAAAAAACAATGTCTAAGTCGAAGTCCTACTTTTACTGGACACTGATCCCCTTCAGTCTTGAGACTCACTCTCCTCATAAAAACTTTAACTGCTTTAAGTAATGTAGAAACTACTTCATATGTTTCCAACATTTGCCACTGTGGCATGCAAAGAGTACGTAACCTTTATTCGGCGCATGTACACACCCTCATTTACAGGCTATCTCCCCCAACCAGCGAACCAGGTTGCTAAGAGTTGATGATGGGGCCCCGTCGTTCAACTAGTGACCAGGTTCTAGCCAATAAGAAGATGGTTTTGGCAATCGCAGAGGTTATGTGGGTACCGCTCTCCTGTCTGCCCTTGTCATTCCCATTCTAGAGCTGGTTGAAGCACGGTCTGCTATCTTGTGGCTTCTATTTCTGCCTTGCTTACCGTGGAGTGCACTATACTTATCACTGTACATAGTGTACATATTGCTGTTCTAAATTGGTGAAGGATAATATAAGTCTAAACTTTTTCTACTGTTTATTTGCTCCCATTACACCCGGGGTAACAGGCCATTTGGAATCCTGGGTTGTAATAGCCACATTGCTCCCCAATCCACCCAATTACATTCCTTTTCAGAATCCATAAATGTAACAAACGGCTCCTCACTAATATTGCTGACTTACATATTCAATACAAATACTTGGTCTACACATATCCTGTTCCTATATCATGCTTGTTCCTCTGCACTCTTAGTTTCTGTCTCGCCTATATTGTTGCCAGTAATACGTATGCTGTATATTTTACCAGTATACTCAACAGGCTAATTCTCCTTAGTCCTGTAGTCCTTACACTTTCTCTTGTCCTGTGTTTCCCATGTATAAAGAAGCTACGTATGTTCTCTGTTAATTCTTAGGTACCTTGCCTTCTTCAGTGCATATATTGAACAAATACACCATCCACTCCAAAACTATGCCCCAGCCTACTTTTAACATATCAGTCTTAATCCCATCTGTCCTAGATGTTTTACCTCCTTTCCTTTTACTCTTTCCAGTGCCCCATGTACTTTCCAGTGCCCCATGTACTTTCCAGTGCCCCATGTACTTTCCAGTGCCCCATGCACTTTCCCAGTATTCACCTCAGCCTCTGTCGTCCTCCTACCAGATATTATTCCTCCCTGCCCAAGGCATAATGTTACTTCCTTCTTTTTCATCATTGATCTTTAAAAACTCAAAATACTCTCCCCGTCTCTCCAATACCTTCCCATCCACATCTAACAGCTCCCTAAGCTTTATCAGCTTATTAATAACCACTGATTTCTATGGCAAACAATTCCGTGCGTTCCTCGTTCATTTGGTTACCAGCATAAAGATGGAGAATAAGGTTGTCGAATGTTTCGTTAGTAATATTTTATGGGGAGAGAAAGTGACGCAAAGAAAGTGGTTAGTAGTTCCTTCGAGAAAAACTGCATGAAATTCATACACCAACAATGAAAATGATCGAAATTTGGAAGACCAGAGTGAATGTTCAGCCATCCGTTCAAAGCAGATCTAGAGAGTGTACAGAGATCCTTTACTGCACATATAAGTTCCATCAAGATATATCATAATCCACACTTGGAAAATCCTAGAAGGAATGGTCCCGAATCTTCACACAGAAATCACTCCCTACGAAAGTAAAATACTGGGCAGGGCAGCGATCAAAATAACCCCAATGAAGTTACGCCAGTTCAACAACTAGAGAGAAACAAGATCCTGGCCAAGACTGTATAACCCTCCCATCAAGATAAATTAACATAACCCCTTGGCTGCCTAAAGGGAGCTGGTCCGATATTGTCGGCACGATCAGCCCTGTCGTACGTGAAATACTGGGCAGAGTACAGCGGTTGATAGCCCTGAATGAAGTAGGCGGCCGCGATTGTACCCGGAATACCCTAAGTAATCCGGGCCCAAGACGGGTTTCACCCTACCCCCACCAGCAAAGGTCAACCTAGTCACCCCACGGCCAGCCATTCCCCCAGAAGCCAGACACATATTCAAAGCCGTGCCGGATCACCGCTGATTCACTCCTGCCACGGTCAGCCTGCAGTACTACAGCCTGGTGATCAGCCCTGATTCCCCTAGCAGCCATTCACGTGAGACCCTAGCCACGGCAGGTGACCCCGATACCCCCGGGGGTCACCTTGATTACACTCAGCCAGGATCACCCTGATCACCCCAGCCGGTCCAGGGTCACCCCAGCCAGCCAGGTCACGCCCTGAGTCACCCCAGCCGGCCAGGTCACCCTTGATTCACCCCAGTCAGCCAGATCACCACTGATTCACCCCAGCCAGCCAGGTCACCCCTGAGTCACCCCAGCCAGCCAGGTCACGCCTGAGTCACCCTAGCCAGCCAGGTCACGCCTGAGTCACCCTAGCCAGCCAGGTAACCCCTGATTCATCCCAGCCAGCCAGGTCACCCTGAGTCACCCCAGCCAGCCAGGTCACCCCTGGCTCAAGCCTAGGTCAACCTCGGGTGGCTAATCACCCCGGTTGAAGAGTAATAATTTAGAGAACACAACAGTAATACAACTGCCGCTAAAACAGAAAAAAAATATGACAGGGTGAATAATGATAAATTTTAAAACAAGAAGAATAATGCCTGTACCTGGAGTTTACCTGGAGATGGTTTCGGGGTCATCGCCCCCGCGGCCCGGTCTGTGACCAGGCCTCATGGTGGATCAGGGCCTGATCAACAAAGTTGTTGCTGTTGATCGCACGCAACCCGACGTACGAACCACAGTCCGGCTGGTCAAGTACTGACTTTGGGTACCTGTCCACTATTATTATTATTATAATCAAAGGGGAAGCGCTAAACCCGGAGGATTATACAGCGCCTGGGGGGGATGTGGAAGACATTCAGGCTTAATTCGGGGAACTGGAGCACAGATCCAATTCCCTAAATCAAGAGCCCCTCACCAACATCAAGGAACCTTCCTTGAGGGGTGCCTGTCCACTGTTGGTGGCACTATTCAAATCACTTGTGGTCTCTCGTTTAGGGAACTGTTCAAGGAAAGAGAAACATTAAACCTGGAAAGGATACAGAGATCGTTAACTGCCCGCACAGAATAATGAAAATTTTCCTAGACAAAGGAGAGAGAGATTTCTGATAATATATACGTCAAGGACACTTTAGGGCTTAGTGCAAAATCCTCTAGTGCAAGAAACAGGTGAAAGTGTAAAATATATTCAGTGAAAAATAGGGACGCCATGGACGCAGTAAGAAAACACAGTGTCAACATCCGTGATGCAAGACTATGCAACCTGCTACCAACAGATGTCAGAAATATTGCAGGAAGGAGTGTTAAAGTTTTCAAGAGGCAAGTGGATCACTACCTTCGCCAAGTGCCAGATCAACCAGGCTGTGATGGACAGGTGGAGCTATAGCCTGGTTAAACAGGCAGTCAACAGGAAAAGCTAGCCGGGCTCTGAAGGTATCAAATGTATTACAAGAATAAACATCTGTCACCTCTGCCTGCAAACGTTGAATTTGTATCTTGACGTACAGTTGTACGAGCAGGTGTTCTTTACCACGGTTGTACGAGCAGGTGTTCTTTACCACGGTTGTACGAGCAGGTGTTCCCCTTTACACAGTGTTTTACGTGAGCAGGTGTTCTTTACCACGGTTGTACGAGCAGGTGTTCTTTACCACGGTTGTACGAGCAGGTGTTCTTTACCACGGTTGTACGAGCAGGTGTTCTTTCCCACGGTTGTACGAGCAGTGTCTCCGGTTTTGGGACACACGGTTTACGAGCAGGTGTTCTTTACCACGGCTGTACGAGCAGGTGTTCTTGACCACGGCTGTACGAGCAGGTGTTCTTGACCACGGATGTACGAGCAGGTGTTCTTGACCACGGTTGTACGAGCAGGTGTTCCTGACCACGGTTGTACGAGCAGATGTTCTTGACCACGGTTGTACGAGCAGGTGTTCCTGACCACGGATGTACGAGCAGGTGTTCTTGATCACGGTTGTACGAGCAGGTGTTCTTGACCACGGTTGTACGAGCAGGGGTTCTTCACCACGGTTGTACGAGCAGGTGTTCTTGACCACGGATGTACGAGCAGGTGTTCTTGACCACGGTTGTATGAGCAGGTGTTTGCTCCCCGAAACTGACGATACCTGCAGCATCAATTAGAGTCCCGGTTATGTCAAGTGATGACCTTGTGTGACCTAAATGGTGAGATTTCACATGGCATCCATCCTGTATTGATATAGAATGTCATAAATTATATCCTCTCCAAAGCTGGCACTAATAGCTGCCTACAGAACATGTGAGTAGCTGGGTGGGAGGTGTTTACGAGGGTCTACTGCCTCTGGAATATCGTTGCTTGCTTCAGATTTCCCCTCCTAAAAATTCGGCGCTCCTGTCTTCTCAGTTTCAGCTTGTGGTGTTATATATACTCTTGATATTCTTTGTTGTGGCAGTAATTGCAGGTGGTGCCAGCAGGCAGTGTCAGCAGTGTGCACCCTTGAGTGACAGCTGGAGCAGTGCCTCGGTGCCTGGGATGCTGGTGTCGAGTTCGCTGAACCTCTTCTGTTTTACTGCTGTTTTAGGGGTTAATTTTATTATTGTAATTTCTGCTGCTAACATTGATAAGATGGCTGCTGGTCCTGGTTATTAAGTACGTGATGGGTATGTGCTTGGACCGTGTCGACGGGAGGTATGGAGATCAGAGGACAATAGAATGCATCGTCTTCCTCACCCTCAGCCGCTGTATCTAATAAGTATAACCTTACTTTGGCTTGGCACTTGTTCAGCTAGAGAGTTTGCCAGGTGAAGGTGAAGACTCTGAGTGGAGAGTGAGAGCAGTGGTGTCTGTAGGACTGGCAGATAGAGTATGTGTCAGCTTCAAGGTTGTCTTCCCTGAAGACACTCTTACACCCAGGTTGCGTCTCTCTTAAGTGTTGTTCTGGGTATCTTACTGTTGACGTTATACGCCGTACCTTTCCCTGAAGATTTACGTACGTTAGAATCCTACAAACCTTTTGTTATTGTTTTCTAAAGCCTCGTCCATACTATCCCCCTGACTGAACTGTCTCAGTGAGCTGCCTCAGTAAGCTGGCTCAGTAAGCTGGCTCAGTAAGCTGGCTCAGTAAGCTGCCTCAGTGAGCTGCCTCAGTAAGCTGGCTCAGTGAGCTGCCTCAGTAAGCTGGCTCAGTAAGCTGACTCAGTAAGCTGCCTCAGTGAGCTGCCTCAGTGAGCTGCCTCAGTAAGCTGGCTCAGTAAGCTGACTCAGTAAGCTGCCTCAGTGAGCTGCCTCAGTAAGCTGCCTCAGTAAGCTGGCTCAGTAAGCTGCCTCAGTGAGCTGCCTCAGTAAGCTGTCTCAATGAGTTGCCTCAGTAAGCTGTCTGCTTCACTTGTGACTCTTACTCTCTTCTAATGATCTCTGCACCAACACTACAGTGTTGAACATTAATAACAATGAGAGGCCTCACTTAACACAGCTATTTGCAAGGTACGATCTATTAACTAACCTCATTTAATTTACATAGATTTATTAAAAGCTACATCTGACGCTAGACTACTGCACTGTTCCTCTCTACCTATGTTACATAAAGTGACCAGATAGGTAATCAAGTTCTCTCTGTCAACCCTTAATTCGGCTTCATGGTAAGTCAACCTTCCTGGTCAACCTTCCTGGTCAACCTTCCTGGTCAACCTTCCTGGTCAACCTTCCTGGTCAACCTTCCTGGTCAACCTTCCTGGTCAACCTTCCTGGTCAACCTTCCTGGTCAACCTCTCCAATCTTCTGCTCAACTCAACACTACTAGTTTACATGCGAATAATTTATTAAAGTATCGATCAGGCTTCATGATGAGTACAGGTTGACGTAGCAGCTGCTGTGACTCACAGCTGCTGTGACTCACAGCTGCTGTGACTCACAGCTGCTGTGACTCACAGCTGCTGTGACTCACAGCTGCTGTGACTCACAGCTGCTGTGACTCACAGCTGCTGTGACTCACAGCTGATCGAGAGCGGGCCGCGGGGGCCATGTTCGAGAGCGGGCCGCGGGGGCCATGATCGAGAGCGGGCCGCGGGGGCCATGTTCGAGAGCGAGCCGCGGGGGCCATGATCGAGAGCAGGCCGCGGGGGCCATGATCGAGAGCGGGCCGCAGGGGCCATGATCGAGAGCGGGCCGCGGGGGCCATGATCGAGAGCGGGCCGCGGGGGCCATGATCGAGAGCGGGCCGCGGGGGCCATGATTGAGAGCGGGCCGCGGGGGCCATGATTGAGAGCGGGCCGCGGGGGCCATGATTGAGAGCGGGCCGCGGGGGCCATGATTGAGAGCGGGCCGCGGGGGCCATGATTGAGAGCGGGCCGCGGGGACCATGATTGAGAGCGGGCCGCGGGGGCCATGATTGAGAGCGGGCCGCGGGGGCCATGATCGAGAGCGGGCCGCGGGGGCCATGATCGAGAGCGGGCCGCGGGGGCCATGATCGAGAGCGGGCCGCGGGGGCCATGATCGAGAGCGGGCCGCGGGGGCCATGATCGAGAGCGGGCCGCGGGGGCCATGATCAAGAGCGGGCCGCGGGGGCCATGATCAAGAGCGGGCCGCGGGGGCCATGATTGAGAGCGGGCCGCGGGGGCCATGATTGAGAGCGGGCCGCGGGGGCCATGATTGAGAGCGGGCCGCGGGGGCCATGATTGAGAGCGGGCCGCGGGGGCCATGATTGAGAGCAGGCCGCGGGGGCCATGATCGAGAGCGGGCCGCGGGGGCCATGATTGAGAGCGGGCTGCGGGGGCCATGATTGAGAGCAGGCCGCGGGGGCCATGATCGAGAGCGGGCCGCGGGGGCCATGATCAAGAGCGGGCCGCGGGGGCCATGATTGAGAGCAGGCCGCGGGGGCCATGATTGAGAGAGGGCCGCGGGGGCCATGATTGAGAGCGGGCCGCGGGGGCCATGATTGAGAGCGGGCCGCGGGGGCCATGATCGAGAGCGGGCCGCGGGGGCCATGATTGAGAGCGGGCCGCGGGGGCCATGATCGAGAGCGGGCCGCGGGGGCCATATCGAGAGCGGGCCGCGGGGGCCATGATCGAGAGCGGGCCGCGGGGGCCATGATTCAGAGCGGGCCGCGGGGGCCATGATCGAGAGCGGGCCGCGGGGGCCATATCGAGAGCGGGCCGCGGGGGCCATGATCACCGCCGCAATTATTAACACATAAAAATACGTTTGCTCAGCTGACCTGAATTTTAGAATTTTTCAGTGTTGCAAGAGTCAGCCAGATGTCTTGTTGCAAGAGTCAGCCAGATGTCTTGTTGCAAGGAAGAGTCAGCCAGATGTCTTGTTGCAAGAGTCAGCCAGATGTCTTGTTGCAAGGAAGAGTCAGCCAGATGTCTTGTTGCAAGAGTCAGCCAGATGTCTTGTTGCAAGGAAGAGTCAGCCAGATGTCTTGTTGCAAGAGTCAGCCAGATGTCTTGTTGCAAGCAAGATTCAGCCAGATGTCTTGTTGCAAGGAAGAGTCAGCCAGATGTCTTGTTGCAAGAGTCAGCCAGATGTCTTGTTGCAAGGAAGAGTCACCCAGATGTCTTGTTGCAAGAGTCAGCCAGATGTCTTGTTGCAAGAGTCAGCCAGATGTCTTGTTGCAAGGAAGAGTCAGCCTGATGTCTTGTTGCAAGAGTCAGCCAGATGTCTTGTTGCAAGCAAGAGTCAGCCAGATGTCTTGTTGCAAGGAAGAGTCAGCCAGATGTCTTGTTGCAAGAGTCAGCCAGATGTCTTGTTGCAAGGAAGAGTCAGCCAGATGTCTTGTTGCAAGAGTCAGCCAGATGTCTTGTTGCAAGGAAGAGTCAGCCAGATGTCTTGTTGCAAGAGTCAGCCAGATGTCTTGTTGCAAGGAAGAGTCAGCCAGATGTCTTGTTGCAAGAGTCAGCCAGATGTCTTGTTGCAAGGAAGAGTCAGCCAGATGTCTTGTTGCAAGAGTCAGCCAGATGTCTTGTTGCAAGGAAGAGTCAGCCAGATGTCTTGTTGCAAGAGTCAGCCAGATGTCTTGTTGCAAGCAAGAGTCAGCCAGATGTCTTGTTGCAAGGAAGAGTCAGCCAGATGTCTTGTTGCAAGAGTCAGCCAGATGTCTTGTTGCAAGGAAGAGTCAGCCAGATGTCTTGTTGCAAGAGTCAGCCAGATGTCTTGTTGCAAGGAAGAGTCAGCCAGATGTCTTGTTGCAAGAGTCAGCCAGATGTCTTGTTGCAAGGAAGAGTCAGCCAGATGTCTTGTTGCAAGAGTCAGCCAGATGTCTTGTTGCAAGGAAGAGTCAGCCAGATGTCTTGTTGCAAGAGTCAGCCAGATGTCTTGTTGCAAGCAAGAGTCAGCCAGATTGTCTTGTTGCAAGGAAGAGTCAGCCAGATGTCTTGTTGCAAGACTCAGCCAGATGTCTTGTTGCAAGGAAGAGTCAGCCAGATGTCTTGTTGCAAGAGTCAGCCAGATGTCTTGTTGCAAGAGTCAGCCAGATGTCTTGTTGCAAGAGTCAGCCAGATGTCTTGTTGCAAGGAAGAGTCAGCCAGATGTCTTGTTGCAAGAGTCAGCCAGATGTCTTGTTGCAAGCAAGAGTCAGCCAGATGTCTTGTTGCAAGGAAGAGTCAGCCAGATGTCTTGTTGCAAGAGTCAGCAGATGTCTTGTTGCAAGGAAGAGTCAGCCAGATGTCTTGTTGCAAGAGTCAGCCAGATGTCTTGTTGCAAGGAAGAGTCAGCCAGATGTCTTGTTGCAAGAGTCAGCCAGATGTCTTGTTGCAAGGAAGAGTCAGCCAGATGTCTTGTTGCAAGAGTCAGCCAGATGTCTTGTTGCAAGCAAGAGTCAGCCAGATGTCTTGTTGCAAGGAAGAGTCAGCCAGATGTCTTGTTGCAAGAGTCAGCCAGATGTCTTGTTGCAAGGAAGAGTCAGCCAGATGTCTTGTTGCAAGAGTCAGCCAGATGTCTTGTTGCAAGGAAGAGTCAGCCAGATGTCTTGTTGCAAGAGTCAGCCAGATGTCTTGTTGCAAGCAAGAGTCAGCCAGATGTCTTGTTGCAAGGAAGAGTCAGCCAGATGTCTTGTTGCAAGAGTCAGCCAGATGTCTTGTTGCAAGAGTCAGCCAGATGTCTTGTTGCAAGGAAGAGTCAGCCAGATGTCTTGTTGCAAGAGTCAGCCAGATGTCTTGTTGCAAGGAAGAGTCAGCCAGATGTCTTGTTGCAAGAGTCAGCCAGATGTCTTGTTGCAAGGAAGAGTCAGCCAGATGTCTTGTTGCAAGAGTCAGCCAGATGTCTTGTTGCAAGCAAGAGTCAGCCAGATGTCTTGTTGCAAGGAAGAGTCAGCCAGATGTCTTGTTGCAAGAGTCAGCCAGATGTCTTGTTGCAAGCAAGAGTCAGCCATATGTCTTGTTTCAAGAGTCAGCCAGATGTCTTGTTGCAAGTAAGAGTCAGCCAGATGTCTTGTTTCAAGAGTCAGCCAGATGTCTTGTTGCAAGCAAGAGTCAGCCAGATGTCTTGTTGCAAGCAAGAGTCAGCCAGATGTCTTGTTGCAAGCAAGAATCAGCCAGATGTCTTGTTGCAAGCAAGAGTCAGCCAGATGTCTTGTTGCAAGCAAGAGTCAGCCAGATGTCTTGTTGCAAGCAAGAGTCAGCCAGATGTCTTGTTGCAAGAGTCAGCCAGATGTCTTGTTGCAAGAGTCAGCCAGATGTCTTGTTGCAAGCAAGAGTCAGCCAGATGTCTTGTTGCAATCAAGAGTCAGCCAGATGTCTTGTTGCAAGCAAGAGTCAGCCAGATGTCTTGTTGCAAGCAAGAGTCAGCCAGATGTCTTGTTGCAAGCAAGAGTCAGCCAGATGTCTTGTTGCAAGCAAGAGTCAGCCAGATGTCTTGTTGCAAGCAAGAGTCAGCCAGATGTCTTGTTGCAAGCAAGAGTTTTTGAGTTGACGTGTTGCTTTTAAGTTCTTCATTCTTCCCATATATGAGTGACTGAAATTTTTCGTCAATGATCATCATATATTATTGGTCCATTCCACGACTTTCTTGACATCTGAGATCAATTTTTCTGCGTCGTCTACTGTAGCGACTTTCATATATATTTTGACATCACTCCCAAGGATTCTACAAACCTTGGACCAGTACTTTTATGTATGCTTCGAGAATGAGAAAGAGTACAGATGCCAGGACAGTGCCTTGTGGTACTCAACATTTTCCGGTACTAAAACTCGTCTTTGTTTTCTTTGCTGCTACTTTTGTGTTCTGTTTGTTAAAATTTGAATATCCACGTCCCTCGTTACTGTACTTCACTTAATGTATCATGGTCGCCTTTGTCAAGGAAACATCTGTTAAAGAATACAAAACCACATTACAGTGACTGGAATAATATACAAATGACTCGCACATAGGCGACCGAAATTTATGAAGACGTTTGGGTCGAATTTGGACCATTAACTAATCGGACCGAAACGTTGTCATGAGTTTGAGTCTCCTTCGTGCGGGTTATTGGTGGAATCTTTCCTGAAATTCAAAACGCTGTCGACACCTCTAAAATTGATGACATTCCTAACTCGCAGTCGACTTCGAGAAAGCCAAAATCTGTGTCCCCAAGCTTAGACATGTGCGACTCAATATTCGTCAAAAATTAAAAAAAAAAGGACTCACGCCTTAAATATCCCAGGAGATGAAAAATGGAAACAGGAGTCACTGCAAATGGAAACAGGAGTCACTGCAAATGGAAACACGAGTCACTGCAAATGGAAACAGGAGTCACTGCAAATGGAAACACGAGTCACTGCAAATGGAAACAGGAGTCACTGCAAATGGAAACAGGATCACTGCAAATGGAAACACGAGTCACTGCAAATGGAAACAGGAGTCACTGCAAATGGAAACACGAGTCACTGCAAATGGAAACAGGAGTCACTGCAAATGGAAACAGGAGTCACTGCAAATGGAAACAGGAGTCACTGCAAATGGAAACAGGAGTCACTGCAAATGGAAACAGGAGTCACTGCAAATGGAAACAGGAGTCACTGCAAATGGAAACAGGAGTCACTGCAAATGGAAACAGGAGTCACTGCAAATGGAAACAGGAGTCACTGCAAATGGAAACAGGAGTCACTGCAAATGGAAACAGGAGTCACTGCAAATGGAAACAGGAGTCACTGCAAATGGAAACAGGAGTCACTGCAAATGGGAACAGGAGTCACTGCAAATGGGAACAGGAGTCACTGCAAATGGGAACAGGAGTCACTGCAAATGGGAACAGGAGTCACTGCAAATTAATAATGAAACCACATTCCACAAAGGTGGAAGTAAAGCTGTGGCAAACTCTACAGACTGTCAGTACTATGTCCAACATTATAAAAATCCTTGATTTCAGGAAGCAAGAAAGTTAACAACTTGGGTTCACAACACTTGCATCATGGGTTTACACAAGGCTGCTCTTGCCTCTTCCAAACAACTTGGGTTCACAACACTTGCATCATGGTTTACACAAGGCTGCTCTTGCCTCTTCCAAACAACTTGGGTTCACAACACTTGCATCATGGGTTTACACAAGGCTGCTCTTGCCTCTTCCAAACAACTTGGGTTCACAACACTTGCATCATGGGTTTACACAAGGCTGCTCTTGCCTCTTCCAAACAACTTGGGTTCACAACACTTGCATCATGGGTTTACACAAGGCTGCTCTTGCCTCTTCCAAACAACTTGGGTTCACAACACTTGCATCATGGGTTTACACAAGGCTGCTCTTGCCTCTTCCAAACAACTTGGGTTCACAACACTTGCATCATGGGTTTACACAAGGCTGCTCTTGCCTCTTCCAAACGATCGGACCATTACGACGTGGTCTTGGAAGCAGTGAAAGACGGAATGCAGCTGCAGTGTACACTGACTTTGCAAACCCTTTGACTAGCGCGATCATAATGCAACAGCGCACTTTTAAAAAGCTTTCAAAGGGATTAACAGATAAGTGGGCAGATAGATATTTAAATCTCTAATATATAAAACGCAAAGATTAATAATAAATAAACTAAAATCAGAGCCTACCACAGTTCTCACTCCAGTTCTTCCTCATTCTGATATTAGACACAGCTGAGACATGTCAGACACAGCTGAGACATGTCAGACACAGCTGAGACATGTCAGACACAGCTGAGACATGTCAGACACAGCTGAGACATGTCAGACACAGCTGAGACATGTCAGACACAGCTGAGACATGTCAGACACAGCTGAGACATGTCAGACACAGCTGAGATATATCAGACACAGCTGAGATATATCAGACACAGCTGAGATATATCAGACACAGCTGAGACATATCAGACACAGCTGAGACATATCAGACACAGCTGAGATATATCAGACACAGCTGAGATATATCAGACACAGCTGAGATATATCAGACACAGCTGAGATATATCAGACACAGCTGAGATATATCAGACACAGCTGAGACATATCAGACACAGCTGAGACATATCAGACACAGCTGAGACATATCAGACACAGCTGAGATATATCAGACACAGCTGAGATATATCAGACACAGCTGAGACATATCAGACACAGCTGAGACATGTCAGACACAGCTGAGACATATCAGACACAGCTGAGACATATCAGACACAGCTGAGACATATCAGACACAGCTGAGATATATCAGACACAGCTGAGATATATCAGACACAGCTGAGATATATCAGACACAGCTGAGATATATCAGACACAGCTAAGACATATCAGACACAGCTGAGACATATCAGACACAGCTGAGATATATCAGACACAGCTGAGATATATCAGACACAGCTGAGACATATCAGACACAGCTGAGACATGTCAGACACAGCTGAGACATGTCAGACACAGCTGAGACATATCAGACACAGCTGAGACATATCAGACACAGCTGAGACATATCAGACACAGCTGAGACATATCAGACACAGCTGAGACATATCAGACACAGCTGAGACATATCAGACACAGCTGAGACATATCAGACACAGCTGAGACATATCAGACACAGCTGAGACATATCAGACACAGCTAGAGATATATCAGACACAGCTGAGACATATCAGATACAGCTGAGACATATCAGACACAGCTGAGACATATCAGACACAGTTGAGACATATCAGACACAGCTGAGACATATCAGACACAGCTAGAGATATATCAGACATAGCTGAGACATATAAGACACAGCAAGAGACATGTCAGACACAGCTAGAGACATGTCAGACACAGCTAGAGACATATCAGACACAGCTAGAGACATGTCAGACACAGCTAGAGACATGTCAGACACAGCTAGAGATATATCAGACACAGCTAGAGACATGTCAGACACAGCTAGAGACATGTCAGACACAGCTAGAGACATGTCAGACAGCTAGAGACATGTCAGACACAGCTAGAGACATATCAGACACAGCTAGAGACATATCAGACACAGCTGAGACATATCAGACACAGCTAGAGACATATCAGACACAGCTAGAGACATATCAGACACAGCTAGAGACATGTCAGACACAGCTAGAGACATGTCAGACACAGCTAGAGATATATCAGACACAGCTAGAGATATATCAGACACAGCTAGAGATATATCAGACACAAGTAGAGACATATCAGACAGCTAGAGACATGTCAGACACAGCTAGAGACATGTCAGACACAGCTAGAGACATGTCAGACACAGCTAGAGATATATCAGACACAGCTAGAGATATATCAGACACAGCTGAGACATATCAGACACAGCTAGAGATATATCAGACACAGCTAGAGACATGTCAGACACAGCTAGAGATATATCAGACACAACTAGAGATATATCAGACACAGCTAGAGACATATCAGACACAGCTAGAGACATATCACAGCTAAACATTCTTTGCAGCCGATATCATAATTCGCATGAGAATGGAATATATTTAAGACACGACAAGTCTGGAAGCTGATATAAAGTCGGTCTTACACTTGCCATAGAAAGTAATATAATGTTTAATGAAGACAAATTTCAGATACTTCTCTATGGAAAAAATGACGAAATAAAAAATGAAACGAAATATAAAACAAACACAAACCGTTTAATCGAGGAGAAGATTAATGTGAGGGACTTGGGAGTGAAGATGTAAGATCTGGCATTCAAGGGCTACAAGCCAAAGGAAAATGTTTGGCTAAATAACTAGAACCCTCATAAGATATGCCAAGCCTGTGATCTAACACTTTAAATGTGGTCTAAAGGATTTGTGTTAATGTCAGATATATACTATGAAGGGCGGTCAGAATTAGTGAAGAATTATCAGGGACTTCAATTCTTATTGCGGTGACTGGATTTCTGAAGACTGTTTCGCAATGTTCTCGCAAGATGTCGCTCACTTCTTTGTTGTTATCTTTTGGTGAATTTTCTTGGAGCAAAGAACCATTACTGAAAAAAACGTTGACTTGGATTTTGCATCTGTAAAATAAGTATTTCTAGGATTTCCTAATTTCCTGGGTGACTTTTTGCTCCTTTTGTGTCTTCTATTTGATATGTCTTTTAATTAAATTAATTTGACGTTTAACACATGCTTAACTCTTGTTCTTACAGTTAATTTTCTCTGATTTTGTACAGTGTCTGATGATGAAGTTAACTTCGAAGGTAATGGTATATATAAAGAACGTTTTAAGAAGCATGTATGTATATATATGCAAGGAATTCGCGAGAGCAGGCGAAATATACACAAACACTGATCTCTGGCTGAAGGAGATTCGAACCTACGAACCTTAGGACAAGGTATGCAGTGCTTTACCAATCTACCCACACTGGCTCTCGCGAATTCCTTGTATTGTTAAAATCTCTAGTAAGGCTGATGCATGCAGGGGATGAGATGAAAAGCTGTAAGCTTTCTCCCTGAAAGCTGGCTGCCTTGGATCAAACGTGTAGTGCAAGCTACACGCCAAGGTATTGTCCAGTGTGGGTAGATTGGTAAAGCACTGCGTACCTTGTCCTAAGGTTCGTAGGTTGGAGTCTCCTTCAGCCAGAGATCAGTGTTTGTGTATATTTCGCCTGCTCACGCGAATTCCTTGCATTGTTAAAATCTCTAGTAAGGCTGATGCATGCAGGGGATGAGATGAAAAGCTGTAAGCCTTCTCACTGAAAGCTGGCTGCCTTGGATCAAACGTGTAGCGCAAGCTACACGCCAAGGTATTGTCCAGTGTGGGTAGATTGGTAAAGCACTGCGTACCTTGTCCTAAGGTTCGTAGGTTGGAGTCTCCTTCAGCCAGAGATCAGTGTTTGTGTATATTTCGCCTGCTCTCGCGAATTCCTTGCATTGTTAAAATCTCTAGTAAGGCTGATGCATGCAGGGGATGAGATGAAAAACTGTAAGCCTTCTCCCTGAAAGCTGGCTGCCTTGGATCAAACGTGTAGCGCAAGCTACACGCCAAGGTATTGTTCAGTGTTGGTAGATTGGTAAAGCACTGCGTACCTTGTCCTAAGGTTCGTAGGTTCGAGTCTCCTTCAGCCAGAGATCAGTGTTTTTTTATATATATATATATATATATATATATATATATATATATATATATATATATATATATATATATATATAGGGAGGTACCACCTCTGGAACTGTCCTAGGGACCATCATCCTCAGAGAAAAGAATAAACTTGCTTCAGGGAAAACTCAAGGTTCTCCCTGAAGCTGTTTGAGAATTTTCTCCTACCACCCACTATATTTCAAGTATGTTTTGTTTAAAGACAAAATACATTGGCCAAACATTCACAAAAATACAACAGAAAGTAAAACAACATAGGTAACTCAGAGCTACATCTCGAATACTTCGTCCAGCTCCCCTGCGGTGGGCCGCGTGCCCAGAATGCTGCAGGCATTTCCTCTCTGGATCGCAACACTGAGTCTCTGAAAGAGAAAGCTGGTCGCCCTGTGGTCCTTGGTTTCTATGATGAGCTTTTCACCCAGCTCTTTGAGGAACTTTAGAGCACACTTGCCCCATGCTCCAAGGGTCTCCGACCCTATTGGAATGAAGTTATAGCAAGGGGGAAGATCTTCATATTTTCGGATCTTCTGGGTCTCCCTGTGGCTGGCAGCTCCACCCCCTTCCACTACGGAGTATGGCAAGTAGGTGTCTGCCAATGTGGCAGCACAGGTGTAGTCCCAGGCAATCTGCTTTCCATCCTTCTAGGGTAGGATAGTGGCTCAATCAGGACGCTTTTGACTTCCATCAGACCTCTGTACTTGGGGTTCCCGTTGAGCTGGGCAACGGGCTGTAGCGAGGCTTCTCTTTATGAGGTCATTGACCTCCTCATATCTGGCATACTTCCCTTCTGCTGTGTGTCACACAAGACCATGAAGTCCGAATTGATCAGCTGTCGCCCTGCCGCAAATACACCTATGTTCGGCGAGGATGGGGGGCGGCTAGGCGAAGAGCAACACCAATCCGAATGGCCTGTGGGTCGAGACGGGTGCCCAGGGAGGAATTGGGAACAGCTAACAGGAAATCTACGGAGTGTGGTGCCTTCACTGCCAGGAGACGAGCTTTGTCCTTTCCTGAAGCATTGGAGAGCATTGTGTTGGCGATTTTTTCCATATATATATATATATATATATATATATATATATATATATATATATATATATATATATATATATATATATATATATATATATATATATATATATACACACAAAACAACCACTCTGAAAGAATAGAGAAATTCCAAGCGCTTTCGTGACTACTCACATTATCAAGGAACTATGTTCCTTGATAATGTGAGTAGCCACGAAAGCGCTTGGAATTTCTCTATTCTTTCAGAGTGGTTGTTTTGCATATTCTGAAATCACCTGTTTACTGTGATCTTATTGCATATATATATATATATATATATATATATATATATATATATATATATATATATATATATATATATATATATATATATTATTTTTATTATCACACTGGCCGATTCCAACCAAGGCAGGGTGGCCCGAAAAAGAAAAACTTTCACCATCATTCACTCCATCACTGTCTTGCCAGAAGGGTGCTTTACACTACAGTTTTTAAACTGCAACATTAACACCCCTCCTTCAGAGTGCAGGCACTGTACTTCCCATCTCCAGGACTCAAGTCCGGCCTGCCGGTTTCCCTGAACCCCTTCATAAATGTTACTTTGCTCACACTCCAACAGCACGTTAAGTATTAAAAACCATTTGTCTCCATTCACTCCTATCAAACACGCTCATGCATGCCTGCTGGAAGTCCAAGCCCCTCGCACACAAAACCTCCTTTACCCCCTCCCTCCAACCTTTCCTAGGCCGACCCCTACCCCGCCTTCCTTCCACTACAGACTGATACACTCTTGAAGTCATTCTGTTTCGCTCCATTCTCTCTACATGTCCGAACCACCTCAACAACCCTTCCTCAGCCGTCTGGACAACAGTTTTGGTAATCCTGCACCACCTTCTAACTTCCAAACTACGAATTCTCTGCATTATATTCACACCACACATTGCCCTCAGACATGACATCTCCATTGCCTACAGCCTTCTCCTCGCTGCAACATTCATCACCCATGCTTCACACCCATATAAGAGCGTTGGTAAAACTATACTCTCATACATTCCCCTCTTTGCCTCCAAATACAAAGTTCTTTGTCTCCACAGACTCCTAAGTGCACCACTCACCCTTTTCCCCTCATCAATTCTATGATTCACCTCATCTTTCATAGACCCATCTGCTGACACGTCCACTCCCAAATATCTGAATACATTCACCTCCTCCATACTCTCTCCCTCCAATCTATATCCAATCTTTCATCACCTAATCTTTTTGTTATCCTCATAACCTTACTCTTTCCTGTATTCACTTTTAATCTTCTTCTTTTGCATACCCTACCAAATTCATCCACCAATCTCTGCAACTTCTCTTCAGAATCTCCCAAGAGCACAGTGCCATCAGCAAAGAGCAACTGTGACAACTCCCACTTTATGTGTGATTCTTTAATTTTTAACTCCACGCCTCTTGCCAAGACCCTCGCATTTACTTCTCTTACAACCCCATCTATAAATATATTAACCATGGTGACATCACACATCCTTGTATAAGGCCTACTTTTACTGGGAAATAATTTCCCTCTTTCCTACATACTCTAACTTGAGCCTCACTATCCTCGTAAAAACTCTTCACTGCTTTCAGTAACCTACCTCCTACACCATACACCTGCAACATCTGCCACATTGCCCCCCTATCCACCCTGTCATACGCCTTTTCCAAATCCATAAATGCCACAAAAACCTCTTTAGCCTTATCTAAATACTGTTCACTTAAGTGTTTCACTGTAAACACCTGGTCCACACACCCCCTACCTTTCCTAAAGACTCCTTGTTCATCTGCTATCCTATTCTCCATCTTACTCTTAATTCTTTCAATAATAACTCTACCATACACTTTACCAGGTATACTCAACAAACTTACCCCCCTATAATTTTTGCACTCTCTTTTGTCCCCTTTGCCTTTATACAAAGGAACTATGCATGCTCTCTGCCAATCCCTAGGTAACTTACCTTCTTCCATACATTTATTAAATAATTGCACCAACCACTCCAAAACTATATCCCCACCTACTTTTAACATTTCTATCTTTATCCCATCAATCCCGACTGCCTTACCCCCTTTCATTTTACCTACTGCCTCACGAACTTCCCCCACACTCACAACTGGCTCTTCCTCACTCCTACAAGATGTTATTCCTCCTTGCCCTATACACGAAATCACAGCTTTCCTATCTTCATCAACGTTTAACAATTCCTCGAAATATTCCCTCCATCTTCCCAATACCTCTAACTCTCCTCTCCTATTTTTAACTGACAAATCCATTTTTTCTCTAGGCTTCCTTAACTTGTTAATCTCGCTCTAAAACTTTTTCTTATTTTCAACAAAATTTGTTGATAACATCTCACCCACTCTCTCATTTGCTCTCTTTTTACATTGCTTCACCACTCTCTTAACCTCTCTCTTTTTCTCCGTATACTTTTCCCTCCTTGCATCACTTCTACTTTGTAAAAACTTCTCATATGCTAACTTTTTCTCCCTTACTACTCTCTTTACATCATTATTCCACCAATCGCTCCTCTTCCCTCCCGCACCCACCTTCCTGTAACCACAAACTTCTGCTGAACACTCCAACACTACATTTTTAAACCTACCCCATACCTCTTCGACCCCATTGCCTATGCTCTCATTAGCCCATCTATCCTCCAATAGCTGTTTATATCTTACCCTAACTGCCTCCTCTTTTAGTTTATAAAAATTCACCTCTCTCTTCCCTGATGCTTCTATTCTCCTTGTATCCCATCTACCTTTTACTCTCAGTGTAGCTACAACTAGAAAGTGATCTGATATATCTGTGGCCCCTCTATAAACATGTACATCCTGAAGTCTACTCAACAGTCATTTATCTACCAATACATAATCCAACAAACTACTGTCATTTCGCCCTACATCATATCTTGTATACTTATTTATCCTCTTTTTCATAAAATATGTATTACCTATAACTAAACCCCTTTCTATACAAAGTTCAGTCAAAGGGCTCCCATTATCATTTACACCTGGCACCCCAAACTTACCTACCACACCCTCTCTCTCTCTCTCTCTAATATATATGTATATATATGTATATATATTATATATATATATATATATATACACACAATAATATATTATTGTAACCAAGAACGAGTGGTATTGATCAATAACAACACTGCACTAGCCAAGCAGTCGAACCCACGCTGTTTTGGCCAGCCTCATGGTAAGCGAAAACGCATGACGCTTTAGAGCTTCAGATCACGTTTTTGCTTACCATGAGGCAGGCCAAAACAGCATGGGCTCGATTCCTTGGCTAGTGCAGTGTTGTTATTGATCAATACCAATATATATAATATATATATATATATATATATATATATATATATATATATATATATATATATTATAATATAATATTTATATATAATCAATAACAACACTTCGACCAACCAGGGGATCGAACCTGTGTTGATTTAGCCCGCCTCATGGTGAGCGAAAATTCCCAACGCTCCAACCCACTGGACCATACAATCCTTCAAGAATCACGCACCCAGCAGAGCTGTGTTGTACCGTGATACAATGAAATTATCTCTGAGGCACCCACACCATCGTATGTCCTTGGAATACGGTACAACACCTAGCTCTGCTGGGTGCGTGATTCTTGTAGGATTGTATGGTCCAGTGGGTTAGAGCGTCGTGAATTTTCGCTCACCATGAGGCGGGTTAAAACAACACTGGTTAGATCCCCCGGCTAGTCGCAGTGTTGTTATTGATTAAATACCACTTGTTCGTGGTTACAGTAATATATATATTAATGAAACGAGAGGATTGAACCGTGGTCCAGGATTGCCAGGTCCAGTGCTTTACCGCTGAACTACGGAGCTTCTAATAGGAAGGTTTCACAGACAGCACTGCTGTGTCATGTCTTTGTCATATGATGGCCTCTGACACAGACATGATGCAACAGTGCTGTCTGTGAAACTCTCCTATTAAAAGTTCCAGAACTCATCTGTATAGTGCTGTACCTGTTTAGTCATTTACACTCCGTTATTATAACCACTTAAATAGAGTTTATATATATATATATATATATATATATATATATATATATAATATATATATATATATTATATATATATATATATATATTATATATATATATATATATATATATATATATATATATATATATATTATATATATGCATGCATGTACCTACCTACCTACATAAACACCTGCTTACCTGCCTACCTCCATCCCCGTCTCTGACTGACCACTGTCCAGGGAGCAAGTTGACCCATTATCTCAGCGACACCGTGGCGCCATGGTGAATGTTTGTGTGTATATTCACACTTAATTGTATTCACATAATTGTGGTTGCAGGGGTCGAGTCATAGCTCCTGGCTCTCCCTCTTCACTAGTCGATACTAGGTCCAATCTCCCTGCTCCATGAGCTTTATCATATCTCTTCTTAAAGCTATGTATGGATTCTGTGTGTGTACTCACCTAGTTGTACTCACCTAGTTGAGGTTGCGGGGGTCGAGTCCGAGCTCCTGGCCCCGCCTCTTCACTGATCGCTACTAGGTCACTCTCCCTGAGCCGTGAGCTTTATCGTACCTCTGCTTAAAGCTATGTATGGATCCTGCCTCCACTACATCGCTTCCCAAACTATTCCACTTGTGTGTGTGTGTGTGTGTTCATGTGCACCAGGTGTTGAGTCTTGGCTCCCGGCCCGCCTCTCCCTGAGCGTTACTGGTTTCATGGTCTCCTGGCTGCGTAAGCCCTTTCATACCTTTTCTTAAAACTATGTATTGATACTGCCTCTACTATGCTGTCTCGGTCGTTCCACTTCCTGACCACTCTACGGCTAAAAACAGTATTTCCTAACATAGCTCACGAAATCGTAGTGACACGATTGCAAACAAACCGTACGACTCACTCGCCACGAGTTCAATCCCCGCTCGTGGTATGGTTTATTTCCTAATATCCCAGTGACTCATTTGTGCTTTTAACTCCAGCTGTGACCTTGTGTACCTGTTACTCGCCTCTGAAACACTCTCACTGTCTACCCTGTCAATTCCTCCCGGTATACCGTACATCGTAATTATGTCACCTCTGGTCCTTCTGTCCTGTAGTGTCGTCAGGTTTACCTCCTCTAGCCTCTCATCATAGGTTCATAATCCTCAGCTCTAGGACTAGTTTCGTCGCAGACCTTTGCCCTTTTTCTAGCTTTACATGCTTAACCAGATGCAGGTTCCATACTGGAACTGCATTCTCCAAGACGGACCTGACATACACCGTGTATTATGCTGTGTATACCTCCTTGTTGAGGTACCTGTAAGCTACCCTTAAATTTGCTAGTCTCACTTTTACTGCCACAGTCGTTCGGCTGATATGTACCTCAGGCGAGATGCTCGGACCTGTGCTCACCCCGAGGTCCTTCTCTTTCAGGGAGGTCCCCAGAGGCTGTACCCTGTTTCCAGACATCTTTAGCCTCCTCCGATTTCCACAACTTTGCATTTGCCAGGGTTAAATTCCAGTAAAAACTTGTCAGACCAAGCTGGTCCAGATCTATTTGAAGCCTTTCCTGGTGTACGCCTGTTTGTATTATCCTTATCTTCACATCATCTGAAGACAGTCACACCTCTGACTCGATTTCATATGTTAAGTCATTTACACACACAAGAAACAATACTGGACCAAGTACTGACCCTTGTGGAACTCCACTCGGCACACTCGCCCATTCCCACACCTTCCTGACGGTAACTTGCTGCTTCCTTCCCGTTAAGTATTCCTTGACCAACTGTTGTGTTTTACCTGTGATTCCTCTACTTTGGTGTGTGTGTGTGTGTGTATGTTGTGTGTGTGTGTGTGTATGTGTGTTTCATTTAGTTACCATTTTGTCCTAGGCACATGTCGATTAGACACTAGGCCTGTGTACTCACCTATATGTGGTTGCAGGGGTCGATTCCCACCTCTTAGCTCCTGAGTGTGTGTGTGTATGTGTGTGTGTGCTGTGTGTGTGTACTCACCTAGTTGAGGTTGCAGGGGCCGAGTCCAAGCTCCTGGCCCCGCCTCTTCACTGGTCGCTACTAGGTCCCTGAACCGTGAGCTTTATCATACCTCTGCTTAAAGCTATGTATGGATCCTGCCTCCACTACATCGCTTCCCAAACTATTCCACTTACTGACTACTCTGTGGCTGAAGAAATACTTCCTAACATCCCTGTGATTCATCTGTGTCTTCAACTTCCAACTGTGTCCCCTTATTACTGTGTCCAATCTTTGGAACATCCTGTCTTTGTCCACCTTGTCAATTCCTCTCAGTATTTTGTATGTCGTTATCATGTCCCCCCTATCTCTCCTGTCCTCCAGTGTCGTTAGGTTGATTTCTTAACCTCTCCTCGTAGGACATACCTCTTAGCTCCGGGACTAGTCCTGTTGCAAACCTTTACACTTTCTCTAGTTTCTTTACGTGCTTGGCTAGGTGTGGGTTCCAAACTGGTGCCGCATACTCCAATATGGGTCTAACGTACACGGTGTACAAGGTCCTGAACGATTCCTTATTAAGATGTCGGAATGCTGTTCTGAGGTTTGCTAGGCGCCCATATGCTGCAGCAGTTATTTGGTTGATGTGCGCTTCAGGAGATGTGCCTGGTGTTATACTCACCCCAAGATCTTTTTCCTTGAGTGAGGTTTGTAGTCTCTGGCCCCCTAGACTGTACTCCGTCTGCGGTCTTCTTTGTCCTTCCCCAATCTTCATGATTTTGCACTTGGTGGGGTTGAACTCCAGGAGCCAATTGCTGGACCAAGTCTGCAGCCTGTCCAGATCCCTTTGTAGTTCTGCTTGGTCTTCGATCGAATGAATTCTTCTCATCAACTTCACGTCATCTGCAAACAGGGACACTTCGGAGTCTATTCCTTCCATCATGTTCACAAATACCAGAAACAGCACTGGTCCTAGGACTGACACCTGTGGGACCTCGCTGGCCACAGGTGCCCACTCTGACACCTCGCCACGTACCATGACTCGCTGCTGTCTTCCTGACAAGTATTCCCTGATCCATTGTAGTGCCTTCCCTGTTATCCCTGCCTGGTCCTCCAGTTTTTGCACTAATCTCTTGTGTGGAACTGTGTCAAACTCCTTCTTGCAGTCCAAGAAAATGCAATCCACCCACCCCTCTCTCTCTCTTGTCTTACTACTGTCACCATGTCATAGAGCTCCAGTAGGTTTGTGACACAGGATTTCCCGTCCCTGAAACCATGCTGGCTGCTGTTGATGAGATCATTCCTTTCTAGGTGTTCCACCACTCTTCTCCTGATAATCTTCTCCATGATTTTGCATACTATACATGTCAGTGACACTGGTCTGTAGTTTAGTGCTTCATGTCTGTCTCCTTTTTTAAAGATTGGGACTACATTTGCTGTCTTCCATGCCTCAGGCAATCTCCCTGTTTCGATAGATGTATTGAATATTGTTGTTAGGGGTACACATAGCGCCTCTGCTCCCTCTCTCAGGACCCATGGAGAGATGTTATCCGGCCCAATTGCCTTTGAGGTATCTAGCTCACTCAGAAGCCTCGGTTGTGTGTACTGTCTCCAGCACATGGTG
Source organism: Cherax quadricarinatus (assembly GCF_026875155.1). NCBI lineage: Eukaryota > Metazoa > Arthropoda > Malacostraca > Decapoda > Parastacidae > Cherax > Cherax quadricarinatus. The sequence continues at coordinate 125,520,992 of NC_069399.1, forward strand.
GTGTACCCCACCTCTCCGTCTTTCTGGAGCCCCTTCTGTGTGTACTCACTTAGTTGTACTCACCTAGTTGAGGTTGCGGGGGTCGAGTCCGAGCTCCTGGCCCCGCCTCTTCACTGATCGCTACTAGGTCACTCTCCCTGAGCCGTGAGCTTTATCATACCTCTGCTTAAAACTATGTATGGATCCTGCCTCCACTACATCGCTTCCCAAACTATTCCACTTACTGACTACTCTGTGTGTGTGTGTGTGTGCCACACTGGGGATGGAAGACAGGTGACCGCTGCCACGACCAGGGGTTAAAGGTTTAGTACCGGCGGTGAGCTAGGTGACAACCTGGAACCTGGAGTTAAGGTCATAAACTGTCATTTAGGTGGTAGGTTGCTGAGAGCATCTGGCGGAGGTGCCATGATTGTGGTGCTGGTGAAGGTGACAGTGTGGTGGTGCTTCCTGGTGGAGGTGATAGTTGGTGGTGGTGCAGGTGGTCACACGATAGTGATAGCAAATGGTGGCGGCAAGTGGTGGTGGCAGGTGATGTTGGTGGAAGATGGTGGTGGTGCTGCTAGTGGTAGCGGTAGGTGGTGATGGTGCACCTGGTGGTGACGACAGGTGGTGGTGGTGCTTCTGGTGATGGCAAGTGCTGGTGATGGTGCTCCTGGTGGACGTGACAGGTGGTGGTGCTCTTGGTGGAGGTGACAGGTGGTGGTGGTGTTCGTGGTGTTGATGGCAGGTGGTAGTGATGGCAGGTGCTGATGGTGCTCCTGGTGGAGGTGACAGGTGGTGGTGGTGGTGGTGGCGGCAGCGGCAGCAAGTGGTGTTGGTGGAAGATGGTAGTGGTGCTCCTAGTGGTTTCGGAAGGTGGTAGTGGTGCTTCTGGTGGTGACGACAAGTGGTGGTGGTGTTCCTGGTGGTGACGGCAGGTGGTAGTGATGGCAGGTGCTGATGGTGCTCCTAATGGAGGTGACAGGTGGTGGTGGTGTTCGTGGTGTTGATGGTAGGTGGTAGTGATGGCAGGTGCTGATGGTGCTCCTGGTGGAGGTGACAGGTGGTGGTGGTGGTGGTGGCGGCAGCAAGTGGTGTTGGTGGAAGATGGTAGTGGTGCTCCTAGTGGTGGCGGAAGGTGGTAGTGGTGCTCCTGGTGGTGACGACAAGTGGTGGTGGTGTTCCTGGTGGTGACGGCAGGTGGTAGTGATGGCAGGTGCTGATGGTGCTCCTGGTGGTGACGACAAGTGGTGGTGGTGTTCCTGGTGGTGACGGCAGGTGGTAGTGATGGCAGGTGCTGATGGTGCTCCTGGTGGAGGTGACAGGTGGTGGTGGCGGCAAGTGGTGGCGCTAATAGTGGTGGTGGCAGGTGGTGGTGGTGGCGGCAGGTGGTAGTGGTGCTCCTGGCGGAGGTGGGCGTCACTGTGGCGCCACTAAGGGACGTCTGGCGACGGTGTCAACACAGAGTTAAAACTAGTACCACACACACACACACACACACACACACACACACACACACACACACACACACACACACACACACACACACACACACACACACACACACTTGTAATCATGACACTTTACCAAGCATTTGTTTGTGTAATTATTTGTAATACAGGCTGACAGTTTTAACGACAGACTAACTAGATCCCATGTTTAGTGTTTCTGTGTGTGTGTGTGTGTGTGTGTGTGTGTGTGTGTGTGTGTGTGTGTGTGTGTGTGTGTGTGTTACAACTCTGTGGCTTCCTCGGTCACTTGGCTCGGGTCCCATAAAAAAATACATATATCACAAGATATGATGCGACGGCAGGCCTTTCTCCCCACACACAAACACAGACTCGCCTCACCGCAGCTTCCGAGCATTATCAGGTCTTGGTGGTTCATTCGTCAGGATACAGAACAAGTAGTCTCCTGACACGACTTTTTATCAAGAGACGTCCCGTAACTGGTGAAGAATCCGCTAGCTAACACGAAGTAGGTTTTATACTCAGCAAAAAAATAGCATCACTACCTACTCGAAAGGTGGATGCTCACTAATGGGTATGTTAAAACATTTTTAACTGTTCACATGCATGTTGACGATACCACATCCACCGCGGTGTATTCCAGTTTTGGCCTAATGTTCAGTACTCTAAATATTGTTCTCCATATAATCATGTGTGAATTTATGAAGGTTTTTTTAAAGTTTGCCAGTCTAGCATAATAACTCTCACTGCCGCACTGGCTGGAGTCTTCTGGTACATGCCGACCTTCACCTCAAACAGCGAGCCTGGGAATATCAATGCTGTAATGACCTTTACTATGGCCCCATGTACCAGACGAAAGCTCCCAGTTCATGTTATATTGTAACTGTTAATTAACAGTACGTTAATTTTAAATGAGTTCTTGCTAATTGACCAATTTTACCTATTCGGCACGACATATATATATATATATATATATATATATATATAATATATATATATATATATATATATATATATATATATATATATATATATATACCGCCACTTAGAAAATTAAAAGTGAATATAGGGAAGAGTAAGGTTATGAGGATAAAAAGATTAGGTTACGAAAGATTGGATATCAGATTGGAGGAAGAGAGTATATATATATATATATATATATATATATATATATATATATATATATTATATATATATATATATATATATATATATATAGTATATATATAGTATATATATATTGTGGCATGCAAAGAGTACGTAACCTTTATTCGTCACATGTACACACCCTCATTGAAAGGCTATCTCCCCCAAACAGTGAACCAGGTGCTAAGGGTTGATGATGGGGTCCCATCGTTCAATCAGCACCCAGGTTCCAGCCAATGAGAAGATTGGTTTTGGCAATCGCAGAGGTGTTGTGGGTACCACACACCTGTCTGCTCTTGTCATTCCCATTCTAGAGCTTGTTGAAGCACGGTCTGCTCTCTAGTGGCTTCTATTCTGCCTTGCTTACCGTGGAGTGCACTAATACCTATTGTTGTACATAGTGTATATAGTGTACATACTTCTGTTCTAAATTGCTTAAGGATAATATAATTCAAAAGTTTTTCTGCTGTGTTTATTTTGCTCCCTTTACAATCAGGATAACAGGCCTTTGGGACTCCTGGGTTGTAAAATATATATATATATATATATATATATACCTGGAGTATACCTGGAGAAGGTTTCGGGGGTCAACGACCCAGCGGCCCGGTCTGTAACCACGTCTCATGGTGGATCAGGGCCTGATCAACCAGGCTGTTACTGTTGGCCGCACGCAACCTGATGTACGAAACACAGTCCGGCTTTTCAGGTACTGACTTAGGTGTCTATCCAGCGTCTTCTTGAAGACAGCCAGGGGTTTATCGGCAATCCCCTTATATATGCTGGGAGGCAGTTGAACAGTCTTGGGGCCCCTGACACTTACTGTGTTGTCCCTTATCGTGGCGCCCCTGTTTTTCATTGGGGGATGTTGCATTTTCTGCCGAGTCTTTTGCTTTCATATGAAATTATTTTCGTGTGCAAGTTTGGTACTAATCCTTCTACGATTTTCCAAGTGTATAAAATCATGTATCTCTTCCTCCTGCATTATTGGGAGTACAGGTTGAGGAACTTCAAGTGCTCCCAGTAACTGAGGTGTTTTATCTCCGTTATGCGTGCCGTGAAGGTTCTCTGTACATTTTCTAGGTCAGCAATATCACCTGCCTTGAAAGGTGCTGTTAGCGTGCAGCAATATTCCAGCCTAGATAGAACAAGTGACCTGAAGAGTGTCATCATGGGCTTGGCATCCCTAACTTTGAAGGTACTCATTATCCATCCTGTCATTTTTCTAACAGATGCGATTGATACAATGTTGTGGTTTTTCAAGGTGAGACCCTTTGGCATTATCACTCCCAGGTCTTGTACATTAGTTTTTCGCTCTTTGTGTAGTTGAAATTTGTTTTATACTCCGATACAGTTTTAATTTCCTCACGTTTTCCATATCGGAGTAAATGAAATTTCTCATCATTGAACTTCATATCGTTTTCTGTGGCCCATTTAAAGATTTGGTTGATATCCGCCTGGAGTCTTGCAGTGTCTTCAATGGAAGACACTGTCATGCAAATTCGGGTGTCATCTGTAAAGGAAGACACGGTGCTGTGACTGACATCCTTGTCTCTGTCAGATATGAGAATGAAGAACAGGATGGGAGCGAGTACTATGCCTTGTGGAACAGAGCTTTTCACCGTAGCCGTGTCAGACTTTACTCTGTTGACTGCTACTCTTTGTGTTCTTTTTGTTAGGAAATTATAGATCCACCTACCAACTTTTCCTCCTATTCCTTTATCACGCATTTTGTGCGCTATTACACCATGGTCACACTTGTTAAAGGCTTTTGCAAACTCTGTGTATACATCTGCGTTTTGTTTTCTAAAGCATCCAGGACCTTGTCATAGTAGTCCAGTAGTTGGGACAGGCAGGAGTGGCTTGCTCTGAACCCATGTTACCCTGGGTTGTGTAACTAATGGGTATGTAGATGGGTGGCGATCTTGCTTCTTAGAACCCTTTTAAAGATTTTTATATGGGATGTTAGCACTATCGTTCTGTAGTTCATTGCTATTTTTTTGCTGCCCCCTTTGTGGAGTGGGTCTATGCCTGTTGTTTTTAGCAGCTGTGGGACGACCCCTGTGTCCATGCTCCCTCTCCACAGGATGTTAAAAGCATTAAAAAGGCATGATCTGCCCTAAACATCTTGCTCCTGGGGGATTTCAACCTAAGGCACCTAAAATGGAGGAATGTAGCAAATAATGCTGTAGCAGAGATAACACCAGGAGGAAGCTCAGATGAAAACTCGCACACACACACGAGCTTCTAAATCTCTGCACCAAATTCACCTTAGACCAGCAAATAGAGACAACCATATTGGATTTTGTGATCCTGTGGGTTCTCGCTCACCATGAGGCGGGTCAGTACAACATTGGTTCGAGTCCTTGGCTAGCGCAGTGTTGTTATTGATCAATACCACTCGTTCGTGGTTACAATAATATATATATATATATATATATATATATATATATATATATATATATATATATATATATATATATATATATATAATGTGTGTGTGTGTGTGATCCTGCAGTATTGATTTTTGATCTTGCAGTATTGATTTTTGATCTTGCAGTATTGATTTTTGATCCTGCAGTATTGATTTTTGATCTTGCAGTATTGATTTTTGATCTTGCAGTATTGATTTTTGATCTTGCAGTATTGATTTTTGATCCTGCAGTATTGATTTTTGATCCTGCAGTATTGATTTTTGATCTTGCAGTATTGATTTTTGATCCTGCAGTATTGATTTTTGATCTTGCAGTATTGATTTTTGATCTTGCAGTATTGATTTTTGATCTTGCAGTATTGATTTTTGATCCTGCAGTATTGATTTTTGATCCTGCAGTATTGATTTTTGATCTTGCAGTATTGATTTTTGATCCTGCAGTATTGATTTTTTGATCTTGCAGTATTGATTTTTGATCCTGCAGTATTGATTTTTGATCCTGCAGTATTGATTTTTGATCCTGCAGTATTGATTTTTGATCCTGCAGTATTGATTTTTGATCCTGCAGTATTTTTTGTTTGATCTGGCAGTACTGATTTTGATCCTGCAGTATTTTTTTGATCCTGCAGAGAGAAGCGGCTAGCTGGAGATGGCAGACGTCACTTCTGACCTGCGGCACCCCACAAACGATCTTCCAACATCGGAAATACCCGTAAATCCACGCTCCCACCGCTGCCACCAATTTGTCATGTGTGGGGCGGTTCGATTACATGGATTGGGTAATAACACTCATGTTGGATGTTCTAGTACGTATATTAGAGGGTAAATATGGGGAGCACTAAATATGGGTGAGCAGCATTCAAAAACATGCTATGGTCAGCAGTAACACGAATAACAGTCAGTGATTCACGCAGACGGTTGGTAGTGAGTCATCTACTGGTAACTGGTAACTGGTACTACTGGTAACTGGTACTATTGAGAGCAGTACTGATTTTGATCCTGCAGTATTTTTTTGATCCTGCAGTACTGATTTTTGATCCTGCAGTATTTTTTTTTTATTCTGCAGTATTGATTTTCGTCCTGACCAATATAATTATTGATTTCTGAGGTTTTTATTTGTATTCTCGTTTGTAGAGACAATTGGAAGTCTTAAAAAATGGTAAACACGCATTCCTTTGCAGTTAACAGTAAGCTAATCTTAGTTACATTTAATTTTTCTTATCTTTCCCCAAATCTTATTCCTATATACTTACAAGAAACCTTCGAGTCGGTCTTTGAATCCCTTGCAACATTAACTTTAAATTCACTCTTAAACTGCAGCCCGTCCTCTTAACCATAGACAACTTGGCGTTGTTGTAAAAACAGTCAAATGGGTTGCTGTTGACGGCGCCTTGAACAGTTAAATACTGCTTTGTTACATAAGCCGCGCCTACTGACTCCCCGTTTTCTGTTTGCACGGCAGACTTTTTTTTTTTTTCATCTTTTATCTTCTATTTATAGTTTTCTTTCTCCAGACTGAGGGACTGACCACCTCAAAACTTCAAGGGTGATGGACTGATTACATCGTCTTCAAGTATATTCTGCTTCTATCAACTTTTCTGTACTCGACTGAAGAAGCCTACTGTGTAGGCGAAACGTTTCGAAATAAAGATGCCTAACTGTTGCATATGTGTCTTACCTAACAACCTGTCGGTATTTTATACCATTTTAATGTTCATTCAGTTTTCTTTCTGTTGTAACCTAACCTAATAATCCAACCCAACCTAACTTAACACTAGTTAGAGGTGGGCGGCAGACCCTGCGTGGAGGACGGGTTGTATACACTGAATATACTAGTCCATAATATGACCCTCTTCTTTTTTTTTATTTACCAAGACATGTTTTAGTCAATTGTTTATGCATTTAGAGCCATTTATGCTTAATGCAGTTTCTCCACTAGGAATATATGCTGCTTTAGGTAGCTTGTGCAGTGCTTTGGAAAATGTCACACTGACAATAATCACCAGTGTCTAGATAATACCTAAGTGAGGTTACCTCACTTAGGTATTATCTAGACATTAGGTATCATTCCTTAGCCTCATGCAGACTGCGGTGTGGAAATCATAGACTTTAACTTTGTTACCGTTATTAAGGCATTTTTCCCAAAATCAGTATAACGACGGTATACAGTACCTACAAGTTGATAAGTAAGACGCAGGGGCAAACAGTTATGTAGCTTTATACCGAAACGTTTCGCCTGCACAGTAGGCTTCTTCAGTCGAAAATTAATGATATGGTAATAACGACGAAATGTGGAAAAAAGGCACTTACGTACAGTTCAGGACATTTATATATATACAGGCTCCCTCACCTTCCTGTTAGTGTGGCTAGTAAATGGACCAAGTCGGACCTAAACGTCGTCGTCAACTCGTCTCTCCTATGTGCAGGTTATTTGTGTATTGTTCCAGTCACGGTATTGTGCCTTTTTGTTTTTCATTAACGGAAAGGTTTCACCACGAGTGACTTCATCAGTCGAATACCGAGGTGGCAAATATCGAGATAGCAGAAGCAGTGGAGAGGCAAAAAATGATGTGATCAGTCCCTCAGTCTGCTGTCTCCATATATGACTGATGAAGCCTACTGTGTAGAAGAAACGTTTAATCGTCGCACATGTCATTTTTTTTATATATTTCTTTAACATATTCAAGCTAATTTTGGATCTCTTTCTCCAGCTCTTCCACTGGGGAATCCCGCCTACCAGTGACTATGCCCTCGTCTGCTACACCTGACGTTACTATATAAGCGCCAGGCTCCTTGCTTCTGCTTCAGAATCTCCACGACTACGGTGCTCTTCGCACCTACTCCAAGGTTGAGGGACTGATTACCTCATCTTCTGTACAAAATCTTACTGTCTTCAAGTAATGTCCTAGAATTTGTATTGATAAAGCCACTGGATGGCGAAACGTCTACAATAAAGATACCCAGATGTTGCACATGTGTCTTAATTTCATCTTGTCGGTATTATATACCATTCTTGCACAACCTCAAGATTATCTGCAGAACTTCCTTGTTTACCAGAACCAAGTCAGGTATTCATTTCATGAAAGATTCTATGCTTCTTATCAAATGGTTCCAGTCAGTTTGACTATACTTAAAATCTATCAAGGCTACAGTTCCATATTTAGATGCCTTAACAATTTCTTCCCATAGAAGTTCAGTGGTTACCACACAGTGTTTGGGAGCCTGTAGATCACACATGACTTTGGCCAACAAGGGGCTTCCTCAGTCCGGTACGGAGATGAATGGTGAAAGATGAGAAGGGATTTGAGGTAATCAGTCCCTCAGCCTGGAGTCAATGTGTTCAGTCCATCAGTCTTGATGGACTGAACACTGAAGAGTGTGGAAATACATTACTGTACTGTTAAAACACTGGAGAATGTGAGAATACAATAAACTAACACAAAGACCAGGAAATCAACTTGCTCAAGGGGAAAACAATAGAGAGTCCAGTTCCTACAGAGAGCTGCGCTCTACATTACCTCCCCAACTAAATCTTCCTAGTTTTTGTCTTCCTGGCCTTATATATGCCGGCCTCTCTCCCTCCTATGAGTTTGCTTACGGGAAAGCTAATTTCTTGGTGCTGGTGATCAGAGTGAGGGTTGTATAGTTCACAGTAACAGAGATTAGCACTCCTCTCTCCTTTCTCACAAGCGGATATTGAAGGAACAAGGAAGACAATAATGACACAATATGTCACACAGTCCATTAACTATCCATAATTTTCTCTAAATATGATATATCAGAGTTAAAGGTACGAAGCTGATCGGATGAGACATTCACACATTACTGCATGGATCAATATTTATTTTCTTTTCCAAATTTTCAGTAAAACTGACAAACTGGTACTTACACAGCCCAAAATTAATTAATTTTCTACATAATTAAGATACAATAATTAGAATTTAAAGTTCATCACTAAAGGCATTCTATATTATTGCACAGAAACCACATATTTAATTAAAATTAAATATAAACTTTTACATTCATAAAACAGTGTGATCCTTTTATGAACAAAGTCAGTCATTCCTGAAAGTTTGAAGCCGATCAGAAGAGGTATTTCAGAAACCTAAAATAGAGAAGCACCTGCATATATGAATATTAACACGACTCTTCTCTTGTTACAATAAACAAATAATGAAAAATTTAAAGCCGATTGGATTAAGCATTCGTGAGCTATGGAAGAAAAAACAGATAATGTCAGTATCTTAAAAATATCTGTTTTAGGATACCTACCTACCTGGAGTCTACCCTGAGGGACTTGTGGGGGTGAACACCTCGGCCCCGTCCATGACCAAGCCTTACAGTAGATTAGTGCCCGATCAACCAGACTGTTACTGCTGCCTAAACACAATCCAACGTTCAAACCACAACCCAGCTGGTAAGGAAGTGACTTCAGTTATCTGTCTAGTGTCGTCTTAAAGACAGGGGTCTATTAGTAATCTCTCTTATTTATGATGGAAGGCTGTTGGACAGGCTTGGGTCACTGACCCCCTCAAGGAAGGTTCCTTGATGTTGGTGACGGGCTCTTGATTTAGGAAATTGGATCTGTGCTCCAGTTCCCCGAATTAAGCCTGAATGCCTTCCACCCCCCCCCCCTAGGCGCTGTATAATCCTCCGGGTTTAGCGCTTCCCCCTTGATTATAATAATAATGGGTCACTGACACTGTGTTTTCTCTGTATACTCACGGCATCCCCGCTTTTCACTGGGGGTATGTTGTACCGCCGAGTCATTTTCTTACATAGAGAGTGATTTCTGTGTCCAGATTTCAGACCAGTCCTTCTAGTGGTTTCACTACCTTTCTCGCCTACACTCCAAGGAATACAGGTCCAGGGCTTTAAGACGTTCCCAGTTATTGAGGTGCTTTATGTGGAGATCTGCAGTTTCACCTGCCCTGGAAGGAGATGTTAGTGTACAGCAGTGTTCCAGCCTAGATAGAAGGTGACTTACGGAGGGTCATCAGTGGTTCGGCATCCCTTGTTTTCAAGGTTCTTATTATCAGTCATATAAGATAAGATAAGATTTCGTTCGGATTTTTAACCCCGGAGGGTTAGCCACCCAGGATAACCCAAGAAAGTCAGTGCGTCATCGAGGACTGTCTAACTTATTTCCATTGGGGTCCTTAATCTTGTCCCCCAGGATGCGACCCACACCAGTCGACTAACACCCAGGTACCTATTTGCTGCTAGGTGAACAGGACAACAGGTGTAAGGAAACGTGTCGAAATGTTTCCACCCGCCGGGAATCGAACCCGGGCCCTCCGTGTGTGAAGCGGGAGCTTTAGCCACCAGGCCACCGGGCGTAGTTGTGATAATAATAATGTTGTGGTTCTTAAAGTGATATAACCTGACATTATCACTCCTAACTCTTTCACGTTAGTTTTTCGTTTTGTTTTGTGGTTAATATTCGGTTGATACTCAGTTCCAGCTTTTAATTTCTCAAGTTTTTCTAGCATAGCGCTATGTAGAATTTGTCCTCATTGAACATCATATTGTTTTCTGCGGCCCATTGGAAGACTTACCTGGAGTCTACCTGGAGGGCGGTCCGGGGGTCAACGCCCCCATGGCCCGGTCCATGACCAGGCTTCCCGGTGGATCAGAGCCTGATCAACGAGGCTGTCACTGCTGGCAGCACGTAGTCCAACGTACGAACCACGGCCCGACTAATCGGAACTGACTAGGTATCTGTCCAGCTCCCTCTTGAAGGCAGCCAGGGGTCTACTGGTAATTCCCCTTTTGTCTGGTGGGAGGCTTTTAAACAGTCTAGGTTTATATTCGCTTGAAGGGTTACAGTGTCCTCAACGGATGACACTCTCCTGCAAATTCTAGTATTGTCTGCAAAGGAAGACACGGTGATATCTGTTTACGTCAGATATGAGGATGAGGAAAGGAATCAGAAGGAAGGGGGGAGTACTGTGTTCTGTGGAACAGAACATTTCATTGTATCAGCCCCTGACTTACCTCTGTTTACTATTATTCTGTGTCCTCTTGGACGGAAAGTTAAAGAGTCATAGTGACGTTTTGTTTACGTCAGCACTTGCTTAAGATTGTGAAGCTTTCTCATTGTTTATGACTCAGACGGCGTGCTGCTGCTTCTCGGGGAGAGGGGGGAGGAGGGGAGAGATGAAAGGAGGGGGTGGAGGGGAGGGGGGAGGAAGGGGAAGGGGAGGAGGAGAAGGAAAGGGCGGGGGGTGGAGGGGGAGGGGCATAAAGAACTCTTCTGCAACTCGTCATACGCTCAGTCATTTGTTTTCTCCACTATATATACTGTGTTCTCTTATTTTTTGTATCATTTGGGATGACCATAGTCCCAGGGCTGTAACTTTACTGATAAAAATGCACACACAAATACACACACACACACTACACACACACACACACACACACACACACACACACACACACACACACACACACACACACACACACACACAACACACACACACACACACACAAAGTGCCTTTGACAACTAGTAACTACAATCTTGTTCCTTATAACCTCAGTGATAATCTAGAGACTGTTTAATAACACCCACCGGCTCTCAACCCTCTCTCCTTGACCTACGATACTCCAGCCTCTCCCTCCCTCCCTCCCTGACCTACGATATCACAGCCTCTCCCTCTCTTCCTCCCTGACTTACGATATTCCAGCCTCTCCCTCCCCACCAGTATGAAGATTATTTCCTAATCTTATGTCTGGTGGTGATGCCTGTGCTACCACTGTTGTGTCTGGTGGTGGTGATGCTGTTGCTAGTAATGTCTGGTGGTGATGCTGGTGCTAGTAATGTCTGGTGATGATGCTGGTGCTAGTAATGTCTGGTGGTGATGCTGGTGCTAGTAATGTCTGGTGGTGATGCTGGTGCTAGTAATGTCTGGTGGTGATGCTGGTGCTAGTAATATCTGGTGGTGTTGCTGGTGCTAGTAATGTCTGGTGGTGATGCTGGTGCTAGTAATGGCTGGTGGTGATGCTGGTGCTAGTAATGGCTGGTGGTGATGCTGGTGCTACTACTGTTGTGTCTGGTGATGGTGATGCTGGTGCTTGTAATGTCTGGTGGTGATGCTGGTGCTAGTAATGTCTGGTGGTGATGCTGGTGCTAGTACTGCCTGGTGGTGATGCTGATGCTAGTACTGTCTGGTGGTGATGCTGGTGCTAGTAATGTCTGGTGGTGATGCTGGTGCTAGTAATGTCTGGTGGTGATGCTGGTGATGGTAATGTCTGGTGGTGATGTTGGTGCTAGTAATGTCTTGTGGTGATGCTGGTGCTAGAAATGTCTGGTGGTGATGTTGGTGCTAGTAATGTCTGGTGGTGATGTTGGTGTTAGTAATGTCTGGTGGTGACGCTGGTGCTATTAATGTCTGGTGGTGATGCTGGTGCTACTACTGTTGTGTCTGGTGGTGGTGATGCTGGTGCTAGTAATGTCTGGTGGTGATGTTGGTGCTAGTAATGTCTGGTGGTGATGCTGGTGATGGTAATGTCTGGTGGTGATGTTGGTGCTAGTGTCTGGTGGTGATGCTGGTGCTAGTAATGTCTGGTGGTGATGCTGGTGATGGTAATGTCTTGTGGTGATGCTGGTGCTAGAAATGTCTGGTGGTGATGTTGGTGCTAGTAATGTCTGGTGGTGATGTTGGTGTTAGTAATGTCTGGTGGTGATGCTGGTACTAGTAATGTCTGGTGGTGATGCTGGTACTAGTAATGTCTGGTGGTGATGCTGGTGCTAGTAATGTCTGGTGTGATGCTGTGTGCTAGTGTCTGGTGGTGATGCTGGTGCTAGTAATGTCTGGTGATGATGCTGGTGCTAGTAATGTCTGGCGGTGATGCTGGTGCTAGTAATGTCTGGTGGTAATGCTGGTGCTAGTGTCTGGTGGTGATGCTGGTGCTAGTAATGTCTGGTGGTGATGCTGGTGCTAGTAATGTCTGGTGGTGATGCTGGTGCTAGTGTCTGGTGGTGATGCTGGTGCTAGTAATGTCTAGTGGTGATGCTGGTGCTAGTGTCTGGTGGTGATGCTGGTGCTAGTGTCTGGTGGTGATGCTGGGGCTAGTGTCGGTGGTGATGCTGGTGCTAGTGTCTGGTGGTGATGCTGGTGCTAGTAATGTTTGGTGGTGATGTTGGTGCTAGTAATGTCTGGCGGTGATGCTGGTGCTAGTAATGTCTGGTGGTGATGTTGGTGCTAGTAATGTCTGGTGGTGATGCTGGTGCTAGTAATGTCTGGTGGTGATGTTGGTGCTAGTAATGTCTGGTGGTGATGTTTGGTGTTAGTAATGTCTGGTGGTGACGCTGGTGCTATTAATGTCTGGTGGTGATGCTGGTGCTACTACTGTTGTGTCTGGTGGTGGTGATGCTGGCGCTAGTAATGCTTGGTGGTGATGTTGGTGCAAGTAATGTCTAGTGGTGATGGTGCAAGTAATGTCTGGTGGTGATGCTGGTGCTAGTAATGTCTGGTGGTGATGTTGGTGCTAGTAATGTCTGGTGGTGATGCTGATGCTAGTAATGTCTGGAGGTGATGCTGGTGCTAGTAATGTCTGGAGGTGATGCTGGTGCTAGTAATGTCTGGTGGTGATGCTGGTGCTAGTAATGTCTGGTGGTGATGCTGGTGCTAGTGTCTGGTGGTGATGCTGGTGCTAGTAATGTCTGGTGGTGATGCTGGTGCTAGTAATGTCTGGTGGTGATGCTGGTGCTAGTAATGTCTGGTGGTGATGCTGATGCTAGTAATGTCTGGTGGTGATGCTGGTGCTAGTGTCTGGTTTGGGGATGCTGGTGCTAGTAATGTCTGGTGGTGATGCTGGTGCTAGTAATGTCTGGTGGTGATGCTGGTGCTAGTAATGTCTGGTTGTGATGCTGATGCTAGTAATGTCTGGTGGTGATGCTGGTGCTAGTGTCTGGTGGTGATGCTGGTGCTAGTAATGTCTGGTGGTGATGCTGATGCTAGTAATGTCTGGTGGTGATGCTGGTGCTAGTGTCTGTGGTTTATGCTGGTGCTAGTAATGTCTGGTGGTGATGCTGGTGCTAGTGTCTGGTGGTGATGCCGGTGCTAGTAATGTCTGGTGGTGATGCTGGTGCTAGTAATGTCTGGTGGTGATGCTGGTGCGAGTAATGTCTGGTGGTGATGCTGGTGCTAGTGTCTGGTGGTGATGCTGGTGCTAGTAATGTCTGGTGGTGATGCTGGTGCTAGTGTCTGGTGGTGATGCTGGTGCTAGTAATGTCTGGTGGTGATGCTGGTGCTAGTGTCTGGTGGTGATGCTGGTGCTAGTGTCTGGTGGTGATGCTGGTGCTAGTGTCTGGTTGTGATGCTGGTGCTAGTTATGTCTGGTGGTGATGCTGGTGCTAGTAATGTCTGGTGGTGATGCTGGTGCTAGTGTCTGGTGGTGATGCTAGAGCTAGAAATGTCTGGTGGTGATGCTGGTGCTAGTAATGTCTGGTGGTGATGCTGGTGCTAGTGTCTGGTGGTGATGCTGGTGCTAGTAATGTCTGGTGGTGATGCTGGTGCTAGTAATGTCTGGTGGTGATGCTGGTGCTAGTGTCTGGTGGTGATGCTGGTGCTAGTGTCTGGTGGTGATGCTGGTGCTAGTAATGTCTGGTGGTGATGCTGGTGCTAGTAATGTCTGGTGGTGATGCTGGTGCTAGTGTCTGGTTGTGATGCTAGTGCTAGAAATGTCTGGTGGTGATGCTGGTGCTAGTAATGTCTGGTGGTGATGCTGGTGCTAGTGTCTGGTGGTGATGCTGGTGCTAGTAATGTCTGGTGGTGATGCTGGTGCTAGTAATGTCTGGTGGTGATGCTGGTGCTAGTGTCTGGTGGTGATGCTGGTGCTAGTAATGTCTAGTGGTGATGCTGGTGCTAGTAATGTCTGGTGGTGATGCTGGTGCTAGTGTCTGGTGGTGATGCTGGTGCTAGTAATGTCTAGTAATGATGCTGGTGCTAGTAATGTCTGGTGGTGATGCTGGTGCTAGTGTCTGGTGGTGATGCTGGTGCTAGTAATGTCTGGTGGTGATGCTGGTGCTAGTGTCTGGTGGTGATGCTGGTGCTAGTGTCTGGTGGTGATGCTGGTGCTGAGTGTCTGGTGGTGATGCTGGTGCTAGTGTCTGGTTGGTGATGCTGGTGCTAGTGTCTGGTGGTGATGCTGGTGCTAGTGTCTGGTTTGGTGATGCTGGTGCTAGTGTCTGGTGGTGATGCTGGTGCTAGTGTCTGGTGGTGATGCTGGTGCTAGTGTCTGGTGGTGATGCTGGTGCTAGTGTCTGGTGGTGATGCTAGTGCTAGAAATGTCTGGTGGTGATGCTGATGCTAGTGTCTGGTGGTGATGCTGGTGCTAGTAATGTCTGGTGGTGATGCTGGTGCCAGTAATGTCTGGTGGTGATGCTGGTGCTAGTGTCTGGTGGTGATGCTGGTGCTAGTGTCTGGTGGTGATGCTGGTGCTAGTAATGTCTGGTGGTGATGCTGGTGCTAGTAATGTCTGGTGGTGATGCTGGTGCTAGTGCCTGGTGGTGATGCTAGTGCTAGAAATGTCTGGTGGTGATGCTGGTGCTAGTAATGTCTGGTGGTGATGCTGGTGCTAGTGTCTGGTGGTGATGCTGGTGCTAGTAATGTCTGGTGGCGATGCTGGTGCTAGTAATGTCTGGTGGTGATGCTGGTGCTAGTGTCTGGTGGTGATGCTGGTGCTAGTAATGTCTAGTGGTGATGCTGGTGCTAGTAATGTCTGGTGGTGATGCTGGTGCTAGTGTCTGGTGATGATGCTGGTGCTAGTAATGTCTAGTGGTGATGCTGGTGCTAGTAATGTCTGGTGGTGATGCTGGTGCTAGTGTCTGGTGGTGATGCTGGTGCTAGTAATGTCTGGTGGTGATGCTGGTGCTAGTAATGTCTGGTGGTGATGCTGGTGCTAGTAATGTCTGGTGGTGATGCTGGTGCTAGTGTCTGGTGGTGATGCTGGTGCTAGTAATGTCTGGTGGTGATGCTGGTGCTAGTAATGTCTGGTGGTGATGCTGGTGCTAGTGTCTGGTGGTGATGCTGGTGCTAGTGTCTGGTGGTGATGCTGGTGCTAGTGTCTGGTGGTGATGCTGGTACTAGTGTCTGGTGGTGATGCTGGTGCTAGTGTCTGGTGGTGATGCTAGTGCTAGTAATGTCTGGTGGTGATGCTAGTGCTAGTGTCTGGTGGTGATGCTGGTGCTAGTGTCTGGTGGTGATGCTGGTGCTAGTGTCTGGTGGTGATGCTGGTGCTAGTGTCTGGTGGGATGCTGGTGCTAGTGTCTGGTGGTGATGCTGGTGCTAGTGTCTGGTGGTGATGCTGGTTGCTAGTGTCTGGTGGTGATGCTGGTACTAGTGTCTGGTGGTGATGCTGGTGCTAGTGTCTGGTGGTGATGCTAGTGCTAGTAATGTCTGGTGGTGATGCTAGTGCTAGTAATGTCTGGTGGTGATGCTAGTGCTAGTAATGTCTGGTGGTGATGCTAGTGCTAGTAATGTCTGGTGGTGATGCTAGTGCTAGTAATGTCTGGTGGTGATGCTGGTGCTAGTGTCTGCTGGTGATGCTAGTGCTAGTGTCTGGTGGTGATGCTAGTGCTAGTAAGTCTGGGTGATGCTAGTGCTAGTAATGTCTGGTGGTGATGCTAGTGCTAGTAATGTCTGGTGGTGATGCTAGTGCTAGTGTCTGGTGGTGATGCTAGTGCTAGTGTCTGGTGGTGATGCTAGTGCTAGTGTCTGGTGGTGATGCTAGTGCTAGTGTCTGGTGGTGATGCTGGTGCTAGTGTCTGGTGGTGATGCTAGTGCTAGTGTCTGGTGGTGTGCTGGTGCTAGTGTCTGGTGGTGAATGCTGGTGCTAGTGTCTGGTGGTGATGCTAGTGCTAGTGTCTGGTGGTGATGCTGGTGCTAGTGTCTGGTGGTGATGCTAGTGCTAGTGTCTGGTGGTGATGCTAGTGCTAGTGTCTGGTGTGATGCTGGTGCTAGTGTCTGGTGGTGATGCTAGTGCTAGTGTCTGGTGGTGATGCTGGTGCTAGTAAGTGCTAGTAATGTCTGGTGGTGATGCTGGTGCTAGTGTCTGGTGGTGATGCTGGTGCTAGTGTCTGGTGGTGATGCTAGTGCTAGTGTCTGGTGGTGATGCTGGTGCTAGTGTCTGGTGGTGATGCTGGTGCTAGTGTCTGGTGGTGATGGCTGGTGCTAGTGTCTGGTGGTGATGCTGGTGCTAGTGTCTGGTGGTGATGCTGGTGCTAGTGTCTGGTGGTGATGCTGGTGCTAGTGTCTGGTGGTGATGCTAGTGCTAGTGTCTGGTGGTGATGCTAGTGCTAGTGTCTGGTGGTGATGCTGGTGCTAGTGTCTGGTGGTGATGCTAGTGCTAGTGTCTGGTGGTGATGCTAGTGCTAGTGTTTTGGTGGTGATGCTAGTGCTAGTGTCTGGTGGTGATGCTGGTGCTAGTGTCTGGTGGTGATGCTGGTGCTAGTGTCTGGTGGTGATGCTAGTGCTAGTGTTTTGGTGGTGATGCTAGTGCTAGTGTCTGGTGGTGATGCTAGTGCTAGTGTCTGGTGGTGATGCTGGTGCTAGTGTCTGGTGGTGATGCTAGTGCTAGTGTCTGGTGGTGATGCTGGTGCTAGTGTCTGGTGGTGATGCTGGTGCTAGTGTCTGGTGGTGATGCTGGTGCTAGTGTCTGGTGGTGATGCTAGTGCTAGTGTCTGGTGGTGATGCTGGTGCTAGTGTCTGGTGGTGATGCTAGTGCTAGTGTCTGGTGGTGATGCTAGTGCTAGTAATCAGCGTTTTACTGCAACATCGTTTTTTATATTTGTTTTCTTACGCTTCTCTAACTCGCTTCAGCTGACACTGCTGAAGTCTCCCAGCTCAGGCTGACACTGCTGAAGTCTCCCAGCTCAGGCTGACACTGCTGAAGTCTCCCAGCTCAGGCTGACACTACTGAAGTCTCCCAGCTCAGGCTGACACTACTGAAGTCTCCCAGCTCAGGCTGACACTACTGAAGTCTCCCAGCTCAGGCTGACACTACTGAAGTCTCCCAGCTCAGGCTGACACTACTGAAGTCTCCCAGCTCAGGCGACCTACGAAGTCCCCAGCTCAGCTGACAAATCTGATCTCCCAGCTCAGGCTGACACTACTGAAGTCTCCCAGCTCAGGCTGACACTACTGAAGTCTCCCAGCTCAGGCTGACACTAATGAAGTCTTCTAGCTCAGGCTGACACTGCTGAAGTTTCCCAGCTCAGGCTGACACTGCTGAAGTTTCCCAGCTCAGGCTGACACTAATGAAGTCTCCCAGCTCAGGCTGACACTAATGAAGTCTCCCAGCTCAGGCTGACACTGCTGAAGTCTCCCAGCTCAGGCCGACACTGCTGAAGTCTTCCAGCTCAGGCTGACACTGCTGAAGTTTCCCAGCTCAGGCTGACACTGCTGAAATTTTCCAGCTCAAGCTGACACTGCCGAAGTTTCCCAGCTCAGGCTGACACTAATGAAGTCTCCCAGCTCAGGCTGACACTGCTGAAGTCTCCCAGCTCAGGCTGACACTGCTGAAGTCTTCCAGCTCAGGCTGACACTGCTGAAGTCTTCCAGCTCAGGCTGACACTGATGAAGTCTCCCAGCTCAGGCTGACACTGCTGAAATTTTCCAGCTCAAGCTGACACTGCCGAAGTTTCCCAGCTCAGGCTGACACTGAAGTTTCCCAGTTCAGGCTGATACTGCTGAAGTCTCCCAACTCAGGTTGGCACTGCTGAAGTCACTCATCTCAGGTTGGTACTGCTGAAGTCACTCAGCTCAGGCTGACACTACTGAAGTCACTTAGCTCAGGTTGACATTACTGAAGTCTCCAAGCTCAGGCTAACACTGCTGAAGTCTTCTAGCTCAGGTAGACACTACTGATGTCAACCAGCTCAGGCTGACAATACTGAAGCCTCCAAGGTCAGGTTAACACTGCCCAAGTCTCCCAGCTCAGACTAACATGGTTACTGCCCTGTAGCAGTAACATCTTTCTCATAACAAGTGATACTTTCCCTCTCATAACAAGATTTCCCCTCCCTTGAATAACAAGAAATATTTTCCTTTCCCCCTCATAGGAGGTACTTTCCCTTCCCTCTTATAAGAAGAGTTACTTTCCCCCTCACCTCTCGTAACAAGAGATATTTCCCGTCCCCTCTCATAAAAATGGTATTTCCCCCTCCCCTCACAACAAAAGGCACTTCCCCTCCCCTCTCATAACACGACCAAGAGGAAAATGTTAGGATAGATAACACGAACCTTTAAAACAAGGGATGCTAAGACACTGATGATTCTCTTTACTCGCTCTATCTAGGCTGTACGCTAATAGCCCCTCTCAAGGCACGAGAAATTGCAGATCTCGAGTATGTACCGAGGACCTTAGCTACACATATAAGTTCAGTAAAGCACCTATATTACTGGAAGCGTTTGAAGGCCCTAGAGCTGTATTCCTTATATGGACTTTCAAATCTGCACGCAAAAAACACTGCCTATGAAAAGCAAAAGGCTTAGCAGACGGTGCAACATCCCCCCCCCAGTGAAAAACAATGGTGCTATGAGTACATTGAAGAAAACGCTAGTGTCATGGGCCCATGGTTGTTCAACAGCCTCCCATTATATCTATGAGGGATTACCGATAGACCCCCATCTGTTTTCAAGAAGGATCTGGACAGATACCTGAAGTCAGTACCTGACCAGTTGGCTTGTGGTTCATGCGTTGATTACGTGAAGCCAGCAGTAACAGCCTTGTTGATCAGGCCTTAATCCACCGTGAGGCATGGTCATGAACCGGGACGTGGGGGCGTTGCCTCCAGGGACTCCAGGTAGACTCCAGGAATACTAGCAAAGTAATTATGGAATGCAAAGTAATCACGGAGCAATAACAGTAATCATGGAACACTAACAAAGTAATCATGGAATAATAAAAGTAATCATATAACACTAACAAAGTAATCACGGAACAATAACAGTAATCATAAACATTAATCATCAGCGTTATCGCCTACATGCCGATACAAGAGATTTTATTTAGTTAAATACCTAGTGTATTATTATTATTATTATCATCAAGGGGAAAGCGCTAAACCCGTAGGACTATACAGCGCCTGTGGGGGGGGGGATGTGGAAGGTATTCAGGCTTAATTCGGGGAACTGGAGCACAGATCCAATTCCCTAGATCAAGAGCCCCTCACCAGAATCAAAGAACCTTCCTTGAGGGGTATACCTAGTGTAGTGTCAAAGTAGGTCAGTACGAGGTAGTACACACTAAGACAGACGAGTCTGGTCTCTCCTGCCACACATTAACAGTTAAAAGAAAACAGTCAATAATCTTACGATTATTGTCCCTGGTTGAGTTTGCTTCTTATTTTCTGTCAAATAAAACCGCATTATGGTAACTTAAAGACAAAATACATTAACAGTGAGATGATAATATTAAAAATGAAAGAGAGAGACGTCTGACGAGTCTAAAATTTGTTTTCTTGTCACATTAACAATAGGAAAGTTTCCCTCGTAGTCGCCTGCTAACTTATCGTTCATGAGAGGAACTGTGGCCAACCTTGTCACCTTCCCCTTGTTTACTACTTTCTATCATCATTTCCAAGGTGTAATGAGCGTAATGCGGGTCATGAGGAAACTCTCGAGGCTCAGTTGGGTTACAGTAAAGGCCTATGGCGGGATTCTAGGCAGTACATGGGACGAAAATTGGCGAGAAAAAAAAAATGTGGTTTCGTCATAGTTGGAGGCAGCGGTGAGAGGCAGCCATGCTGGCAGTGTGCCCAAACTTTGACACCGTCCCAACCCCTCCATGCAAATTGTGTTAACCCTCACGCCACTACACTGACCACAGTAAGGAGGCACACCCGCCTCGGGCTTTCCTACCCTCACTTAGGTTGGATTTTAAACGACAAGGTGACAAACAGGCGTAACGGTGAGAGGTGAGCAACGTGTGAATGTTGAAGCACAACCAGCCATCCGGAGGAGTGCTAGCCAGCCCCCCCCCCCAAGCCTCCGACTCACCACCCGTCATTATTATACTTATGTGAGCGAAAAGAAGGTTTATCCTTATAAGCCACGGTTCAAAACACATAAGTGTGCCTCATAAAGCAGCAAGTTACTGGGGAAGGTTTGATCTAACACCATAAGTGGCCTCAGTCTTGCGCAGCGGAGAACAACAAAGAGGCAAAAGATCTAGTCTCGTATCCCTTTGACCCTTAACGCTCGCTGCCTTTCAATCCTTTAACTCTTGGCTTCACTGAGCAACACCTTTCAAATGTTTGTTAATATTGCGCGTGTTTATTTTTACTTTCGACATTAATGGCGGCACCAAGTTGCGAGAGAGACACGAGATGAGGGAGGCGGTGCTTGTAGCATAGCAACAGAAGGTCAACACCACAGAGTGAAGTAACGGAAGCCAAGGATGGTGCCGGAGACAGGAATATGTTTCGTGCCTTATAGGAAATGAAATCGAGTGAAGAGATAGGCCAATCATGTCCCTTATAATGATATTTCCAACTCTTGTTTTCAAAGCAACGCATCAGCAAGTGTCAAATAATAAGTTATCACTCTAAAGCTGCGAATGAATATATATATATATATATATATATATAATATAATATATATATATATATATATATATATATATATATATATATATATATATATATATATATATATATATATTATTAACGTCACCTGTGCGTTGACATTATGACGTATGTGTGAAAGGTGGACCATAGCACTCGTTGCTCTCGTTATTTATATTCATGACCATGTCTACCTTAAATGCCCAATATGGAGACATGTGATTTGTTTATTGCTAGTAGCCAGCCATTACTACTACTACTACTAGTAATAATAATAATAACGCCTCTGTTAACTAAGTCCAGTTAGGTATAATTAATTAAGTACAGACAGGTACAGTTTAACAGATAAATACTGTTAAGACGAAGTTAACTGTGTGAATGCAGACAGACACACTTAGGTGATTACTGTTAGATGCAGTTTACTGGATAAGTTCAGATGGTTACAGTTAACTCGGTAACTACAGTTAGAATTGAAGAAACGTTTCGCCACACAGTGGCTTCATCAGTCCTATACAAAGCAGGAAGGTATAAGGAGAGGAGGAGTTTGAGGTAATCATTCAATCAGCCTGGAGTCGATGTGTTCAGTCCATCAATCTTGTAGAAAGTACAACACAGGGCCGTAGCTTCGCCTCACCTGACTACAGCATATAGCCACTGCTACGGCCCTGTACTGTACTTTCTACAAGATTGATAGACTGAACACATCGACTTCAGGCTGAGGGACTTATTACCTCAAACTCCTCCTCTCCTTCTACCTTCCTGCTTTGGAAAGGACTGAAGCCACTGTATGGCGAAACATTCTTCAATAAAGATTCCCATATATTGCATAAGTGTCTTAAGTCAGTTTTCAAAACCATTCATCACAACTACAGTTAGGCACGGTTAACTGGGTGAATACAGCCATAGTTACAGTTAACTAGGAGATTACACTTAGGCATAATTAACTAAGATGTATATAGTTAGACGCAGGCAACTGAGTATAGTTAGTGCGCTTCGTTGGCATATATATTAGCAAGAACTCATTTAAAATTAAGTCCTTTCTAATATTTTCTCTTATATATTTAATGATAGAGTGGAACCTCTGGTCACGACCATCATTCGTTCCAAAACTCTGGTTTCGACCCGATTTGATCGTGACCCGAACCTAATTTCCCCACTGGATTGCACGTAAATACGATTAATCCCTTCCAGACCCCTACAAACTGTATGTAAATATTTTTAAGCGCAAAAATAGTCAATTATACCATAAAATGCACAGTGTAATAGTAAACTAAATATAAAACCCTTGAATAACACTCAGAAAGTCTTGAACAGAGAAAACTAACACGGCACGAGTCTGTGGCCTGGTGGCAAAAGCTCTCGCTTCACACGCTGTGGGTCCGGATTCGATTCCCGGCGATGGGCCAGACGAGCCTGGCCCATGGCCGGGCTCAGAGAGTAGATAAACTCTCGAAACTCTTGAAAGGTATATAAGGTAAGGGGTGGAAACATTGGACGTGTTTCCTTACACCGGTTGTCTATGTTCACCCATCAGTAAAATGGTTACTGGTGTGGGTCGCATCCTGGGACAAAACTGACGGCTTTCTATATAGTAGTATGTCATTGATGTCAGCTAGGACTGTATACCTTGTACATGTACTTGTAGTAAATAAAGATATTATTATTATTATTATTATTATTATTATTATTATTATTATTATTATTATTAAGCACAAAAAAATAATCAAAGTTTGAAAAATCCTTAATTATACAAAATAATGAACAGTTTAATAGAGAAAAAACCAATACATAACAGAGTTAGGTGTACACAAACAAGAGGGAGTGGGGAAAATTGGCGCATGCAGAAGAAATGGCGTGGAATGTGAAAATTGGCGTGGTTGTTTGTTCGGCACCCGATTGTGTGTTCGTGACCAGATGCAAAAAAATTGGCGAATTTTTTGGACGTCAACCGATTTGTTCGTGTACATTTTTTTTCATTTATGTTAATATAAAAGTTAATGATTCTGAACCAAAAGAACCTTAGGAAACTTACTTAACTTTATTATAACAAGCGTAATTTAATTTAACCTAACCCAACTAAATACATTTTATATAAGCTTATAATAATTTAATAATAAACAAACACAATGAAATATATTTTTTTGGTTAGATTCAGAATGAGTTTTGCAAAATTATTGCATTAACAAATTTTCGCTTGCCTTATTCGGCAAGAAGTGCGTTGCTATTTAAGCCAAGATCGCAAAATTTACGTATTCGGCACGACACACACACACACAAACATATATATATATTATATATATATATATATATATATATATATATATATATATATTATATATATATATATATATATATTATATATAACGAAGTTTTGATCGACCAACAGACACATTGAAGAAAAAAATCATAACAAAATTTAATTCAGTTATCAGTCTTAGAGATTACTAAAGTAAAAGGTAAACTCGAGTGTGTGCGACACAATACAAAACTTGATGTAGGCTTAAGACTGTGTGCACCGAGTGCCAACAACGCACACTACACCCAGTTACCTGCGTCTGACTGTAAATATCTCAATTAACCGAGTCTAATCTTAGTTACCCAGTTATATGTAACCATCTGAACTTATCCAGTAAACTTCATCTAACAGTAATCACCTAAGTGAGTCTATCAGTATTCAGACAGTAAACTGCTTCTAACAGTATTTACCTGCTTAATTGTACCTGCCCGTACTTGTTCTCTTAATTATACCTAACTGGACTCACTTGTTAAACCTATTTAAGTTACAGCAGGATATAAGGATCACATGCTCTAACTACAGTGAGACTAAATAATAACTAGACGTTTCTCTTAAAATAACTCAATGGTAACTTCCGTAGAATATATTAAAGTATATGAAAATAACCTCGATCAGTAACTTCAGTCAATAACGTCAATAACTTGGATCAGTATTGCACCAAATAAACATATATTTATTCCTGTTTCAGATTGTTAGACTCGCAGTGTTAGAATATACCAGTGACACCATCAAGACCTGCAAGATCATCCCAAGCAACACTGTTTACAAGACCATCTCAAGCAAGACTGTTTACAAGATCATCCCAAGCAAGACTGTTTACAAGACCATCCCAAGCAAGACTGTTTACAAGATCATCCCAAGCAAGACTGTTAACAAGACCATCTCAAGCAAGACTGTTTACAAGACCATCTCAAGCAAGACTGTTTACAAGATCATCCCAAGCAAGACTGTTTACAAGACCATCTCAAGCAAAACTGTTTACAAGATCATCCCAAGCAAGACTGTTTACAAGACCATCCCAAGCAAGACTGTTTACAAGACCATCCCAAGCAAGACTGTTTACAAGATCATCTTAAGCAAGACTGTTTACAAGACCATCTCAAACAAGACTGTTTACAAGATCATCTCAAGCAAGACTGTTTACAAGACCATCTCAAGCAAGACTGTTTACAAGATCATCCCAAGCAAGACTGTTTACAAGACCATCTCAAGCAAAACTGTTTACAAGATCATCCCAAGCAAGACTGTTTACAAGACCATCCCAAGCAAGACTGTTTACAAGACCATCCCAAGCAAGACTGTTTACAAGACCATCCCAAGCAAGACTGTTTACAAGACCATCTCAAGCAACACTGTTTACAAGACCATCTCAAGCAAGACTGTTTACAAGACCATCTCAAGCAACACTGTTTACAAGACCATCCCAAGCAAGACTGTTTACAAGACCATCCCAAGCAAGACTGTTTACAAGACCATCTCAAGCAAGACTGTTTACAAGACCATCCCAAGCAAGACTGTTTACAAGACCATCCCAACAACACTGTTTACAAGACCAACCCAAGCAGGACCACATATTAGACCATCACAAACAAGACCATCATAAACAAGACCATCATAAACAAGACCATCATAAACAAGACCATCACAAACAAGACCATCATAAACAAGACCATCATAAACAAGACCATCATAAACAAGACCATCATAAACAAGACCATCACAAACAAGACCATCATAAACAAGACCATCATAAACAAGACCATCATAAACAAGACCATCATAAACAAGACCATCATAAACAAGACCATCACAAACAAGACCATCATAAACAAGACCATCATAAACAAGACCATCATAAACAAGACCATCATAAACAAGACCATCATAAACAAGACTATCATAAACAAGACCATCATAAACAAGACCATCATAAACAAGACCATCACAAACAAGACCATCACAAACAAGACCATCATAAACAAGACCATCATAAACAAGACCATAAAACAACATCATAAACAAGACCATCATAAACAAGACCATCATAAACAAGACCATCATAAACAAGACCATCATAAACAAGACCATCATAAACAAGACCATCATAAACAAGACCATCACAAACAAGACCATCATAAACAAGACCATCATAAACAAGACCATCATAAACAAGACCATCACAAACAAGACCATCATAAACAAGACCATCATAAACAAGACCATCACAAACAAGACCATCATAAACAAGACCATCATAAACAAGACCATCATAAACAAGACCATCATAAACAAAACCATCACAAACAAGACCATCACACAGAGACCATCACACAGAGATCATGACACAGAGACCATGACACAGAGACCATGACACAGAGACCATGACACAGAGACCATGACACAGAGACCATGACACAGAGACCATGACACAGAGACCATCACACAGAGACCATCACACAGAGACCATGACACAGAGACCATGACACAGAGACCATGACACAGAGACCATGACACAGAGACCATGACACAGAGACCATCACACAGAGACCATGACACAGAGACCATGACACAGAGACCATGACACAGAGACCATCACACAGAGACCATCACACAGAGACCATCACACAGAGACCATGACACAGAGACCATCACACAGAGACCATCACAAACAAGACCATCACACAGAGACCATCACACAGAGACCATCACAAACAAGACCATCACACAGAGACCATCACACAGAGACCATCACACAGAGACCATCACACAGAGACCATCACACAGAGACCATCACACAGAGACCATCACACAGAGACCATCACACAGAGACCATCACACAGAGACCATCACACAGAGACCATACACAGAGACCATGCACAGAGACCATGACACAGAGACCATGACACAGAGACCATGACACAGAGACCATCACACAGAGACCATCACAAACAAGACCATCACACAGAGACCATCACACAGAGACCATCACACAGAGACCATCACACAGAGACCATCACAAACAAGACCATCACACAGAGACCATCACACAGAGACCATCACACAGAGACCATCACACAGAGACCATCACACAGAGACCATCACACAGAGACCATCACACAGAGACCATACACAGAGACCATACACAGAGACCATCACACAGAACCCATCACAACAAGACCATCACAACAAGACCATCACAACAAGACCATCACACAGAGACCATCACACAGAGACCATCACACAGAGACCATCACACAGAGACCATCACACAGAGACCATCACACAGAGACCATCACACAGAGACCATCACACAGAGACCATCACACAGAGACCATCACACAGAGACCATCACAAACAAGACCATCACACAGAGACCATCTGGCTCATACTCTGCACTTGCTTCTAATCACCATTCTATAACTACTCTACATAACATTCACGCTGCACACTGCCCTCAGACACGACATCATTACCTCCTCCCTCATCTTCACTGCAAATCTAAATTATAACTAGGGGCGTGTTAAAGTATCGGTATCGGTGGGCATCGGCCATTTTTACGGTATCGGTTAAAACCAGACGATACTAGCCGATACTTTTTAAACTATTAATATTATATGTGAGCTTAAAAATATCAACATTAACACTGTACCTCACGATTTCAAGGAAGGGAAATCCTGCATCACAAACCTACTGGAATTCTAAGACAAGGTAACGGAAGTAAGAAACGAGAGAGAGGGGCGGGTAGATTGCATTTTCTTGGACCGCAAGAAGGCCTTCGACACAGTTCCACAAGAGATTAATGCAAAAGCTAGAGGATCAGGAATGCATAACAGGAAAGGCACTGCAATGGCTCAGAGAATATCTGACAAGGAGGCAGCAACGAGTCTTGGTACGTGACGAGGTGTCAGAGTGAGCGCCTGTGACGAACGGAGTTCCACAGCGGTCAGTCCTAGGACTAGTGCTGTTTTTGGTGTATGTGATTCACATGACGGAAGAAATAGATTCACAAGTGTCTCTGTTTGCAGACGATATGAAGTTAATGAGGAGAATTAAATCAGATGAGGATCAGGCAGGACTACAAAGGGACCTGGACAGGCTGTAAGCCTGGTCTAGCAACTGCCTCCTAGAAGATAACCCCACCAAATGCAAAGTCATGAAGATCGGGGAAGGGCAAAGAAGACCGCAAACAGAGTATAGGCTAGGTGGCCAAACACTGCAAACCTTACTCAAGGAGAAGGACCTTGGGGTGAGTATAATACCGATCACATCTGAGGCGCACATCAACCAGATAACTGCTGCAGCATAAGGGTGCCAGGCAAACCTAAGAACAGCGTTCAGTTCAAGACTCTGCACACCGTGTTTGTCAGGCCCATATTGGAGTATGCAGCACCAGTTTGGAACCCACACCCGGTCAAGCCCGTCATGAAATTAGAGAAAGTGCAAAGGTTTGCAACAAGACTAGTCCCAGAGCTAAGGGGTATGTCCTATGAAGAAAGGTTAAGGGAAATCGGCCTGACGACACTGGAGGACAGGAGAGATAGAGGAGACATGATAACATATAAAATACTGCGAGGAATTGACAAGGTGGACAAAGACAGGATGTTCCAGAGATGGGAAACAGAAACAAGGGGTCACAATTGGAAGCTGAAGACTCAAATGAGCCGTAGGGATGTTAGAAAGTATTTCTTCAGTCATAGAGTTGTCAGGAACTGGAATAGTCTTAAAAGTGACAGAGTGGAGGCAGGATCCCTACATAGTTTTAAGACGAGGTTTGATAAAGCTCATGGAGCAGGGAGAAAGAGGACCTACCTGGAGTCTACCTGGAGGGTATTCCGGGGATCAACGCCCCCGCGATCCGGTCCACGACCATGCCTTCCGGTGGATCAAGGCCTGATCAACGAGGCTGTTACTGCTGGCCGCACGCAATCCAACGTACGAACCACAGCCCGGCTGATCTGGCACCGACTTTAGGTATCTGTCCAGCTCCCTCTTGAAGATAACCAGGGGTTTACTGGCAATGCCCCTTATGGCTGGTGGGAGGCCGTTGAACAGTCTTGGGCCCCGAATACTTACTGCGTTTTTTCTTAGTGTACCAGTGACGCCCCTACTTTTCACTGGGGGTATGTTGCATCGCCTGCCAAGTCTTTTGCTTTCGTATGGAGTGATTGCTGTGTGCATATTAGGGACAAATCCCTCCAGAATCTTCCAGGTGTTATGATTATAATATATATATATATATATAATATATATATATATATATATATATATATATATATATATATATATATATTAATTATATCCGCCTGCGCTCCAGTGAGTACAAGTCAAGTGCTTCCAGGCGTTCCCAGTAGTTAAGGTGTTTGATGGAACTTATACGTGCAGTAAAGGTTCTCTGTACATTTTCTAGATCTGCAGTTTCACCTGCCTTGAATGGGGATGTTAATGTACAGCAATATTCCAGCCTAGAGAGAACCAGTGATTTAAAAAGGATCATTATTGATTTAGTATCTCTTGTCTTGAATATTCTCATTATCCATCCTATCAGTTTCCTCGCAGATGTGATAGTGGCATTGTTGTGGTCCTTGAAGGTGATCCTCAGACAGTACCACTCCCAGGTCCTTTGATTAGAGTTTGTAGTATACTCAGTCCTAGTTATTATTTCCTCCAATTTTCCATAACGGAGTAGTTGGAATTTGTCTTCATTAAACATCATTTTGTTCTCCGTTGCCCATTGGAAAACTTGGTTTATATCTTCTTGGAGATTTGTCGTGTCTTCAATGGATGACACTCTCATGCAGATCCTAGTATCGTCTGCAGAGGATGATACAGTGCTATGGATGGTTTACATCTCTGTCTATGTCTGATATGAGAATGAGGAAAAATATTGGTGCAAGTACTGTGCCTTGTGGGACACAGCTCTTCACTATGGCAGCATGCGATTTAACTCTGTTTACCACTACTCTTTGTGTTCGATTGGTTAGGAAGTTGAAGATCCATCTGCCTACTTTGCCAGTTCCTTTAGCACGCATTTTGTGTGCTATTACACCATGGTCGCACTTGTCAAAGGCTTTTGCAAAAATCTGTGTACACTACATCTGCATTCTGTTTATTTTCCAGTGCATCTAAGACCATATCATAGTGGTTTATCAGTTGCGAGAGGCAGGAGCGATCTGCTCTGAAACCATGTTGCCCTGGGTTGTGCAATTTTTGGGAGTCCAGGTCGTTTGCTATCCTGCTTCTTAGAACTCTTTCAAAGATTTTTATGATGTGGGACGTTAAAGCTATTGGTCTATACTTCTTAGCTACTGCTTTGCTGCCACATTTATGGAGTGGGGCTATATCTGTTGTTTTAGTGACTGTGGAATCTCGCCTGTGTCTAAGCTCCTCCATAGCATAGTAAGGGCCCGTGAGAGGGGTTTCTTGCAGTTCTTAATGAACACAGAGTTCCACGAGTCTGGGCCTGGGGCTGAATACATGGGCATGTCGTCGATGGCTTTCTCAAAGTCTAGTGGAGTTAGGGTTATGTCAGAAATCTGGCATACATTGGCAGGATTTTGAGGCTTATTCATGAAAAAAATGTTTGGATTGTCTATCTTTAGACTGCTTAGTGGCTCGCTGAACACAGAGTCAAATTGAGATATCAGTATCTCGCTCATTTCTTTGCTGTCGTTTCTGTAGGATCCGTCTTGTCTGATCAGGGGACCTATACCAGAAGTGGTTTTTGCCTTTTTTTGGCATATGAAAAGAAATATTTCGAATTTCTTTCAATTTCACTAATCGCTTTTAGCTCCTCTTGTCTCTTCTGGATCCTGTATGAGTCCTTTAACTTTAGCTCAATATTTTCCACTTCCCTGGTTAGCACTTCCTTCCATGTTTCAGATAATTTGGCATTCTTGAGGAGCGCAGTGATTCTTCGAAATTCTTCTGTAGTGGGACTTCGAAATTCTTCTGTAGTGGGAGCGTCTCTCTTTCTCCAATTTACTTCTTTTCTTTTTTCTTAGAGGAATATACCTCAAACATACTTCAACTACCAGGAGGTTGATCTTTTCAAGGCATTTTCTAGGGTCCATGTAATTTATCTTCCCAACATGTTTCATTTAGGGCATAGTTTACCTGATCCCAGTTGATGTTCTTGTTGTTGAAGTTGAATTTGGTAAAGGTACCCTCATAGTTGTATGCATCTTGCCGATCAGGACTCCTGTGCATGTAAGTCTGGACTTCGATTAGATTGTGATCAGAATTTGTTGATTTTGATATTGTTATGTTTCTTACTAGATCATCATTATTTGTGAAAATAAGGTCCAGTGTGTTCTCCAGTCTTGTTGGCTCCACTATCTGCTGACTTAGGGTGTGTTTGTTGCAGAAATTCAGCAGCCCCTGTGTGTGTGACATTTCATCTGAGCTACCTCCACGGATTATTTCATCTACAACATTATTTGCTATATTCTTCCATTTTGTGTGTCTTAGATTGAAGTCACCAAGCAGCAAGATGTTTGGGGATGTGGCTGGAAGGTTGTCCAGACAGGAGTCAATTTCTGATAGTTGTTCTTTGAACTGTTGGGAAGTTGCATCCGGTGGCTTATATGCCAGTATAATGACTAAGTTTTAGTTACCGATTTTTATTGTCAGAACTTCAACTACATCATTTGTGGT
>NC_069399.1:125557536-125562536 GCF_026875155.1 Cherax quadricarinatus
CTAGCCGCCCCCATCCTCACCGAACATAGGTGTATTTGCGGCAGGGCGACAGCTGATCAATTCGGACTTCATGGTCTCGTGTGTCACACAGCAGAAGGGAAGTATGCCAGACATGAGGAGGTCAATGACATTATAAAGAGAAGCTTCACCACAGCCCGTTGCCCAGCTCAACAGGAACCCCAAGTGCAGAGGTCTGACGGAAGTCAAAAGCGTCCTGATGGAGCCACAATGCTACCTTGGAAGGATGGAAAGCAGATTGCCTGGGACTACACCTGTGCCGCCACATTGGCAGACACCTACTTGCCATACTCCGTAGTGGAAGGGGGTGGAGCGGCCAGCCACAGGGAGACCCAGAAGATCCGCAAATATGAAGACCTTTCCCCTTGCTATAACTTCATCCCAATAGGGTCGGAGACTCTTGGAGCATGGGGCAAGTGTGCTCTAAAGTTCCTCAAAGAGCTGCGTGAAAAGCTCATCATAGAAACCAAGGACCACAGGGCGAGCAGCTTCCTCTTTCGGAGACTCAGTGTTGCGATCCAGAGAAGAAATGCCTGCAGCATTCTGAGCACGCAGCCCACCGCCGGGGAGCTGGACGAAGTATTCGAGATGTAGCTCTGAGTTACCTATGTTGTTTTCCTTTCTATTGTATCTTTGTGAATGTTTTGTCAATGTATTTTGTCTTTAAATAAAATATATATTAATTAAATATAGGGGGTGGTAGGAGAAAATTCTCAAACAGCTTCAGGGAGAACCTTGAGTTTCCCCTGAAGCAAGTTTATTCTTTTCTCTGAGGATGAGGTCCCTAGAATAGTTCTAGAGGTGGTACCTCCCTATATATATATAATATAATGTATATATGTATATATATATATATATATATATATATATATATATATGTATATATGTATATATATATATATATATATATATATATATATATATATATATATATATATATATAAACACTGATCTCTGACTGAAGGAGACTCAGTGTTTGTGTATATTTCGCATGCTCTCGCGAATTCCTTGCATATATATATATATATATATATAGATATATATATATATATATATATATATATATATATATATATATATATATATATATATATATATATATATGTGTGTGTGTGTGTGTGTGTACTCACCTAATTGTGTGTCTGTGTGTATGTGTGTGTCTGTGTGTTTGTGTACTCACCTAGTTGTACTCACCTAGTTGAGGTTGCGGGGGTCGAGTACAAGCTCCTGGCCCCGCCTCTTCACTGGTCGCTACTAGGTCACTCTCCCTGAACCATGAGCTTTATCGTACCTCTGCTTAAAGCTATGTATGGATCCTGCCTCCACTACATCGCTTCCCAAACTATTCCACTTCCTAACTACTCTGTGGCTGAAGAAATACTTCCTAACATCCCTTTGATTCATCTGTGTCTTCAGCTTCCAACTGTGTCCCCGTGTTGTTGTGTCCAGTCTCTGAAACATCCTGTCTTTGTCCACCTTGTCAATTCCTCTCAGTATTTTGTAAGTCGTTATCATGTCCCCCCTATCTCTCCTGTCCTCCAGTGTCGTCAGGTTGATTTCCGTTAACCTCTCCTCATAGGACATACCTCTTAACTCTGGGACTAGTCTTGTTGCAAACCTTTGCACTTTCTCTAGTTTCTTTACATGCTTGGCTAGGTGTGGGTTCCAAACTGGTGCTGCATACTCTAATATGGGCCTAACGTACACGGTGTACAGGGTCCTGAACGATTCCTTATTAAGATGTCGGAATGCTGTTCTGAGGTTTGCCAGGCGCCCATATGCTGCGGCAGTTATTTGGTTGATGTGCGCTTCAGGAGATGTGCCTGGTGTTATACTCACCCCAAGATCTTTTTCCTTGAGTGATGTTTGTAGTCTCTGGCCCCCTAGACTGTACTCCGTCTGCGGTCTTCTTTGCCCTTCCCCAATCCTCATGACTTTACACTTGGTGGGATTGAACTCCAGGAGCCAGTTGCTGGACCAGGTCTGCAGCCTGTCCAGATCCCTTGTAGTTCTGCCTGGTCTTCGATCGAATGAACTCTTCTCATCAACTTCACGTCATCTGCAAACATGGACACCTCGGAGTTTATTCCTTCCGTCATGTCGTTCACAAATACCAGAAACAGCACTGGTCCTAGGACTGACCCCTGTGGGACCCCGCTGGTCACAGGTGCCCACTCTGACACCTCGCCACGTACCATTACTCGCTGCTGTCTTCCTGACAAGTATTCCCTGATCCATTGCTGTGCCTTCCCTGTTATCCCTGCTTGGTCCTCCAGTTTTTGCACTAATCTCTTGTGTGGTACTGTGTCAAAAGCCTTCTTGCAGTCCAAGAAAATGCAATCCACCCACCCCTCTCTCTCTTGTCTTACTGCTGTCACCACATTTGCTGTCTTCCATGCCTCAGGCAATCTCCCTGTTTCGATAGATGTATTGAATATTGTTGTTAGGGGTACACATAGCGCCTCTTCTCCCTCTCTCAGGACCCATGGAGAGATGTTATCTGGCCCCATTGCCTTTGAGGTATCTAGCTCACTCAGAAGCTTCTTCACTTCTTCCTCGGTTGTGTGTACTGTGTCCAGCACATCGTGGTGTACCCCACCTCTCCATCTTTCTGGAGCCACTTCTGTCTCCTCTGTGAACACTTCTTTGAATCTCTTGTTGAGTACCTCACATACTTCATGGTCATTTCTTGTTGTCTCTCCTCCTTCCTTCCTGAGCCTGATTACCTGGTCCTTAACGGTTGTTTTCTTCCTGATGTGGCTGTATAATAGCTTTGGGTCAGATTTGGCTTTTGCTGCTATGTCGTTTTCATATTGACGTTGGGCCTCCCTTCTTATCTGTGCATATTCGTTTCTGGCTCTACGACTGCTCTCCTTATTCTCCTGGGTCCTTTGCCTTCTATATTTCTTCCATTCCCTAGCACACTTGGTTTTTGCCTCCTTGCATCTTTGGGTAAACCATGGGCTCATCCTGGCTTTTTCATTATTCCTGTTACCCTTGGGTACAAACCTCTCCTCAGCCTCCTTGCACATTGTTGCTACATATTCCATCATCTCATTAACTGGCTTCCCTGCCAGTTCTCTGTCCCACTGAACCTCATTCAGGAAGTTCCTCATTCCTGTGTAGTCCCCTTTCCTGTAGTTTGGTTTCATTTGTCCTTGCCTTCCTGCTTCCCCCTCCACTTGTAGCTCTACTGTGTATTCGAAGCTCAAAACCACATGATCGCTGACCCCAAGGGGTCTTTCATATGTGATGTCCTCAATATCTGCACTACTCAAAGTGAATACTAAGTCCAGTCTTGCTGGTTCATCCTCTCCTCTCTCTCTTGTAGTGTCCCTTACGTGTTGGCACATGAAGTTTTCCAGTACCACCTCCATCATCTTAGCCCTCCATGTATCTTGGCCCCCATGTGGCTCCAAGTTCTCCCATTCGATCTCCTTGTGGTTAAAGTCGCCCATGATCAGGAGCTTTGCCCTGCATGCATGAGCTCTTCTGGCCACTGCAGCCAGTGTGTCAACCATCGCTCTATTGCTCTCATCATACTCTTGCCTTGGCCTCGTGCTGTTCTGTGGTGGGTTATACATCACTGCAATTATCACCTTGGGACCATCAGAGTGAAGCGTTCCCGCTATGTAATCACTTTCTTCTCCGCTGTCTCCTCTCTCCAGCTCATCAAAATTCCATCGGTGTTTGATCAGCAATGTCACTCCTCCACCCCCCCTGTTCCTTCTGTCTTTTCTCAGGATCTGGTATCCCGCTGGAAAGATGGCATCTGTTATCATACCTGTAAGCTTGGTTTCTGTGATCGCTATGATGTCTATTGATGCCTCTTTGACTCTTTCGTGCCACTCCTCCCACTTGTTTGTTATTCCATCAGCGTTTGTGTACCATACCTTCAGTTTCCTTTCCAACACTGTGGTTTGGGGGGCCTGTGGGGTGGGAGACCTGGTAGCTTACTGTGGGATTCTATGGTTGGGGGTTGGGTGGAAGCTGTGGGTATGGATTGTATTGTGTGTTGGGATGGTGTGATAGGTTGTGGGGTTCTGAGAATAGTTGTGTGTGTGTGCTTGCCCTTGCTGCTCTGTTCTGCTCTGACTGACCTCTGCTGGTTCCATCCTTGTCTCCTTTCCTAGCTCCTTTCGCTTTTTTGTCCTCTCCCTCAGCTGCTTTCTCTCTGTTTGTGTTCTGTCTCTGTCTAGGAACACCTTCTTGTACTCTTCCGAACTTTTCAACCGTGGTTTCTCTTGGAGGATCCTGTTCTGCACTGTTTCTGTCCTGAGAATCAGCTTGATCAGTCGGTTTCTCCCCTTCAAGTACCCCCCTATTCTCTGAAAATTTACAATCTCATTCATGTCTTCTCCCCCTATTTCCGTGATGATCTTCTCAATCTCCTTTCTTTCTTCCTACCGTCTTTCAGTGAGTGTCCTTTCCTCTCTCTCCCGAAGCCCATGGATAATCACTGATTTTGCCCTTTCCTCCTCCCATTGCCTCTCCCTCTGTGACTCTGGTTCCTGTCTGTATGTGGTCATTTTCTCCCTTGATTTTTCCAGTGGCTCTTGGTAGCATGGTTGTGCCTCAGCATTCGACCTATCTCCCTCTCCATCTGCACCCATCTGCTCTTCCCTTCCACTCCCTGGTCCTTCTTTGCAGGCTGATATGACCTTAGCATAATTCATATCTCCTTCCTTCCTGTTCAGCCTCTCATCATCGTATGGTGTGTCTTCTCTGGTCACTACCCCTGAGACTTGCTTCAGCCTGTTTACCTCAAATTCTAGGACCTTTACCCTGGCTACTGCAGTTTCGACTTGTGCCTCCCAATTCTTCGTCTCCTTCTCCAACCTCTTTTCCAATTTCACAGAGAGCTCTTTCTCCATTTTTTCAGAAAGCTCTCCTAATTTTCTCTCCCATTCTTGCTCTATCCTTTTCCACTGTTCCTCCATCCATTCCTCCCTACCAGTACCATTGTCATCTGATCCCTGATT
>NC_069399.1:125565036-125757536 GCF_026875155.1 Cherax quadricarinatus
TCGACCATGGACTTGCTTGATATAACTTTCTCAGCTTTTTGTAAATCAGATAATCACTGAGGCTATAAGGAACGAGTTTGTAGTTACTGGTTGTCAAAGGCACTTGTTAGTTACACGTGCGTGCGTGTGTGTGTGTGTGTGTGTGTGTGTGTGTGTGTGTGTGTGTGTGTGTGTGTTACCATTTTGTCCTATGCACATGTCGATTAGACACTAGGCCTGTTGTATATGCGTGTATATGGGTGGGTGTGTACTCACCTAATTGTGGTTGCAGGGGTCAAGACTCAGCTCCTGGCCCCGCCTCTTCACTAATCGCTACTAGGTCCTCTCTCTCTGCTCCCTGAGCTTTGTCATACTTCGTCTTAAAGCTATGTATGGTTCCTGCCTCCACTACATCACTTGCTAGACTATTCCACTTCCTGACAACTCTATGACTGAAGAAGTACTTCCTAACATCTCTTTGACTCGTCTGAGTCTTCTGCTTCCAATTGTGTCCCCTTGTTTGTGCGTTCCCTCTCTGGAACATCCTGTCTCTGTCAACTTTATCTATTCCATGCAGTATTTTGTATGTCGTTATTATGTCTCCCTTAACCCTCCTGTCCTCCAGTGTCGTCAGGCCGATTTCCCTTAACCTTTCTTCGTAGGACATTCCCCTTAGCTCTGGAAGTAGCCTTGTTGCAAACTTACGCACTTTCTTTAATTTCTTGACGTTCTTGACCAGGTGTGGGTTCCAAACTGATACTGCATACTCCAGTATGGGCCTGACATACACGCTGTACAGAGTCTTGAACGATTCCTTACTGAGGTATCGGAACGCTATTCTCAAGTTTGCCAGGTGCCCATATGCTGCAGCAGTTATCTGATTGATGTACACCTCAGGAGATGTGCTCGGTATTATACTCACCCCAAGGTCCTTTTCCTTGAGTGAGGTTTGCAGTCTCTGGCCACCTAGCCTATACTCTGTCTACGGTCTTCTTTGCTCTTCCCCGATCTTCATTACATTGCATTTACAGGGGTTAAATTCGAGAAGCCAGTTGCTGGACCAGTCTTCCAACCTGTCCAGTCTCTTTGTAGTGCTGCCTGATGCTCATGCAATTTAATTCTCCTCATTAACTTCACATCATCTGCAAACAGGGACACTTCTGAGTCTATCCCTTCTGTCATGTCATTCACATATACCAAAAATAGCACTGGTCCTAGGACTGAGCCTTGTGGAACTCCGCTTGTCACAGGCGCCCACTCTGACACATTGTCACATACCGTGACTTGTTGTTGCCTCCCTGCAGTGCCTTTTGTGTTATGTGTGTGCCTGATCATCTAGCTTTTTCACTAATCTCTTGTGAGAAACTGTGTTGAAGGCCTTTTTGCAGTCCAAGGAAATGCAATCTACCCACCCCTCTCTCTCTCTCTCTCTGTGTCTTATTTCCATTACCTTGTCATAAAACTCCAGTAGGTTTGTGACACAGGATTTTCCTTCCTTGAATCCATGATGGTTGTCGTTTACAAGCTTGTTCCATTCTAGGTGTTCCACCACTCTCCTACTGATAATCTTCTCCATGACTCTGCGTACTATACACGTCAGCGACACTGGTCTGTAGTTTAATGTGTGTGTGTGTATGTGTGTGTGTGTGTGTAGGTGTGTGTGTGTGTGTGTGTGTGTGTGTGTGTGTGTGTGTGTGTGTGTGTGTGTGTGTGTGTGTGTGTACTCACCTAATTGTGGTTGCAGGGGTAGAGACTCAGCTCCTGGCCCCGCCTCTTCACTGACCGCTACTGGGTCCTCCCTTTCCCTGCTCCATGAGCTTTATCATACCTCGTCTTAAAACTATGTATAGTTCCTGCCTCCATCACATCGCTTGCCAGACTATTCCACTTCCTAACAACTCTGTGGCTGAAGAAATACTTCCTAACATCCCTTTGACTCATCTGAGTCTTCAGCTTCCAATTGTGACCCCTTGTTTCTGTGTCCAATTTCCGGAACATCATGCCTCTGTCCACCTTCTCTATTCCACGCAGTATTTTGTATGTCGTTATCATGCCTCCCCTGACCCTCCTGTCCTCCAGTGTCATCAGACCGATTTCCGTTAACCTTTCATCATAGGACATTCCCCTTAGCTCTGGAACCAGCCTTGTTGCAAACCTTTGCACTTTCTCTAATTTCTTGATGTGTTTGACCAGGTGTGGGTTCTAAACTGGTGCTGCGTACTCCAGTATGGGCCTGACGTACACAGTGTATAAAGTTTTGAACGATTCCTTACTGCTGTACCGGAACGCTATTCTCAGGTTTGCCAGGCGACCATATGCTGCAGCAGTTATCTGGTTGATGTGTGCCTCCGGAGACTTGCTCGGTGTTATGGTCACCCCAAGGTCTTTCTCCTTGAGTGAGGTTTGCAGTCTTTGTCCACCTAGCCTATACTCTGTCTGCGGTCTTCTTTGTCCTTCCCCAATCTTCATGACTTTGCATTTGGAAGGTTGAATTCGAGAAGCCAGTTTCTGGACCAGGTGTCCAGTCTGCCCAGGTCTCATTGTAGTCCTGCCTGATCCTCATCCGATTAAATTCTTCTCATCAACTTCACATCATCTGCGAACAGGGACACTTCAGGGTCTATCCCTTCCACCATGTCATTCACATATATCAAAAATAGCACTGGTCCTAGAACTGACCCCTGTGGGACCCAGCTCGTCACATGCGCCCACTGTGATACCTCTTCACGTACCATGACTCGTTGTTGCCTCCCTTTCAGGTATTCTCTGATCCAATGCAGTGCCCTCCCTGTTATACGCGCCTAATCCTCCAGCTCCTGCACTAATCTTTTGTGAGGAACTGTGTCAAAGGCCTTCCTGCAGTCCAGGAAAATGCAATCCCCCCACCCCTCTCTCTAGTGTCTTACTTCTGTTACCTTGTCATAAAACTCCAGAAGGTTTGAGACACAGGATGTGTGTGTGTGTGTGTGTGTGTACTCACCTAGTTGTACTCACCTAGTTGAGGTTGCGGGGGTCGAGTCCGAGCTCCTGGCCCCGCCTCTTCACTGATCGCTACTAGGTCACTCTCCCTGAGCCGTGAGCTTTATCATACCTCTGCTTAAAGCTATGTATGGATCCTGCCTCCACTACATCGCTTCCCAAACTATTCCACTTACTGACTACTCTGTGGCTGAAGAAATACTTCCTAACATCCCTGTGATTCATCTGTGTCTTCAACTTCCAACTGTGTCCCCTTGTTACTGTGTCCAATCTCTGGAACATCCTGTCTTTGTCCACCTTGTCAATTCCTCTCAGTATTTTGTATGTCGTTATCATGTCCCCCCTATCTCTCCTGTCCTCCAGTGTCGTCAGGTTGATTTCCCTTAACCTCTCCTCGTAGGACATACCTCTTAGCTCTGGGACTAGTCTTGTTGCAAACCTTTGCACTTTCTCTAGTTTTCTTTACGTGCTTGGCTAGGTATGGTTCCAAAACTGGTGCCGCATACTCCAATATGGGCCAAAACGTACACGGTGTACAGGGTCCTGAATGATTCCTTATTAAGATGTCGGAATGCTGTTCTGA
Organism: Cherax quadricarinatus; assembly: GCF_026875155.1. Taxonomy (NCBI): domain Eukaryota; kingdom Metazoa; phylum Arthropoda; class Malacostraca; order Decapoda; family Parastacidae; genus Cherax; species Cherax quadricarinatus. Next base: position 125,568,578 of record NC_069399.1, read on the forward strand.
GGTTTGCTAGGCGCCCATATGCTGCAGCAGTTATTTGGTTGATGTGCGCTTCAGAAGATGTGCCTGGTGTTATACTCACCCCAAGATCTTTTTCCTTGAGTGAGGTTTGTAGTCTCTGGCCCCCTAGACTGTACTCCGTCTGCAGTCTTCTTTGTCCTTCCCCAATCTTCATGACTTTGTGTTGTGTGTGTTTGTTTGTGTGTGTGTGTGTGTGTGTATGTGTACTCACCTAGTTGAGGTTGCGGGGGTCGAGTCCGAGCTCCTGGCCCCGCCTCTTCACTGATCGCTACTAGGTCACTCTCCCTGAGCCGTGAGCTTTATCATACCTCTGCTTAAAGCTATGTATGGATCCTGCCTCCACTACATCGCTTCCCAAACTATTCCACTTACTGACTACTCTGTGGGTGAAGAAATACTTCCTAACATCCCTGTGATTCATCTGTGTCTTCAACTTCCAACTGTGTCCCCTTGTTTACTGTGTCCAATCTCTGGAACATCCTGTCTTTGTCCACCTTGTCAATTCCTCTCAGTATTTTGTATGTCGTTATCATGTCCCCCCTATCTCTCCTGTCCTCCAGTGTCGTCAGGTTGATTTCCCTTAACCTCTCCTCGTAGGACATACCTCTTAGCTCTGGGACTAGTCTTGTTGCAAACCTTTGCACTTTCTCTAGTTTCTTCACGTGCTTGGCTAGGTGTGGGTTCCAAACTGGTGCCGCATACTCCAATATGGGCCTAACATACACGGTGTACAGGGTCCTGAATGATTCCTTATTAAGATGTCGGAATGCTGTTCTGAGGTTTGCTAGGGCGCCCATATGCTGCAGCAGTTATTTGGTTGATGTGCCCCTTCAGGAGATGTGCCTGGTTTTTACTCACCCCAAGATCTTTTTCCTTGAGTGAGGTTTGTAGTCTCTGACCCCCTAGACTGTACTCCGTCTGCGGCCTTCTTTTGCCCTTCCCCAATCTTCATGACTTTGCACTTGGGGATTGAACCCGGGAGCCAATTGCTGGACCAGGTCTGCAGCCTGTCCAGATCCCTTTGTAGTTCGGGCTGGTCTCGATCGAGTGAATTCTTCTCATCAACTTCACGTCATCTGCAAACAGGACAACCTCAGAGTCTATTCCTTCCGTCAGTCGTTCACAAATACCAGAACAGCACTGGTCCTAGGACTGACCCCTGCGGGACCCCGCTGGTCACAGGTGCCCAAATCTGACACATCGCCACGTACCATGACCCTGCTGTCCCCCGAAAGTATTCCCCCCGATCCATTGTAGTGCCTTTTCCCTGTTATCCCTGCTTTGGGCCTCCAGTTTTTGCACCAATCCCTTTTGTGGGAAATGTGTCAAACGCCTTCTTGCAGTCCAAGAAAATGCAATCCACCCACCCCTCTCTCTCTTGTCTTACTGCTGTCACCATGTCATAGAACTCCAGTAGGTTTGTGACACAGGATTTTCCCGTCCCTGAAACCATGTTGGCTGCTGTTGATGAGATCATTCCTTTCTAGGTGTTCCACCACTCTTCTCCTGATAATCTTCTCCATGATTTTGCATACTATACATGTCAGTGACACTGGTCTGTAGTTTAATGCTTCATGTCTGTCTCCTTTTTTAAAGATTGGGACTACATTTGCTGTCTTCCATCCGTTGTTGGGGGTTTTGTGTGGTGGGGTGTGTGTGTGGTGTGTTGTGTGTTGTGTGTGTGTGGTGTGTGTGTGTTGTGTACTCACCTAGTTGTACTCACCTAGTTGTGGTTGCAGGGGTCGATTCATACCTCCTGGCCCCGTCTCTTCACTGGTCGCTACTGAGTCACTCTCCCTGAACCATGAGCTTTATCATACCTCTGCTTAAAGCTATGACTGGATCCTGCCTCCACTACATCGCTTCCCAAACTATTCAACTTCCTGACTACTCTGTGACTGAAGAAATGGCCGATATGTCGAATAGGTAAAATTTGTCAATTAGCAGGAAATAATTTAAAATTAAATCCTTTCTGCAATTTTCTCTTATACACCTAAGGATATATCTTTTCATTTATGCTAATGTAAATATCAATAATTTTGTACCAAGAGAACCTCAGAAAACCCACCCAACCTCACTGCAACAAGCACAGTTTAATCTAGCCCAATCCATCCAAATACATTTTAGATAAGTTTACAATAATTTAATAATAAACAATGAAATATATTTTTTTCGTTAGGTTCAGAATGATTTTTGCGAAACCATTGCATACACAAACTTTCGCCCGCCCCACTCGGCAAGAAGAGCGCCGCTAAGCCAAAATTGCAAATCTCACCCACTCGGCACTACATACATATACGCATGTGATATACTCTGGAAAACAAGCAAAGCTACACACAAAGAAATATCGCAGCCAGGAGAATATGAACGTGACCCACCAGGTCCCCACAAGTGCAGATAGCGACACACTGGTGCCTTCAACCACACAGCTACACAAACTTTAATAAGTTCAAGGCATACTTGCCTCAGAGCTGGCCACACCGGAGAACCTCAACCACTTTTCTTAGTTAATACTTCCTCGCCGTGTATGTACTGGTTAGGAACGATGCTTGAGGCTCACTGGTGTGCTCAGTTTAGAGGAAAACATATCTAGTATTCTGGATGGACGCCCAAAGTTATGAGGCGTCTGTAGCTGGCGAGGCAGGTAGCAACACTGAAGCTTTAGCGACGCTAACGTGGAGAGTAACGTCATTCACGAGGTAGTAACACTAACAAGGTAGTTAGTGACATTAACAAGGTAGTGACACTAACAAAGTAGTTAGTGACACTAACAGAGTAGTTAGTGACACTAACAGAGTAGTTAGTGACACTAGCAAGATAGTGACACTAACAAGGTAGTGACACTAGCAAGATAGTGACACTAACAAGGTATTTAGCAGTAAAGTATGTTAACAGGCAGACTAGAAGCCACACATGTAGAGGGAGTTTAACCGTTACTAACAGTTAACTCACCTGTTAACGGTAGAGAGGACGAGGAATATAATCATATGTTGTGTCTGGGTATCAAATGTACTCTCAAGGTCTGCTGTGTGTGTGTGTGTGTGTGTGTGTGTGTGTGTGGTGTGTTTGTGTGTGTGTGTGTGTGTGTGTGTGTGTGCCAGTTGTACATGTGTGTGTATAAATGTGTGTGCGTACACACACCTGGAGAACACCTGATACTCTCGTTCTGGCCAGGTGATCTGCTGAGGCACCCGTCACGGTGACAGCTGTGGCTTCAGTGAGAGTGAGAGTGAGAGGAGAGAGAGAGAGAGAGAGAGAGAGAGAGAGAGAGAGAGAGAGAGAGAGAGAGAGAGAGAGAGAGAGAGAGACAGACAGACAGACAGACAGACAGACAGAGTACCAAAGGCGTACCATGAATACCAAAGGAGTAGCAATAATACCACAGAACTAAAAAGGATGGCAGTAGTAATAAAACAATACCTAACGAATACTAGTACCAAAGAGGTGGTAGCAGTAGCAGTAATGAATAACCGGGTAGTTAAGAGGGATGAGTACTCACACTCTCGCAGACACACTTGACACAGCTCCAGACACCGAAGGGAGGTCCAGGTCAGGGCTCCACTCCTCCCCCAGGGCGAACCTCTCCTTGCCCAGCCGACACTCTGTGGTACAGAAACAACATTAGTAAGTCACCAGCGTGTAATTATGCTAAACATGCTTTAGATATGTAAATAATTAATGGAAAAAGAACTAACACATGGCACTTTGGGTGCCACCCTCCCAGGACTGCGTGGCATCTCCGGGCACTGGAAATCTGGGGTTTCAATGGTAAACTTTGAAGAACCCGCAAAACTTCTGCTCTTTTAACCACAAATGTATGGGAATTGAGCCTAATTCTCTGATAATTCCACAATTGTCGGGGAATTCCACAGTTTTCTTAAAAATTTGCAAGAAAAGCTAGTAACGCTACTAAAAGAACTAGAGATAATCATTTATAACCTAGTCGAAATTCTCTTAGGACTAGCTAAAATAACCTAAGAGATAGCCACTTCTCTCTGAGAACAAGATATAGCTCTCTTAAACCTTGGGAGAATACTCTGAGCATTAGCCACAATTCTCCAAGAGAGTGTCTTAAAGAACTAATTACAGTTCTCTGAGAACAAGAGACAATTCTCTGAACACAAGAAACAATTCTCTGAAAACTATTCACAGTTCCGCGTTAACAAGAATTGCGCCTATGATATATTTGTGAACTGTGTTCAGAGTTTTCCTAATCTTGCAGCACGGCTCTGGGCCAGGCTTTTCTGTTCCTGATCAACCAAACTGTTGCTGTTGGCGACCCACTGGCTTACATATCTATCATAGCCTGTCAGATGTAGTGCTAATGTACAACTTCCACCAGGAAGAGTGAGTGACGAGCTACAGGTTCACACTCTGAGGGATCACACGAGGAGATGCACTCACGCTTTTTTTTCACTATTTATCTACGTATTAATATCTCTCGCTTTATTTAGGCATCTCTGTTTATTCTCTGCCGCTCTGTTTATGTTTACACTTCAAAGTGTGAGATCTAATCCAGAGATCGCTGTCATCTCACCGTGTCTCTCGCTCAAATGATTTGTTTTCCTTTAAACATTATTTCTGCGAGTGGCACACTGCCTTGAACCACATACACAATATTACAGTAGAATCCTGCCTCACTGTCCCTATTAATCTTATCACAAGTTTGTGTTTGGGTGGGATTATTCTGTATGAGTCCTTTAACTTTGGCTCAATATTTTCCACTTCCCTGGTTAGCACTTCCTTCCGTGTATCAGATAATCTGGCATTCTTGAGGAGCTCAATGATTCTTCGTCTTCTCCTGTAGAGGGAGAGTCTCTCTCTCTCTCCGGTTTACTTCTTCTTTTCTTTTTTCTTATAGGAATATACCTTGAACATACTTCAGCTACCAGGAGGTTGATCTTTTCAAGGCATTGGTTAGGGTCCATGTAATTTAAGATATCCTCCCATCATGTTTCATTTAGGGCATAGTTTACCTGATCCCAGATGATGTTCTTGTTGTTGAAACTGAATTTGGTAAAGGTACCCTCATAGTTGTATGCATCTTGCCGATCAGGACTCCTGTGCATGTAAGTCTGGACTTCGATTAGATTGTGATCAGAATTTGTTGTTTTTGATATTATGTTTCTTACCAGGTCCCCATTATTTGTAAAAATAAGGTCTATTGTGTTCTCCAGTCTCGTTGGCTCCACTATCTGCTGACTTAGGGTGTGTTTGTTGCAGAAATTCAGCAGCCCCTGTGTGTGTGACTTTTCATCTGAGCTACCCCCAGGGATTATTTCTGCGACAACATTAGTTGCTATATTCTTCCATTTTGTATGTCTTAAACTGAAGTCACCAAGCAGCAAGATGTTTGGGGATAGGGCTGGAAGGGTTTCCAGACAGTCAGTTTTTGATAGCTGTTTCTTGAACTGTTGGGAAGTTGCATCCGGTGGCTTATATACAAGTACAATGACTAAGTTTTGGTTCTCGATTTTTATTGTCAGAACTTCAACTACATCATTTGTGGTGTTCAGTATCTCTGTGCAAGTGAGCGACTCTTTGATATACAGGCCAACCCCCCCCCCCCTTATTGCCTGTTCTTTCTGTCACATCTGAAAAGGTTGTATCCAGGTATCCATATTTCACTGTCAAAGTAATCTTTTGCGTGGGTCTCTGTGAAGGCTGCAAACAGTGCATTTGACTCCCCTAGAAGTCCACTAATGAAAGGTATTTTGTTGTTGGTGGATGGCTTAAGGCCCTGTATATTAGCATATATAAATGAGGTTGTGTTGCATGTTTGTTGGGGGAATTTTGTTGTTGGCATCAGTAGTTGTGAGCCCGGAGGGGCCACTAGCTGTGTCTCCAGTCCAACAAGGCTCCAAGGTGGACTATTTTGGTTATCTCTTTCCATTTTCTTTCTTCGTTTCCTACCACTAAAAAATCACTTGGGGTGTTGTCATAGCTACCATAGCTACTATGATGTGTTGTACGGGGTGTGTGCTTCCTGGTCCCTTTTAAATGGTATGCAGTGCTACTGGTATTGTAACATTGTTTTTCAAGGACTGAAGACTGACACATCTCAGGGTAGAAGTATATGCAAGAGGTAGAACGACACACTCCCTAGACAGGTCACGGCATTTCTGGGATGCTCAAAGTTGCATGCCCCATTCGTTTTCCCTGATATTCCGTGTTTACAGATGCCCCAAACATAGAATTTGCACCATTTTGTTTTTGGCTGGGTACAATTCATGCTGAATGTATTCCTAATCTGTGCTGGCCCTAGAGCTGCACTACAGTCCTTCATAGCCAAACCAGAGACACCACCATCTGTTGTCATGACACCAACATTTTTCCTGGGAAGGGACTCCTCTACTACATCTGTACTAGAGGCTATGACTGTGATGGCTGCAGAAGAGTCTACCCCGGAAGAGGACTCCTCTACTACTGTACTAGGGGCTATGGCGTTGGTGGCTGTGGAGGAGTCTTTCACTGAATCCAGATTTTCACAATGGCTGGGGGCTGGGTCTGGGTCAGCCCTAGGGCTGGGGACTGAGCTAGCTGTTGTTTTTGTTTCCTGTGTTTTTTCCAGTGGGTATCTGCTTATTTTTAGGTCAGTTGTTGTAGATTGGGCATTGTGTGTGTTAGACTTTACTCCTCTCCTATCTTCCCATGCTCTATATATTCCAGGTAGACTATTCAATAGTTCCTCCTTTTTTCATGTTTATTGTTCATTAACCTCCTGAGTGCTTTCCTGATATCTGTCCATAGTTCCACATCCCTGTTGCAGATCCAGAAACACGTATCTAGATAGATGTCATTATTGGTTGCAGTGTTTATTCTTGCACAGGTAACATGATGTTTTGAAAAGCAAAGGTTGCATTTGATTCTAGATTTTTTCCCAAGAGCCTTTTCACATGTCCCACAGGTATACTGTACTGCCATCCTGCCTGTATCCCATTTGCAACTGGGTACCACAAGAACCTGAACTTCACTTTACCTTTCAGCTCTGAACTCAGGTGTGGGTGTTATAGGTCAATACATGGGTATGTGGGATGTAATTAGTATGGAGACTTATTACACATTAAAAACTTTTATGATGTATGACCTCATATATCATACATCCTACATCAGAAGTGGACACAAATACCACTTTTATCACTTCAAAATCAGAATATGATGACGTGGGTATCACCGAAGTATCACAAGCAGGTTCATCTAGCACTTGTCTCACTACTGATCTCACGTTACTTATAAATTCTCTTGATACCTTTACTGCAAATGTTGATTCAAGTTGCTTTACAAGACATTCTACGGTTGAAATAACTGCTGAAAATGAAAGTTTAGTGGACCAAGGTAGTGGTGGTGATGATGATGACATGATTCAGTCTGCAAAACATGAAGTAAATATAGCAAAAGATCCAGGATATGGCTTTATTTTTCTGCTGATGATGTGGCTTATTGGATTGCTTGTGGATCCAGTGACTGTCAACACCACAATGGGTCATTTGACAAGTCTTACCGGCAGTTCAGTTGTCCCAACCTTCGTTGGGACAAAAGCTAATGGTGAGAAATAGAGAAGAGAGAGAGTGGTTATTGTATTCATCATTAACAGGATCGTTTTACTGTTTTCTTTGTAAACTGTTTGCTCCTAAAAAATTCTCACATTTTGTTATAAGAGAAATGTTCAGTGACTGGTGAAAAACTATTGTAACTGATCATCATGAAAGAAACACTTCTCACCGAGACTCTTATGTTAACATATTTAACTAGCAGACAAAGTGCGGGGTTGACACCACACTTGGAAAAACAGATCCAGGAAGAGTGTGATTACTGGGAGCATGTCTTGAGGTGTGCCATAGCTGTTATTACTGGGAGCATGTCTTGAGGTGTGCCATAGCTGTTATTACTGGGAGCATGTCTTGAGGTGTGCCATAGCTGTTATTACTGGGAGCATGTCTTGAGGTGTGTCATAGCTGTTATTACTGGGAGCATGTCTTGAGGTGTGTCATAGCTGTTATTACTGGGAACATGTCTTGAGGTGTGTCATAGCTGTTATTACTGGGAACATGTCTTGAGGTGTGTCATAGCTGTTATTACTGGGAGCATGTCTTGAGGTGTGTCATAGCTGTTATTACTGGGAGCATGTCTTGAGGTGTGTCATAGATGTTATTACTGGGAACATGTCTTGAGGCGTATCATAGCTGTCATTACCAGGAACATGTCTTGAGGTGTGTCATAGCTGTTATTACTGGGAGCATGTCTTGAGGTGTGCCATAGCTGTTATTACTGGGAACATGTCTTGAGGTGTGTCATAGCTGTTATTACTGGGAACATGTCTTGAGGCGTGTCATAGCTGTTATTACTGGGAACATGTCTTGAGGTGTGTCATAGCTGTTATTACTGGGAGCATGTCTTGAGGTGTGTCATAGCTGTTATTACTGGGAACATGTCTTGAGGTGTGTCATAGCTGTTATTACTGGGAACATGTCTTGAGGTGTGTCATAGCTGTTATTACTGGGAACATGTCTTGAGGCGTGTCATAGCTGTTATTACTGGGAACATGTCTTGAGGTGTGTCATAGCTGTTATTACTGGGAACATGTCTTGAGGTGTGTCATAGCTGTTATTACTGGGAACATGTCTTGAGGTGTGTCATAGCTGTTATTACTGGGAACATGTCTTGAGGTGTGTCATAGCTGTTATTACTGGGAACATGTCTTGAGGTGTGTCATAGCTGTTATTACTGGGAACATGTCTTGAGGCGTGTCATAGCTGTTATTACTGGGAACATGTCTTGAGGCGTGTCATAGCTGTTATTACTGGGAACATGTCTTGAGGTGTGTCATAGCTGTTATTACTGGGAGCATGTCTTGAGGTGTGTCATAGCTGTTATTACTGGGAGCATGTCTTGAGGTGTGTCATAGCTGTTATTACTGGGAACATGTCTTGAGGCGTGTCATAGCTGTTATTACTGGGAACATGTCTTGAGGTGTGTCATAGCTGTTATTACTGGGAACATGTCTTGAGGTGTGTCATAGCTGTTATTACTGGGAGCATGTCTTGAGGTGTGTCATAGATGTTATTACTGGGAACATGTCTTGAGGCGTGTCATAGCTGTTATTACTGGGAACATGTCTTGAGGCGTGTCATAGCTGTTATTACTGGGAACATGTCTTGAGGTGTGTCATAGCTGTTATTACTGGGAACATGTCTTGAGGTGTGTCATAGCTGTTATTACTGGGAACATGTCTTGAGGCGTGTTATAACTGTTATTACTGAGAACATGTCTTGAGGTGTGTCATAGGTGTTATTCATACGTGAGGTGAACGTGGCTTGGCTTTACGAGGAACAAAAGATAGATATGGATAATTGCAGAATGGATATTTTTTATGGCTGCTTGAGCTCATTAGCCAGTTGATCCATTTCTAGCAGGTCACATTTCAAAATATGGAAATTCTGGCAAAGGAAATCCTTCTTACCTGTCAAAAACCACATGTGAGTCACTCGTTCAATTAATGACTCAAAAATTCCACGCGCTCATTGTTGACGAAGTAAAATCTTCTGGTTACTTTAGTTTGTCAGTTGATTCAACACCATATCTGTCACATATAGATCTGTTAAGTGTTGTACTTAGGTACTTCAAAGATGGACAGCCTATTGAACGGTTTTTAACCTTTCTGGAAATGAAAAACCATATCGGTGAGGAATTAGCACATCAGGTGTTACAGTACTTATGTGATGTTCGTAAGTTAATCTTTTTAAAATGTGAGAGTCAGCCTTACGACAAGCTGCTAACATGTCTGGGCGTTATTAGAGAATGTAGCAAAAAAAATTAGAAACAAGTAAGTTATACATCTGTCCTGTTCAGCCTATTCACTAAATCTGGTAGGTCGAAGTGCTGTTGACTGCTGTCACGAGGCTGTTAATTTCTTCTCTACAGTGCAGTTGCTCAATACCTTTTTTTTTTTTAGCCTCAACCAGCCGGTGGAAAATTCCTTAAGGTTGTATTGGTAATGAAAGTGACTTAAAAATATCTCTCTGATACCAGATGGCACATGCTATGGCAACACTGATACCAGATGGCACATGCTATGGCAACACTGATACTAGATGGCACATGCTATGGCAACACTGATACTAGATGGCACATGCTATGGCAACACTGATACCAGATGGCACATGCTATGGCAACACTGATACCAGATGGCACATGCTATGGCAACACTCTCTGATACCAGATGGAACATGCTATGGCAACACTGATACCAGATGGCACATGCTATGGCAACACTCTCTGATACCAGATGGAATATGCTGTGGCAACACTCTGATACCAGATGGCAGGCACATGCTATGGCAACACTGATACCAGATGGCAGGTACATGCTATGGCAACACTGATACCAGATGGCAGACACATGCTATGGCAACACTGATACCAGATGGAAGACATATGCTATGGGAACACTCTCTGATACCAGATGGAACATGCTATGGCAACACTGATACCAGATGGCACATGTTATGGCAACACTCTCTGATACCAGATGGAACATGCTATGGCAACACTGATACCAGATGGCACATGCTATGGCAACACTCTGATACCAGATGGAACATGCTATGGCAACACTGATACCAGATGGCACATGCTATGGCAACTCTGATACCAGATGGCACATGCTATGGCAACACTCTCTGATACCAGATGGAATATGCTGTGGCAACACTCTGATACCAGATGGCAGGCACATGCTATGGCAACACTGATATCAGATGGTACACATGCTATGGCAACACTGATACCAGATGGAAGACACATGCTATGGTAACACTCTCTGATACCAGATGGCAGGCACATGCTATGGCAACACTGATACCAGATGGAAGACACATGTTATGACACTCTCTAATACCAGTTGGCAGGCACATGCTATGGCAACACTGATACAAGATGGCAGACACATGCTATGGCAAAACTGATACCAGATGGCAGGCACGTGCTATGGCAACACTGATACCAGATGGAAGACACATGCTATGGCAACACTCTCTGATACCAGATGGCAGGTACATGCTATGGCAACACTGATACCAGATGGCAGACACATGCTATGGCAACACTGATACCAGATGGAAGACATATGCTATGGCAACACTCTCTGATACCAGATGGCAGGTACATGCTATGGCAACACTGATACCAGATGGCAGGCACATGCTATGGCAACACTGATACCAGATGGAAGACACATGCTATGGCAACACTCTCTGATACCAGATGGCAGGTACATGCTATGGCAACACTGATACCAGATGGCAGACACATGCTATGGCAACACTGATACCAGATGGAAGACACATGTTATGACACTCTCTAATACCAGATGGCAGGCACATGCTATGGCAACACTGATACCAGATGGAAGGCACATGCTATGGCAACACTGATACCAGATGGAAGACACATGATATGACACTCTCTAATACCAGATGGCAGGCACATGCTATGGCAACACTGATACCAGATGGAAGGCACATGCTATGGCAACACTGATACCAGATGGAAGACACATGCTATGGCAACACTGATACCAGATGGAAGACACATGTTATGACACTCTCTAATACCAGATGGCAGGCACATGCTATGGCAACACTGATACCAGATGGAAGGCACATGCTATGGCAACACTGATACCAGATGGAAGACACATGATATGACACTCTCTAATACCAGATGGCAGGCACATGCTATGGCAACACTGATACCAGATGGAAGACACATGCTATGGCAACACTGATACCAGATGGAAGACACATGCTATGGCAACACTGATACCAGATGGCAGGCACATGCTATGGCAACACTGATACCAGATGGAGAAGAACACATAAATGACACATCTTAATATACCAGATGGCAGGCACATGCTATGGCAACACTGATACCAGATGGAAGACACATGCTATGGCAACACTGATACCAGATGGAAGACACATGCTATGGCAACACTGATACCAGATGGAAGACACATGTTATGACACTCTCTAATACCAGATGGCAGGCACATGCTATGGCAACACTGATACCAGATGGAAGGCACATGCTATGGCAACACTGATACCAGATGGCAGGCACATGCTATGGCAACACTGATACCAGATGGCAGGCACATGCTATGGCAACACTGATACCAGATGGCAGGCACATGCTATGGCAACACTTATACCAGATGGAAGACAGATGCTATGGCAACAGCAGCAATTTTAGAAGCATCAGAATGTACAAGTGAAGACCGGCCGGTCACACGAGGGAGACATTAGAAAAGACGCGAATAGTAATGTTGCAGCAAATATGATACAAGAGCTGGAATTCGATTTTATGTTGAATTTTGGGACGATATTTTGCAAAATTCTCATAAAGTTGTATAGAATGAGGAAGTGAACTTAAAAAAATGTGCAGAACTGTATGGATCATTAGCTGACCAACTGTGTGCTACATGAGATGAATTTGAAAGATATGACGCAGCTACAAAGGAAATGATGCCAGATGTTGATTTAATAAGGCAGCTCAAACTTGTAAATGTATCAGAAAGACGTTAACCAATGATGGAAATGTACCAGAAGTATATCTGAATTACAGAGATAAAGTTCGTATCACCATCTTTTACACAATTGTTGACAAATTTGAATATCAGATGAGAAGAAGAGAGATATACAAATAGCAGACAAGTATTCTTTTGCAAGTGATGTGTCACATAATGCAACTTCATCATCTATTGAAACTGAAAGATATTCTCACTGCTGACAAAAGCTGATTGATGCTGACCCAGAGGACCCCAACACTAATTTCTCAGCTGAACTTCAGCATTTCACTCATATATGCGTCTGAATTTCAGTGCAACAAAAAATGTTAAAAGAAGATTCACTCATGCTGAACCTTATAAAATAATTTTAGTAGACAATACTGAGTTTGTCTTTCCAAATGTAGACGTCGGTTATCGTATATTTTTAATATTAATGGTCACAAATTACTCAGCTGAGCGGTCATTCTCTCAGCTGATTTATATTAAACATCTCAGCAGAACAACGATGCAACATGGCAGTTGGATGACTTATCTCTACTAAGTATAGAAACAGATGTCTTACGTAAAGTTGGTTTTGAGGATCTGATTCAAGACTTTGAGGATCTGATTCAAGACTTTGAGGATGTGATTCAAGACTTTGAGGATCTGATTCATGACTTTGAGGATTTGATTCAAGACTTTGAGGATGTGATTCAAGACTTTGAGGATGTGATTCAAGACTTTGAGGATGTGATTCAAGACTTTGAGGATTTAATTCAAGACTTTGAGGATCTGATTCAAGACTTTGAGGATCTGATTCAAGACTTTGAGGATCTGATTCAAGACTTTGAGGATCTGATTCAAGACTTTGAGGATTTAATTCAAGACTTTGAGGATCTGATTCAAGACTTTGAGGATCTGATTCATGACTTTGAGGATCTGATTCAAGACTTTGAGGATCTGATTCAAGACTTTGAGGATCTGATTCAAGACTTTGGAATTAGAAAAAGTAGGAGAAAACATTTTAAATATAAATAAAGTGGAAGTGTACAAAAATAAACATCATTTTCCATCTTTTGTTACATTTCGAAAAATATAATTTTATTATTGTTTATAGTTTGAATTAGATATATAGAGAGGCACCAAAATCTTTTGATTACCTACCTGGAGTCTACCTGGAGGGTGTTCTGGGGGTCAACGCCCCCGCGGCTCACTCCTTGACCAGGCCTTCCGGCGGATCAGGACCTGATCAACCAGGCTGTTACTGCTGGACGCACGTAGTCCAGCGTATGAATCACAGCCCGGCTGGTCAGGTACTGAATTTAGGTATCTGTCCAGCTCCTCCTAGAAGACAACCAGGGAACTACTGGTAATTCTCCTTATGGCTGGTGAGAGGCTGCTGAACAGTCTTGGGCCCCGGACACCTTTAGTGTTTTCTCTTAGTGTACGAATGACGCCCCTACTTTTTATTGGGGGTATTTTGCACCGCCTCCTTTCGTAGGGTGCGATTTCTGTGTCTAGATTAGGGACCAGTCCCTCTAGGATTTTCCAGGTGTAGATTATGGTATGTCTTTCTCGCCTGCGCTCCAGTGAGTACAAGTTAAGTGCTTCAAGGCGTTCCCAGTAGTTAAGGTGTTTGACGGAACTTAAATGTGCAGTAAAGGATCTCTGTACATTCTCTAGATCTGCAGTTTCACCTGCCTTGAATGGAGATGTTAATGTCCAGGAGTATACCAACCTAGGGTGAACAAGTGATTTAAAAGGGATCATCATTGGCTTGGCATCCGTAGTAATAAGGGAACAATCTGGAGAGTGATATAGTAGAGGCAGAAGCAATACACAGCTTTAAGAAGAGATACGATAAAGCTCATGGAGCAGGGAGAGAGTGGACCTAGTAGCGACCAGCGAAGTGGCGGGGCCAGGAGCTGTGAATCGATCTCTGCAACCACAAATAGGTGAGTACACAACACACACACAAACAAAACGCACTCACTCACACACACATGCACACACGCACACACACACACGCGGGCGCGCGCAATTAATTAGAGAAAGTGCAAAGGTTTGCAACAAGACTAGTCCCGGAGCTAAAGGGCATGTCCTACGAGGAGAGGTTAAGGGAAATCGACTTGACGACACTGGAGGACAAGAGAGATAGGGGGGATATGATAACGACATATAAAATACTGCGAGGAATTGAGGTGAACAGAGACAGGATGTTCCAGAGATGGGACACAGCAACAAGGGGACACAGTTGGAAGTTGAAGACAGATGAATCACAGGGATGTTATGAAGTATTTCTCAGTTACAGAGTTGACAGGAAGTGGAATAGTCTGGGAAGTGAAGTAGTGGAGGCAGGATCCATACATAGCTCTAAGAAGAGGTATGATACAGCTCATGGAGCAGGAAGAGTGACCTAGTAACGACCAGTGAAGAGGCGGGGCCAGGAGCTGTGAATCGACCCCTGCGACCACAACTAGGTGAATACAACTAGGCGAGTAGGCGCGCACACGCGCGCGCGCGTGTAACACGCCTGACAGCAGCCATGTTTTTATTTATTTGTTCTAGCAGGATTTATCTTCTTGTTTGATTTATAGCCGTTCTGAACGTGTAGTGTACTTGTTGAGTGTTCGTGGATCCTCTGTTGTACTTCTTCAATTTGTTTAACTTGTTCGTTCGTCTGGCGAACAAATCTCCAAACATGAAGCGAGACAGATTTAGGAGCTGAGGTTAGCAGAAATCTGGAATCTGGGAAACAGTGCATGTATATTGATAATAAAATAAAGGTCTTTCTCGTCTACATATCAAGAAGTATAAGAAACTTTCATCCCAAAGTTGTGCTTCATCTACATACAATAATTCTGATGCATCATGTAGACTAGGCTGCGCAGTTCCGGTGTCCAGCTCGGAGTGTGACTGGCCTGGCGTCCTCCGGAGAACACTGAGAGACCAAGTTACTCGCCTCTGTGTGGCATCATTCCTACCAGGATAGGTTAAGAACACTGAATTTAGAAGAAAAAGTTAGGGACACTGGATTTAGAAGAATAGGTTAAGAACACTGGATTTAGAAGGACAGATTAGAATACTGAATTTAGAAAGAAGTTAGGAACACTGGATTTAGAAGAATAGGTTAAGAACACTGGATTTAGAAGGATAGGTTAAGAACACTGGATTTAGAACACTGAATTTAGAAGGATAGATTAAGAACACTGGATTTATTGTCTGAAGCCATGAGAGTAATATATGAAAGGAAGACGGGAATAAATGAAGAGGATAAACACATCAGTTGCTCAACACGTCTTATCAAGGCAGAACTGATAATAACGGATTCATAAAGAACAGAGAAAGATTTATAAAAGAATGTATTAAAACACTGGAGAATGGAGAGACAGAGGGAGCTAAAAGCCATAAACAAAAATGAGAGAAATGCAAAATACTTCTCATATGCAAAATCCAGGTCAAAAGTAACTTCTAGTATCGGGTCATTGATTAAAACAGACGGGACATACACGGACTTTGCGACAGCTTTTGACAAGCTCTACCATGGGGTAATTGTACAGTAAATGCATGCAAAGGCAATAACTGGGAAAGTGGGCAGATGGATGTTAAACTTCCTAACAAATATAATTCGAAGAGTAATAGTAAAAAGCGTGAAATCAGAAGCAGCTACAGTGAAAAGTTGTGTCTCGCAAGGCACTTCTCTTCGTTCTAATTTCTGACATAGACAGGGACAAATCCTAGCATTGTCATCCTTTAGGCCACTGATTACACTATGATGTTCAATTAGGACAAATTTCAGTTACTATATCACAGAAGAATGGAGGAAATAAAACAAGATCGAAGTACAAGACCTTGGAGTGATAATGTCAGAAGATCTCACGTTCATGGAACACAACAATTAAAGAAAAGCGATAGGTTGGATAACTAGAACCTTCAGAACAAGAGATGTCAAGCCACTGATGATGGTCTTCAGGTCACTCGCTCTCTCTAGGCTAGAATATTGTTGTTTACTAACTGTCCCTTTCAAGGCAGGCGAAACCGTTGTGCTGGAAAATGTACAAAGAACTTTCACAGCTCGTATAAACTCAACTAAGCACTTAAATTACTGGGTGAAGTCCCTAGAACTGTACTCCTTAGAACGTAGACAAGAAAGATGCAGTATATACTTTACACCTGAAAGATACTAGACTTCTACCGAAATTACTACTTATGAACACAAGAAGCTTAGCCAACGGTGCAGGATACCTCCACTGAACAGCAAGAGAGCGAGAAATAGTATTTGAGGTGGTCAGTCCCTCAGGCTGAGGGACTGACCACCTCAAATACTATTTCTCCAAGGTTGATGGACTGATTACATCATTTCACTGCTACACCTGCTGCTTCTGTATTTGACTGAAGAAGCCTAGTGTGTAGGCGAAGCGTATCGACAAGATACCCATTGTCAACATGACATGCAGACTTAATGAAACTCGTTTAGTCGGTAGGGTTTAAACCTAACCTATTCACAGTAACCCGCACTCTAGAGAGACAACTCTAGATGACGTCTCGAAGAGTTCCTTCCACTTGGAAATTGAGAGAAAGTAAGAGTTACATGTGAAGTGCCTCGTCCACGGTACCGTCACTCTTATTCTACATCTTTAAACAATCCTGGATAGATCTGTCATTTCAGCAGAGCCTTCAACACAGGAGGGATGTGGGTGGCCTTACTGTTATGTACAAGGCCAATATTGTCAAAGTACCACACTTGGATCCACTTCGAGGACAGCGTGAAACAAGCTTTTATGCCACAAGACGGGCAGAAAGCAGCAACTTCACTCTGGCTGTACCCTTCTCCAGAACATCACTCCATCTGAGATCATATATACCCAGGATGACTCGAGTATGGAACACATTCGTACAGCATAATGATGTCAACGAGATAAAGTCAGTTGATCACATGAAAATGCTGGCCCACAGATGGCTCCAACTTCATCCTGTTCCCTACTTGTATATCTCATAACAATAAAAATGCTTTCAAATGAGCTGATGTAGGTAACAGCTCTTAGCTTGCCAATAAAGTTAGGAATCCTTAGCCTGTAAATAGCTTGCCAATAAAGTTAGGAATCCTTAACCTGTAAATAGCTTGCCAATAAAGCTAGGGATCATTAACCTTGTCAAACCCTGTGTAAAAAAAAAGTAATAATGGCAGAATTACCCACAAAATGTGGGTAATTCTGCCATTATTCGTTAAGGTAACGGCTTGATAAAGCTCCTGGAGAGCGAAACGTTGCCACAAAAATGTCACAGTAGTTGCATCGGTGCCAACTTACTTAACGTCTTTAAACCAACAAAACACCCACATGCTTTCAGGAGAGTGGAAAAAACTGCTAAGTTGTACCAATAACCAGGTCATCCTTTAATTTTTTTTTTATTTATCGTGCGTGATATAATGCACGGTTGACAAGACATGGTATGCCCAGCACTGCCAGACACATATCTATACGAAATAATGAGTTACTATGCGCAAACCTAACTAAATCTAACCTAATCTAGCCAAGAATAAAATAGAAATAATATTACAGAGAAACTCGTAGCATGGAGAGAAGCAGTTCCTGGTGTCCTGGCTGGCTGGTGTAACAGACGAGGCTACTCGGAAGAATTACTGTGTAGCTTTAATAAGCAGGTCAGCAAGACAGACAGAGAGAGAGAGAGAGAGAGAGAGAGAGAGGAGAGAGAGAGAGAGAGAGAGGAGAGAGAGAGATGAGAGAGAGAGAGAGAGAGAGAGAGAGAGAGAGAGAAATGAGAGAGAGAGAAAGAGACAGAGAGAGAGAGAAGATACACGGGAATGATAGCTTGTTGGGTATTATCTTCAGGAGGCTGGTGAGGCAGACAGGGAGAGACGGAAGGAGGCACGGAGGAACAGGGAGGAGGCACGGAGGAACAGGGAGGAGGCACGGAGGAACAGGGAGGAGGCACGGAGGAACAGGGAGGAAGCACGGAGGGACTGGAAGGAGGCACGGAGGGACTGGAAGGAGGCACGGAAGGACTGGGAGGAGGCACGGAGGGACTGGGAGGAGACACGGAGGAACTGGGAGGAGACACGGAGGAACTGGGAGGAGGCACGGAGGGCCTAGGAGGAAGCACTGAAGGATTGGGAGGAAGCAGGGAAAGATTAGGGAGAGGCACGGAGGAACAGGGAGGAGGCATGGAAGGACTGGGAGGGGGTAATGAAAGACTGGGAGGAGGTAAGGAGGGTCTGGGAGGGGTTAAGGAGGGACTGGGAGGGGGTAAGGAGAGACTGGGAGGGGGTAAAGAGAGAAAACATTAACACAAATCCTACAAGAATTCCACCAACAACAAACATGAGAGTCAGGCAGTACCTGCACCTCAGGCTGCCAATAATATTTATTAAGTAATACAAAGAATCGTTGACGAGAATCCTCAGTGTTCTTCAGAGAAGCAATTTTGATTCACCTGAGACCCTAGAGGCTTTAAAACTGTATCTACATAGTCCTGCATAACAGAGTAGACATTCCTGCACAACAGTGTAGACATAGTCCTTCATAACAGTGTAGACATCGTCCTTCATAACAGTGTAGACATAGTCCTTCATAAGCAAGAAGGCAGCAAAACAACAGTAAGAAACAACAGACCAGTAGCACTAACATCAAATCTTTGAGAGAGTTCTGGGACGCTAGATTACTACTGATAAACACGAGCCACTCCAGCCAAGTCAACACGGATTTAAAGCAGGGAGGTTGTTTCCTATCACAGCTGCTACAGAAACACGTTAAAATTACTGAAGCTATAGAAGGAAAACAAAGCCAAGTGTGACCACGGGGTAAAATATTTCTCATAAAGGGAGGTCAGTAGATATAACTGCCAGAAGTTATGACACAGACAGCACTGACCATTGCTTCGTATCATCTCTTTTGCAGACGTTACCAAATAAGTATGAAACTGACCTTCCTAAAAAACACAGAAAAAATACAAGTACATATCAACAATCTTCCAATGGACGAATTAATATAAACATAATAAAAAAAGTGGTAACAGCAACGGTTCAAGATATTTTTTTTCCATCGATGAATTTACAGGCTGGGAGCTGTTAGCTTGTGATGCAGTCCAGCTGGGCTTGTGAGGTCTCTGGGGAGACCTAATTTAACCAATTATATGGTCACACCTTGCCTTGGCAAACGTCTGTAGCCACGCCCACGTCTGAGGTCTTTTGTTCTTGACGGCGTCAGATCCAGGCGTCAGGTCGTACACGTGGTTGTGGAGGGTGCTTGGACCACCATAAAAGCCCAAGGAAGAGCTGAGTAGGGAGATTCGAGCGGAGCTGCTGCTGGGGTGCAGAGCTCCTGAGCAGAGACTTCGAGCGGAGCTGCTGCTGGGGTGCAGGGCTCGGGAGAAGGCTGCTGAAGTCTCTGGAGGAGACTGTTGGAGGCAGTGGGCAGAGTACTGGCTTGGCGCAGTACTCGTGCTGTGTAGGTCTTGGGACCTGTGGCTTAGTTCCTGTAGTGAACTGTCCTCTGTACTATTTGTAAGTTATATTCATTTTCGTCAAGTTGATTGTGTTCCCTGTCTCACTCCTTATGTGTACCACCCCATTTATCTAAACCACAATAATGTTCTGTTCCCAAAAATATTATTGTACATGGACTTAATAATAAACTGTGTTTGAGTAGAATAGTAATATTCACTGTCCCCGTTATTTATTCTTTTTTCTTATATTTTATTATGTTTATATGAGTGAAGAATGGGCGAGGCATATGTTAGTGAGTAGTGTAGAGTTAATGAGAGTGTCGTGGTGGTCACCACTGACCTGCCATTACCTACCTACCTCTGCATACCTCACTCCTACCACTTCGCCTGCCTCTCCCCTGCCTACATAATCCCTTACTCCCATATTCCCCACTTATATCCGATTCATTCCGATACCCCCCCTACATGACAAGCTTACCTCAGCTCATTTCAGAACTCAGCTCTATTTCAAGAACACTAACATACCTGCATATAGATAGACTGGTTATAAATGACCATAATTTTTAAAGGGGTGGACCGGTAAGCCAGCGGAAGGCCTCGGTCAGATGACCAAAAGCTCCAAAGGCGGGTCATCATCTGACTAAGACCCGCGTCAGGAAACATTTGTCCTGTTTCCTGACGAACCTTACCTAACCTAACCTAACATACCTGCAATACCACCCATAACAGTCGACTAACACTCAGGTACCTACTTACTGCTAGGTGAACAGGGACAGTAGGTGCAAGGATGCATGCCCACCGTTTCCACCTGTGTCGGAGGTCGAACCACGGACCCTCAGTGTGAGAGCTGAGGGCTCTACCAGCTTAGCCATGGGATATAATAACATCAGTTATCAGAAATATTGTCGGAACTAGGAAAGAAGTTTCCAGGAAGAGGCTGGACAGCTTCCTGATACCAGTGCCAAATCAGCTAGGTTGTGATGGCTGTGCGGACCCCCTGACCGCTTGCACAAACAGCCTGGTTGATCAGCTGGTCGACTGGAAAACTAAGCATCAGACTGGGGTGCGAGGGGGAGGGGGTTAAAAGAGTTCTCGAAACCGGTGAGGGTAAGAAAAAGGGAAGAAAGTAGGGAGAAAGGGGAGGAGGTAGGGAGGGAGGGATAAAGGGGAGGAAATAGGTTACCTGGAGGTTATTCCGGGGATCAACGCCCCCGCGGCCCGGTCCATGGCCAGGCCTCCCGATGGATCAGGGCCTGATCAACTAGGCTGTTACTGCTGGCCGCACGCAGTCCAACGTACGAGCCACAGCCCGGCTGATCCGGCACTGACTTTAGGTATCTGTCCAGCTCTCTCTTGAAGGCAGCCAGGGGTTTATTGGCAATTCCCCTAATGCTTGATGGGAGGCTGTTGAACAGTCTTGGGCCCCGGACACTTATGGTGTTTTCCCTTAGTGTACCAATGGCGCCCCTACTTTGTATTGGGGGCATTTTGCATCGCCTGCCCAGTCTTTTACTTTCGTAGGGAGTGATTTTTGTGTGCAGATTTGGGACCATTCCTTCCAAGATTTTCCAAGTGTAGATTATGATATATCTCTTCCTCCTGCGTTCCAACGAGTACAAGTCAAGTGCTTCCAAGCGTTCCCAGTAGTTAAGGTGCTTGACAGAACTTATACGTGCAGTAAAGGATCTCTGTACACTCTCTAGATCTGCGATTTCACCTGCTTTGAATGGAGATGTTAATGTACAGCAGTATTCCAGCCTAGAGAGAACAAGTGATTTGAAAAGGATCATCATTGGCTTGGCATCTCTCGTTTTGAACGTTCTCATTATCCATCCTATCATTTTCTTTGCACGTGCGATCGTGGCACTGTTGTGATCCTTGAAAGTGAGATCCTCAGACATTACTACTCCCAGGTCCCTTACATTATTTTTCCGCTCTATTGTATGGCCAGAGTCTGTAGTATACTCTGTTATAGTTATTATCTCCTCCAGTTTTCCATAACGGAGTAGTTGGAATTTGTCCTCATTGAACATCATATTGTTTACCGCTGCCCACTGGAAAACTTTGTTTATATCTTCTTGGAGGTTAACCGCGTCCTCAGCAGATGACAGCCTCATGCAGATCCTAGTATCATCTGCAAAGGATGATACGGTGCTGTGATGTATATCTCTGTCTATGTCTGATATGAGGATGAGGAATAAGATGGGGGCGAATACTGTGCATTGTGGAACAGAGCTCTTCACTATGGCAGCCTCCGATTTAACTCTGTTGACCACTACTCTTTGTGTTCGATTTGTTAGGAAGTTGAAGGGAGCAGGGAAGAGGAACAATGAGAAGGAAATATGAATGGAGAGAAAGCAGGAATAGGGAGAGGGAACATAGAGGGGCTATAAAGCATACATACTCTGGCAGCGCTGTGTATTTACTCCTCTTGACTTAGTTGGTCACATAGTTATTAGCCTCTACCTGGTGGCCTGACTCTGCTCCCTAGATATACAACAGTCAGTCAGGAGAGTGCCTCAGTCTTGCTTTACTTTCCCTACTTTATATTCTCTCTCTCTCTCTCTCTCTCTCTGATATACCTGTGAGTGGTTTCAAGAGTTCTCAGGCAGCTCGGAATGTAGCCGGAATTTCCTGCTAACTGCCTGATCATCCAAGCCAGAGTTGATCAATAACCTCTGCTAAAAGTTTTCTGGTTTTCCATTGTATTTTTTGAGTACTGTTGCTGCAATATTTCTGACATCTGGTGGTCCACAGGCTGAAGAGTCTCGGACCACAGTTCTCTTTTTGTACCCACACCGACTGTTATTAACTGCGTTTATTCCACAATTCTTACCCTATCTCCCATTCTCTTAAATTGCTATGGCAGTGTATATTCCATATTTGTATAATAAGGTCTCTTTCTCTCTCTCTGTCTCTCTCTCTCTCTCTCTCTCTCTCTCTCTCTCCTCTCTCTCTTCTCTCTCTCTCTCTCTCTCTCTCTCTCTCTCTCTCTCTCTCTCTCGTCTTCGTTCCAGAGAGTACAACCCAAGTGCTCTAAGGCGATCACAGTAACTTTTAAGAACATTAAGTGGATGGAAGCAGCACACGATTACTGTGTAATTTCCATCTCTACTCTCTCCTGCCTTGACCCTTCAAGGTGAGTAGTCTCTTGGTGCTGATCCAGTGTTCTCGATGTGAAAAATTGGTAATCGCTTCCGGGAATCAGCACACCCGCGGCCCGGTCCCAGACTAGGGTTCCTAACTGATCAGGCTGTTTGTGTCCGCCGCCTGAAGTTCCCTGGCTGCCTTAAAGAGGGAGCTGGACAGATACCTAGTCAGTACCTGATTAGTCGGGCTGTTGGACTACGTGCGGCCAGCAGTAACAGCCTGATTAATCTGGCCCTGATCCACCTTAAGGCTTGGTCAAAAACTGGACCGCGGGGGCGTTGATCCCCGGAACACCCTCTAGGTAGACTCCAGGTAGTTCAAGGTATGCACCACAGCCCGGCTGATCAGGAGCACAGAAATCACTCTCCAAGAAAGCAAGCAGGGATGCCATGAGTACACTGCTAGAAAACACAATGAGTGTAAGGGGCCCAAAACTATTCAAAGCCTCCAATCATACATAAGAAAGATTACCAATAGATTACTTCCTATTTTCAAAAAAGAACTGGATGGGTTCCTAAAGTCAGTTCCAGACCAGTACGTTGCACAGCGTGCAGCCAGCAGTAACAGCCTTGTCGATCACCAAGAGGCCTGGTCATGGACCGGGCTGCAGACCTTCGGAACACTATCCATTTAGACTCTAGGTAGGAACTGTCTTGAGGAACTTATCGAGTTTTGTCTTTAAGACAGCCAGGGTCTTCTTGGTAATTCCTATACACTAGAGAGAGTTGAAGAGTCGTGGTCCCTTTACATTTATTTATGTCTCCCACAGTGTATACATCGTGACCCTGTTTTTCATAGAAAGAATCTTGCATCATCTGGTAACTCTATCGCTTTCTTTTAGAGTGATTTACATAAGAACATAAGAACATAAGAAAGGAGGAACACTGCAGAAGGCCTGTTGGCCCATACTAGGCAGGTCCTTTACAATTCATCCCACTAACAAAACATTTGCCCATCCCAATTTCAATGCCACCCAAGAAACAAGCTCCGATGTGCAAGTCCCACTCAAATCCAACCCCTCCCACTCATGTACTTATCCAACCTAAATTTGAAACTACCCAAAGTCCCAGCCTCAATAACCCAACTAGGTAGACTGTTCCACTCATCAACTACCTGTGCAGGTGAGGGACAAATCCCTTCTGAATCATCCAGGTGTATATTATGTATCTTTCTCAACTACCTCTAAGTACAGTTTGAGGGACTTTGAATGCGCACAGTAACTCAGATGTTCGCCCGAGGTTATATAAGCAATGAAGGTCTCTGTACATTCTCCAGTTTCGCCTGCCTTGGACGTTAGTATACAGCAATATTCCCGTCGAGAGGCGACGAGTGACCTGATGAGTGTCATCACTGCCTTGGCATCTCTCTTGTTTTGAAAGTTTTAGTTATCTAACGTATCATCTTCCTCGCAGTTGCGATAATAACATTGTTGTGCGCCTTGAATGTGAGATCCTCTGACATTAACACTCCCAGATCCCTCGCAAAAGACTTCTGCTCTACTGGGTGATTTGAGTTTGTCTTGTACTCTGAACATCTCGCATTTCTTTGATCAAACTTGAATACCTTCCATGTGTTGCATGACCCTTAATAATACAGTAATTAATAATAATAATAATAATAATAATAATAATAATAATAATAATAATAATAATAATAATAATAATAATTATAATAATCTTTCTTGAAAAGAGTGGTAAGAGCAGAACAGTGTACTGGCCAAGAGTTTGAGAGAGAGAGATTGAGAGTTCTATCTTAGCTTGGTTACTCTTGCTTTCAGAGTTCTCATAATCCAATGTTACTGACAATGTCTTCTCTATCTTCAAGTACTCTGAACACGTCTCATAAGATGTCTCAGTGACTCACAAGATGTCCCAGTGACTCCCAAGATGTCTCAGTGATTCACAAGACGACTCAGAGACTCACAAGATATCTCAGAGACTCACAAGATATCTCATGGACTCACAAGATTTCTCAGAGACTCACAAGATATCTCAGGGACTCACAAGATGTCTCAGTGACTCACAAGATGTCTCAGTGACTCACAAGATGTCTCATGGACTCACAAGATTTCTCAGAGACTCACAAGATATCTCAGGGACTCACAAGATGTCTCAGGAACTCACAAAATGTCTCGGTGACTAATAAGATGTCTCAGAAACTCACAAGACGTCTCACTGAATCACAAGATGCCTCAGGGACCCACAAGATGTCTCAGTGGCTCACAAAATGTCTCGTGGACTCACAAGATATCTCAGGGACTCATACGATGTCTTAGGAACTTATAAAATGTCTCGGTGACCCATAAGATGTATCACAAGATGTCCCAGAGACTCACAAGATGCCTCAGATACTCACAAGAAGTCTCAATGGGTCACAAGACGTCTCAGGGACTCACAAGACGTCTCAGGGACTCACAAGATGTCTCAGGAATTTACAAGATATCTCAGGGACTCACAAGATGTCTCAGGGGCTCACAAGACGCCTCAGAGACTCACAAGATGTCTCAGGAACTCACAAGACGTCTTAGGGACTCAAGACGTCTCAGCGACTCACAAAATATCTCAGGGACTTACAAGATATCTCAGGGACTCACAAGATGTCTCAGGAATTCACAAGACGTCTCAGGAACTCACAAGATGTCTCAAGAATTCACAAGACGTCTCAGGAACTCACAAGATGTCTCAGGGACTCACAAGGTCACTGTCAAGCAATCGGGCTCAACAAACCGCACACTTCCGGTGACTCATCGTGAAGTGGAGGGAGGGACGGAGGGGGGCGGAGGGAGGGAAGAAGGGAGGGAAGGAATGCGGGTCTTACTATATGTTGCTGTTAGGGGAGATTAGGTTTTGTGTGGTGGGGATAAGATGGAGGGATAGGATTTAATTTTTATGTAATATTTATTTGTAAGTTAAGTTGGGCGGATCATTTGAGGAGGATGAGCAGGATCGACCTTTTCTACCAGTTTGCTTTATGTAAAGTGAGGAAGGGAGGGGTTTTCGCTATGTGCCCAAACATGAGTGCGAGTGCGGGTGGGTGTGAGTGCGTGGAGTGAAAAGTGCTGGGGGAGTGCAGAGTCGTGGTGGAGTGTAAATGGTGGGGGTGGAGTGTACAGGCGTGGGGGAGTGTAGAGTGCGTGGTGGAGTGTAGAGTGCGTGGGGGAGTGTAAGGGTTTCGTGGTGGAGTGTAGAGTGGTGGTGGATGCAGAGTGGTTGGGGAGTGTAGAGGGGCTGGTGGAGTGCAGAGTGCGTGGGGGAGTGTAAGTGCTGGTGGGTGTAGAGTGCGGGTGGGTGCAGGTGCGTGGGGGAGTGTAGAGTGCGTGGGGGAGTGAGAGTGCTGGGGTGTAGAGGCGTGGTGGAGTGTGAGTGCGTGGTGGAGTGAGAGTGCGTAGGGAGTGTACAGTGCGTGGGGGAGTGTACAGTGCGTGGTGGAGTGTAGAGTGCGTGGGGAGTTAGAGTGCGTGGTGGAGGTTTTCAGTGCGTGGTGGGGAGGTAGGTGCGTGGTGGGGTGTAGAGTGCGAGGTGGAGTGCAAGGTGTGTGGTGGAGTGCAAAGTGCGTGATGGGTGCAAAGTGCGGGTGGAGTGTAGAGTGCAGGTGGAGTGCAGAGTGTGGGGGGAGTGCAGAGTGTGTGGGGGATGTAGACTGCGTGAGTGAAGTGCGGGGGAGGCGAGTGGTGGTGGAGTGTAGATGCGTGGTGGGTTAGATGGGGGGGGGTGTAAAGTGCTGGTGGAGTGCAGAGGGTGGTGGGGGTAATGGGGTGGGATTAGATTTATTTTTGACTGCGGGTGGTGTGCTCGTTAATCGATCCTACAAAACTTATTAAAAATATAATCTTATCAAACTTTATTATCTTATAATTATCAAATTTTTTATTTAACTTATCAAATCTATTAAATTCTAATTTCCCAAATTTTCATTTTTTATTAATCTTTATTCTATACAACTTTATTAACTCTATTAATCTTATCCAATCTATTCATTTATTAAACCTTATTCTTATCAATTCTATATTTTAATCTTATCAATTTATCCTTTAACCACAAACCCTTACAAACAATCCCAACTTATTTCTCTTATTTAATCCCCCCCTTACAATTTCTCGTTTTAACAACAATCCCCCAAGTGCTGGGGGGTTGGGGGCCCCCCCCCCTTGGGGGGTGCAATGCTGGTGGGGTGCAAAGTCGTGGAGTGTAGGTGCATGTGGGGTGCAGTGTGGGGGTGGGGGTGGAGTGGCGGTGGTTGGGGGGTGGAGTGAGATGCGTGGGGGGTGAAGGGTGCGTGGTGGAGTGAGAGTGGTGGTGGGGTGAGAGGCGTGGGGAGGAGATGTGGGGAAGGGTTGGGGGTGGGGTTAAATGGGGGGGAGTGAAAGGGGTGGGTGGGGGGGTGGAGTGAGAGTGCGGGTGGGGTGTAGAGTGCGGGGGGGTGGGAGGGAAATGCGGGGGAGTTAGATGGTGGGGAGTGCAAGTTTTGAGTGCAAGTGCGGGTGGGGTGTAGGTGGAGGGAGTGCGAGTTGGTGGTGGAGTGCAAGTGGGGGTTGGTTTGGGGGTAGATGCGGGGGTGATTTTAGGGTGGGGTGGAGTGAGATGCGTGGTGGAGTGGATGCGTGGGGGTGAGAGGCGGGGGGGGTTAACTGCGGGGGGAGTGCAGAGGGGGGGGCTGGTGGGGTGAGAGTGCGGGTGGGGTGTTTTAAATGGGGGGGTAGAGGGGGTGGTGGGGTGTAGTGCGTGGGGAGTGCAGAGTGCAGGGGAGTGCGGGGGGGAATGGTGGGCAGAGTCGTGGAAATGCAAGTGCGGGTGGGGTGTAGATGCGTGGTGGAGTGCAGAGGGGGGGGAGTGCGGGTGGGGGGTGGGAAATGAGAGTGCGTGGGTGGAGTGGGGGGAATAGGTGCGGGGGGGGTTAGTCAGGGGGGCTTTTGGAGTCAGAGTGGGGTGGTGGGGTGAGTCGGGGGGTTTGGGGTGTAGGTGGAGGGTGGAGTGCAAAGGGGGGGGGTTGTGCGGGGGGAGTGAGAGTGCGTGGGAGTGCAGAGGGTGGGGCGTGGTGGGGAGTGTAGAGTGCGGGGGGGTGGATTGAGTGAGAGTGCGTGGTGGAGTGGGGGGGGCCAGGGGTGCGTGGTGGAGTGAAGGTGCTGGGGTGAGAGTGCGTGGTGGAAAATGAGGTGCTGGTGGAGGGGGGAGGTGGGGTGGAGTGCAGAGTGCGTGGGGGTGCAGGGGGGCGTGGTGGGTGTAAATGCGTGGGTGCAGAGTGCGGGGGGAGTTAGATGCTGGTGGGTGGGTGCAAGTGGGGCTGGGGGAGTGCAAGGGGGGGGGGGGGGGGGAAGTGCGTGGAGTGGAGTGCGTGGTGGAGTGAGAGGCTGTGAGTGGAGTGCGTGGAGTAGAGTGCGTGGGGGAGTGTAGAGTGCGTGGTGGAAGGCAGAGTGCGGGGGGAGTTTCCGGGGGTGCGGGGGGAGTTAGAGTGGTGGTGGGGGGAGAGTCGTGGTGGAGTGCAAGTGCGTGGGAAATTAGATGGTGGGGGGCAGGTGCGTGGTGGAGTGAGGCGTGGAGTGTAGTGGGGGTGGAGTGCAGAGTGCGTGTGGAGTGCAGTGGTGGAGTGTAGAGGTTTGGGGGAGTGCGAGTGCGTGGGGAGTGCAGTGCGTGGAGGCGAGGGGGGGGGTGGAGGGTTAGAGTGGTGGGGAGTCGAGTTAATCAGGGAGTGGTGGGGGGTCAGAGTGCGTGGTGGAGTGAAGTGGTGGGGGTGAGAGTGCGTGGGGGTAGTGCGGGGGAGGAGAGTGCGTGGTGGAGTGAAAAGTGGTGGGTGGGGGGTGTTAGAGTGCGTGTGGAGTGGAAGTGCGTGGAGGAAAGGGGAGTGCGAGTGGGGGTGAGGCGTGGTGGAGTGAGATGCGTGGAGTGCAGAGTGGGGTGGTGGGGTGAGTGGTGGTGGGTGCAAGGGGCGTGGTGGGGAGGTAGAGTGGTGGTGGAGTGCAGAGTGCGTGGTGGGGTGCAGAGTGCGTGGTGGGGGTGCAGAGTGCGTGGTGGGTGAGATCGTGGGGAAAGGGGGAGAGTGTTTAGGAGATGGGGTTGAAGTGGGGTAGGAGGTGGTTGGGGTGGACTAGTGCCGAGGGTGGGGGAGTGCAGAGGTGGTGGGTGGGTTCGGTAGTGAGGTGCGTGGGAGTGCCAAGTGCGTTTTATTGGTGGAGTGCGATGCGGGGGAATGTTGAGTGCGGGGAGTAGAGTGCGTGGAGTCAGATGCGGGTGGAGTGTAGGTGTGGTGGAGGCAGAGTGCGTGGATGTGAGTGGTGGTGGAGGCAGGTGCGTTGGAGTCAGGGTGGGTGGTAGGTGGGGTGCAGGTGGGGTGGGAAGGAGTGCGTGGGTGTAGAGTGCGTGGGAGGCGAGTGCGTGGTGGAGTGGAAAGGGGTGGAGTGAGAGTGGTGGGGGTGCAAATGGTGTGGGGTGCAGTGCGTGGAGTGTAGAGTGCGTGGAGTGCAGAGTGCGTGGTGGAGTGCAGTGCGTGGAGTGCAGAGTGCGTGGAGTGTAGAGTGCGTGGAGTGCAGAGTGCGTGGTGGAGTGCAGAGTGCGTGGTGGAGTGTAGAGTGCGTGGAGTGCAGAGTGCGTGGTGGAGTGCAGAGTGCGTGGTGGAGTGTAGAGTGCGTGGAGTGTAGAGTGCGTAGTGGAGTGTGAAGTGCGTGGAGTGCAGAGTGCGTAGTGGATTGTAGAGTGCGTGGTGGAGTGCAGAGTGCGTGGTGGAGTGCAGAGTGCGTGGTGGAGTGTAGAGTGCGTGGTGGAGTGCAGAGTGCGTGGTGGAGTGTAGAGTGCGTGGTGGAGTGCAGAGTGCGTGGTGGAGTGCAGAGTGCGTGGTGGAGTGTAGAGTGCGTGGTGGAGTGCAGAGTGTGTGGTGGAGTGCAGAGTGCGTGGTGGAGTGCAGAGTGCGTGGTGGAGTGCAGAGTGCGTGGTGGAGTGCAGAGTGCGTGGTGGAGTGTAGAGTGCGTGGTGGAGTGCAGAGTGTGTGGTGGAGTGCAGAGTGCGTGGTGGAGTGTAGAGTGCGTGGTGGAGTGCAGAGTGCGTGGTGGAGTGCAGAGTGCGTGGTGGAGTGTAGAGTGCGGGTGGAGTGCAGAGTGTGTGGTGGAGTGCAGAGTGCGTGGTGGAGTGCAGAGTGCGTGGTGGAGTGTAGAGTGCGTGGTGGAGTGTAGAGTGCGTGGTGGAGTGCAGAGTGCGTGGTGGAGTGCAGAGTGCGTGGTGGAGTGTAGAGTGCGTGGTGGAGTGCAGAGTGCGTGGTGGAGTGCAGAGTGCGTGGTGGAGTGCAGAGTGCGTGGTGCAGTGTAGAGTGCGTGGTGGAGTGTAGAGTGCGTGGTGGAGTGCAGAGTGTGTGGTGGAGTGCAGAGTGTGTGGTGGAGTGCAGAGTGCATGGTGGCTGTACTCAGGTGGAAACAGTAATGAGTTAATGCACCAAGGATTACCTGGAGGGTACCTGGAGGGCATTCCGGGGATCAACGCCCCCGCTGCCCGGTCCACGACCAGGCCTCCCGGTGGACCAGGGCCTGATCAACTAGGCTGTTACTGCTGGCCGCACGCAATCCGACGTACGAACCACAGCCCGGCTGATCCGGCACCGTCTTTAGGTATCTGTCTAGCTCCCGCTTGAGGACAACCAGGGATCTTCCTGTAATGCCCCTTATTGCTGGTGGGAGGCTGTTGAACAGTCTTGGGCCCCAGACACTTATTGCATTTTCTCTTAGTGTACCAGTGACGCCCCTGCTTTTCACTGGGGGTATGTTGCATCGCAATTTCATCTGCCTTGAATGGGGATGTTAATGTAGAGCAGTATTCCACCCTAGAGAGAACCAGGGATTTAAAAAGGATCATTACTGGCTTAGCATCTCTTGTCTTGAATGTTCTCATTATCCATCCTATCAGTTTCCTGGCAGATGTGATAGTGGCACTGTTGTGATCCTTGAGGGTGAGATCTTCGGACAGTACCACTCCCAGGTCCTTCACATTACTTTTCCGCTCTATTTTGTGATTGGAGTTTGTAGTATACTCAGACCTAGTTATTATTTCCTCCAGGACTAGTGAAATTTGGAACAACCAGGACCAGAAAGAAAAACGCACAATACCGTGACTGGAACAATGAACAAATGACCTGTACATAGGAGAGAGGTACTTACGAAGACGTTTCGGTCCGACCTGGACCATTTACAGCCACAGTGTGACTTTGCAAATGGTCCAAGACGGACCATAACGTCCTCGTAAGCTTCTCTTTCCTATACGCGGTTATTTGTGTATAACCAGGACCAGAGCTAGAGTCCAGCTGGTGTGGTGGGGGTGGGGGAGGTGAGGGAATTAATACTGCTGCCTTCCGCCTTTAAATAAACCCATTTTTTATCGGTAGATGTGAAAGTAAAAACGACAGAGGTCCTCAACAGCCTTTCAATGATCTGAGGAACTTCTGGAAACGTTGGCATCATCGTATGTAGCTGTGTGGCAACTCAGGAGGGAACTGTTTTGCTGGTGATTGTAGCTGATTTTCTTAACTTGTTAAATAGAAAGAATTACGGGAACAGCCTCGTTTTTTGATTTGTGTCTGTCAGAAGGCAGTGGCCATCCCGAAAGCCTTTGAAGGTATATCCGCCGTCCCCAGCCTGATATACCTTTGAAGGCTTTCGAAAATTTTCCTCTCAACAGCCTGGTTGATCAAGCCCTGATTCCACAGGGAGGCCTGGTCATGGACTGGGCAGCGGGGGTAGATGATCCCCGGAACACCCTCCAGGTATATTCCAGGTTTTGCTCTCGCAGCCCGTCCCTGAACCAGTCTTGTCTGGTGCTTGCCTGGTCAGTCACACTGTTACTGCTTGTAGCTCGCTGCCTCACTACATCCGACACAGCCTGGATGATCTGGTACTTTGCGGAGGTGTTTGTCTGGATTCCTTTTTG
This sequence comes from Cherax quadricarinatus, assembly GCF_026875155.1. NCBI lineage: Eukaryota > Metazoa > Arthropoda > Malacostraca > Decapoda > Parastacidae > Cherax > Cherax quadricarinatus. The sequence goes on from NC_069399.1 coordinate 125,600,660, forward strand.
AAGGTTTCTTCACTTCTTCTGGCAGTTTCTAATAATTTCTGGTATAGTATTAAATAGTCACGGTCCACGAATGTTGATGCACTGTTCTCTTACTGTGTCCATGGTGCCCCTGCTTTTCATTGGGCTTATTTATAGGCTTTCTCCCATATCTCCAAGTATGCCGATTTGGGACTAGACCTTAAAATACCTTCCAGGTATATATTATCATGTACCTTCCTCTTCTGTGCTCCAACGAATATATATTTAGGATTTGGAGGCGTTCATGGTAAGTTAAATGCCTTACAGGCTCTATGTAGGCCAGTAATTTAAATGCATTATAGGCTCTATTTGGTCCATAAACGATCTCTGCATGTGTTCCTGCTCTGATATTTTCCCTGCCCTGAACGAGAGACAGAGCACAAGTGATTTAGAAAGTTTCGTCATTGGCATCAGTTGCCATGTTTTGGAAGTTCTCTTTATCAGCTCCATTATTTTCCTGCCTCTTGTGACATTTGCCTTATTATGTTCTTTATAAAGCAGGTCAGCAAACATTATTACACTATGATCTTTCACATGTTTTTTTCCTTCTATTAGGTGTTCCTTCTGCATTTTGTACCCCTCAAGGAAGGTTCCTTGATGTTGGTGAGGGGCTCTTGATTTAGGGAATTGGATCTGTGCTCCAGTTCCCCGAATTAAGCCTGAATGCCTTCCACATCCCCCCCCCAGGCGCTGTATAATCTTCCGGGTTTAGCGCTTCCCCCTTGATTATAATAATAATAATAATCTGCATTTTGTATACAGTGATCATTTTGACTGTTTCGGTCTTGTTTATTCCTCTGAAATACCTTTGAAAGCTTTCGAGAGTTTTCGTACTCAACTAGCTCGGCCATGGCCCAAGCTTGTCCGGTGCTTGCCTGATCATCCAGACTGTTACTGCTGGCAGCCCGCTAGCAATCACTGCCTAATTGATCTGGCATTTGGTGGGGGTATATGTCAAATTTCCTTTTGAAAATGTCTTCGCTGGTTTCAACAATGAATCTGATATCTTGTGGTAGAGTGTTAAACACTCTAGGCCCACGGATATTGTTGCAATGTTCTCTTATTGTGCTCACAACGCCCCCTGTTTTTTACTTGGTATTTTATACATCCATGTATATCTCTGACTGCAGTATGTTGTAATGGCAGTGTGTAGACTTGGGACCAGACCCTCCACCACCTTCCACATCTATATGTTATCAGGTATCTCTGTCATCCACTCCAGTGAGTACATATATAGGACTCTGAAGCAATCCTGCTAATTAAATGCTTTTTGGCCCACAATACCCATCCACACTACCCTCCCTCACTACCCTCCCACACTACCCTCCCTCACTACCCTACTCACTACCCTACCTCACTACCCTCCCTCACTACCCTCCCACACTACCCTCCCACACTACCCTACCTCACTACCCTCCCTCACTACCCTCCCTCACTACCCTCCCACACTACCCTCCCACACTACCCTACCTCACTACCCTACCTCACTACCCTCCCCACTACCCTCCCACACTACCCTCCCACACTACCCTACCTCACTACCCTCCCTCACACCCTCCCTCACTACCCTCCCACACTACCCTCCCCCACTACCCTACCTCACTACCCTACCTCACTACCCAAACCTCACTACCCTACCTCACTACCCTCCCTCACTACCCTACCTCACTACCCTACCTCACTACCCAACCCCCACTACCCTACCTCACTACCCTCCCCACACTACCCTCCCACCACTACCCTCCCACATTCCCCTCCCACACTAACCTCCCACACTACCCTCCCACACTACCCTTCCACACTACCCTCCCTCACTACCCTTCCACGCTACCCTACCTCACTACCCTCCCACACTACCCTCCCACACTACCCTCCCACATACCCTCCCACACTAACCTCCCACACTAACCCTCCCACACTACCCTTCCACACTACCCTCCCTCACTACCCTCCCCACACTACCCTCCCACACTACCCTCCCTCACTACCCTCCCACACTACCCTCCCACACTACCCTCCCACACAAACCCTCCCACCCTACCCTCCCACATTACCCTCCCACACTAACCTCCCACCCTCCCCTCCCACACATACCCTTCCACACTACCCTCCCTCACTACCCTCCCACACTACCCTCCCACACTACCCTCCCTCACTACCCTCCCACACTACCCTCCCACACTACCCTCCCACACTACCCTCCCCACACTACCCTCCCACACTACCTCCCCCTCACTACCCTTCCACACTACCCTACCTCACTACCCTCCCACACTACCCTCCCACACTACTCTCCCTCACTACCATCCCACACTACCCTCCCACACTACCCTCCCACACTACCCCCCCCACACTACCCTCCCACACTACCCTCCCTCACTACCCTACCTCACTACCCTCCCCACACTACCCTCCCACACTCCCCCTCCCCACTACCCTACCTCACTACCCTAACTCACTACCCTCCCACACTACCCTCCCACACTACCCTTCCACACTAACCTCCCACACTACCCTCCCACACTACCCTTCCACACTACCTCCCTCACTACCCTTCCACGCTACCCTACCTCACTACCCTCCCACACTACCCTCCCACACTACCCTCCCTCACTACCCTCCCACACTACCCTCCCACACTACCCTCCCACACTACCCTTCCACACTACCCTCCCTCACTACCCTTCCACACTACCCTACCTCACTACCCTCCCACACTACCCTCCCACACTACTCTCCCTCACTACCCTCCCACACTACCCTCCCACACTGCCCTCCCTCACTACCCTCCCACACTACCCTCCCTCACTACCCTCCCACGCTACCCTCCCACATTACCCTCGCTCACTACCCTCCCACGCTACCCTCCCACACTACCCTCCCTCACTATCCTTCCACACTACCCTCCCACACTGCCCTTCTTCACTACCCTCCCGCACTAACCCTCCCTCACAACCCTTCCACACTACCATTCCTCATTACCCTCCCACACTACCTTCCCTCACTACCCTCCCTCACTACCCTCTCAACACTACCCTCAAATACTACCCTCCCTCACTACACTTCACTACCCTCCCACACTACCCTCCCACACTACACTCCCTCACTACCCTTCCACGCTACCCTCCCTCACTACCCTCCACACTACCCTCCCTCACTACCCTTCCACGCTACCTTCCCTCATTACCCTCCCACACTACCCTCCCTCACTACGCTCCCACACTACCCTCCCTCACTGCCCTCCCACTCTACCCTTCCTCATTACTCTCCCACGCTACCCTCCCACACTACCCTCCCACACTACCCTCCCTCACTACCTCCCCCACACTACCCTCCCACAGTACTCTACACTACCCTCCCCAAACACTACCCTCCCACATTACTCTCCCACACCAATCTCCCACATTACCCTTCCAACCTACCCTCCCTCACAACCCTCCCACACTACCCTCCCTCACTGCCCTCTCACACTACCCTCCCTCACTACCCTCCCACACAACCCTCCCTCACTACCCTCCCACAGAAACTCTACACTACCCTCCCCAAACACTACCCTCCCGCATTACTCTCCCACACCAATCTCCCACACTACCCTCCCTCACTACCCTTCCACGCTACCCTCCCCCCACTACCCTCCCACACTACGCTCCCTCACTACCCTCCCACACTACCCTCCCTCACTACCCTCCCTCACTACCCTCCCCACCACCCTCCCACACTACCCTCGCACACATCCCACCCCCACACTACCCTCCCCCACACTACCCTCCCTCACTGCCCTCCCACTCTACCCTTCCTCATTACTCTCCCACGCTACCCTCCCACACTACCCTCCCACACTACCCTCCCTCACTACCCTCCCCACACTACCCTCCCACAGTACTCTACACTACCCTCCCCAAACACTACCTCCCCACATTACTCTCCCACACCAATCTCCCACACTACCCTCCCTCACTACCCTTCCACGCTACCCTCCCTCACTACCCTCCCACACTACGCTCCCTCACTACCCTCCCACACACTACCCTCCCTCACTACCCTCCCTCACTACCCTCCCACACCACCCTCCCACACTACCCTCGCACACATCCCACCCCCACACTACCCTCCCCCACACTACCCTCCCACAGTACTCTACACTACCCTCCCACATTACTCTCCCACACCGATCTCCCACACTACCCTTCCAAGCTACCCTCCCTCACTACCCTCCCACACTACCCTCCCTCACTACCCTCCAACACTACCCTCCCACGCTACCCCCCCACACTACCTTCCAACACTACCTCCCTCACTGCCCTCCCACACCTCCCTCCCACATTACCTCCCACACCTCCCTCCCACATTACTCTCCCACACCTCCCTCCCACATTACTCTCCCACACCTTCCCACATTACTCTCCCCTCCCACACTACCCTCTCACACTACTCTCCCTTACATATTAGAGAGAGGAAGATGTGCTCCCTTCTCTAAACCTGTGTACCATAGCCACACCTGTGTACCTCCTGTGATTTGCCTACGACCGGTTTCAAGAGCCTCCCGCCCTGGCAGCCAGTCTTGGAGCCAAGCTTGGAGCCAGTTTTGAAGCCAGGCCTGGAGCCAGGCCTGGAGCCAGCCCTGGAGCCAGGCCTGAAGCCAGCCCTGGAGCCAGGCCTGGAGCCAGGCCTGGAGCCAGGCCTGGAGCCAGGCCTGAAGCCAGCCCTGGAGCCAGGCCTGGAGCCAGCCCTGGAGCCAGGCCTGAAGCCAGCCCTGGAGCCAGCCCTGAAGCCAGCCCTGGAGCCAGGCCTGGAGCCAGGCCTGACGCCTGACTTTTCTGATGATTGTCTCTTCAACCAGACGGTTCCTCTTTGACTGCTTGCTGGATAACATATCCATCACAACTTGGTTGATCTGGCACTTGGTTGATGCAGTGATCCGGTATCCTACTGAAGACTTTCACACTTGCCTCCAGCAACAGTTCTGATACCTGCTAGAAGCAGGTTGAAGAGTCTTGGACCACAGATGCTAACTCAGTGTTCTGTTATTGTGCCCACGGCGGCCCTGCTTTTCGCTTTGTTTATTTTTCAGTTCCATTAACATCTCTGTCTCTCTCTCTCTGTCTCTCTCTCTCTTTATCTCTCTCTCTCTCTTTATCTCTCTCTCTCTCTCTCTCTCTCTCTCTCTCTCTCTCTCTCTCTCTCTCTTTCTCTCTCTCTCCCCTCTCTCTCTCTCTCCTCTCTCTCCTCTCTCTCTCTCTCCCTCTCCTCTCTCTCTCTCTCTCTCTCTCTCTCTCCTCTATCTCTCCAGCAGGTTATGGTAGTGTTTTAGGAACACATGTGTCCCTCCCTCACACCTGTGTACCTTCCCCCATACCTGTGTACCTCCCTCCACACCTGTGTCCCTGCCCCACACCTGTGTCCTTGCCCCACACGTGTGTCCCTGTCCCACACCTGTGTACCGTCCCCACACCTGTGTACCGTCCGCACAACTGTGTCCCTGCCCCACACCTGTGTTCCGTCCGCACACCTGTGTCCCTGCCACACACCTGTGTCCCTGCCCCACACCTGTGTCCCGTCCGCACAACTGTGTCCCTGCCCCACACCTGTGTTCCGTCCGCACACCTGTGTCCCTGCCACACACCTGTGTCCCTGCCCCACACCTGTGTCCCTGCCACATACATGTGTCCCTGCCACACACCTGTGTCCCTGCCACACACCTGTGTCCCTGCCACACACCTGTGTCCCTGACCCACACCTGTGTCCCTGCCCCACACCTGTGTTCTTGCCCCACACCTGTATCCCTGCTTCACACCTGTGTCCCTGCCACACACCTGTGTCCCTGCCCCACACCTGTGTCCCTGCCCAACACCTGTGTCCCTGCCCCACACCTGTGTCCCTGACACCCACCTGTGTCCCTGACACACACCTGTGTCCCTGCCCCACACCTGTGTCCCTCCACACACCTCTGTCCCTGCCACACACCTGTGTCCCTGACCCACACTTGTGTCCATGCCCCACACCTGTGTCCCTGCCTCACACTTGTGTCCCTGCCCCAAACCTGTGTCCCTGCCCTACACCTGTGTCCTTGCCCCACACCTGTGTCCCTGTCCCACACCTCTGTCCCTGCCCCACACCTGTGTCCCTGCCCCACACCTGTGTCCCTGCCTCACATCTGTGTCCCTGCCACACACCTGTGTCCCTGCCCCACACGTGTCCCTGTCCCACACCTGTGTACCGTCCCCACACCTGTGTACCGTCTGCACAACTGTGTCCCTGCCCCACACCTGTGTTCCGTCCGCACACCTGTGTCCCTGCCACACACCTGTGTCCCTGTCACACACCTGTGTCCCTGCTTCACACATGTGTCCCTGCCACATACATGTGTCCCTGCCACACACCTGTGTCCCTGCCCCAAACCTGTGTCCCTGCCACACACCTGTGTCCCTGACCCACACCTGTGTCCCTGCCCCACACGTGTGTCCCTGCCACACACCTGTGTCCCTGCCCCACACCTGTGTCCCTGCCTCAAACCTGTGTCCCTGCTCCACACCTGTGTCCCTGCCCCACACCTGTGTCCCTGCCCAACACTTGTGTCCTTGTCCCACACCTGTGTCCCTGCCCCACACCTGTGTCCCTGCCCCACACCTGTGTCTCTGCCCCACACCTGTGTCCCTGCCCCACACCTGTGTCCCTGACACCCACCTGTGTCCCTGACACACACTTGTGTCCCTGCCCCACACCTGTGCCCCTGCCCCTCCTCCCTAGTTGTATTCAAGAGTAAACTTGATAAATTTGATTTTTCAGCATCAGCCGCTGTAGTGTCAACAATGAACTGCAAGCTGCTAGCACCAACAGCTTCATCGACCAGGTAGTCAACCTAGGAAGCCTCGCCTGTGACCAGGACTCGGAGACGATGATCCCTGAATTAGTCAGAGGTATCGACTACAATCGTTCCGTTGCTCTGTTTGGGTATACCTGAAGGTTGGTAAATTAGACACATGGGCAACACTTGGGTAGCTCTACTGTGGAAACGTTTCGCCACACAGTGGCTTCATCAGTCCAATACAGATAAAAATGGTGAAGATCAGAAGGAGGTTGAGGTTATCAGTCCCTCAGTCGGGAGTCGATGGAATCAGGCGTAAGTACTAGGTACTTTGATGTAGAGTGTGCAGGTTCGAATCCTGCTGTGGACTGACAGATCATGTTTGTAAATAATTCCGCCCATTTACGAATTGTTAAGCATTTCGTAGTTCACTGCATATGGCAGGACTTGATGAAATATTTTATCACTGGCCTGGTGTCCCGGGCTATGGACAGTGACCGTCTAGGTTCGGCGAGGCGCCCGCAGTTTTCTGTGATCTGGCCGAGTGGCATAAGTACTACGAACTTTGATGCAGAGTGTGCAGGTTCAAATCCTGCTGTGGACTGAGAGATAATGTATAAATATAAATATATATATATATATATATAAAATATATATATATATATATATATATATATATATATATATATATAATATATATATATATATATATATATATATATATATATATATATATTATATATATATATATATATATATATATATATAAATATATATATATATATATATATATATATATATATATATAATATATATATATATATATATATATATATATAAATATATATATCAAAGAAGCCACGAAACAAGTGGTACTGAATCATTTACCAAACTGCGACAGGCCAGGATTTGACCACACGAAACACTTTCCTACCTCAAGAGACAACACAACGTACGTGTCACCCTATCCACTCCGCTCTCTCCCTCCCTCCCTCTCTCTCTCCTCTCTCTCTCTCCCTTTTCTCTCTCTCCTCTCCCCCCTCTCTCTCTCTCCCTCTCTCTCTCCCCTCTCTCTCTCTCTCTCGAGTCCAGGACCAAAAGTTCATTTACGGAGCTGCTGGACTCCAAGGTATTGTCCAGTGTGGGTAGATTGGTAAAGCACTGCGTACCTTGTTCCAAGGTTCGTAGGTTCGAGTCTCCTTCAGCCCGAGATCAGTGTTTGTGTATATTTCGCCTGCTCTTGTGAATTCCTTGTAATATATATATATATATTATATATATATATATATATATAATATATATAATATATGTATTGTACCCACGCAACAAGTGGTATTGATCAATAACAACACTGCACTAGCCAAGGAGTCGAACCCATCTAGCTTGGCAGGATGTACTATTGTTAAGGATTGTGTGGTCTAATGGTCTAAAGCGTCATGCGTTTTCTCTCACCATGAGGCGGGCCAAAGCAGCATAGGTTCGACTCCTTGGCTAGTGCAGTGTTGTTATTGAGATTATATATATAATATAATATATATATATATATTATATATATATATATATATATATATATATATATATATACACATATATACATACATACATACATATAGCTCCAGGTTCGTCTGTTAATACTTCCATTATTTCCGTTACTTTCCACACGTAACATGTTTTTTTCGTCATCTTTATTCCTCATGCGGTCCGTCGCTCTCTTTAATATTTATTTTGTTTTTCTTATTCACTTTAGGTTCTTTCACCCAAGTGTCACTTCACCTGCTAACTTATAGTACCTACGTCATGTGAAGGATCTCCTGGGGACCTTCTGCTCCTACGTGCAATTCCTGTAGGAGTCTTGTGTTGTGCTCCTTGAACGTTGTTGTTACAGAAATTGCTCTTTCTTGTTATGTATTTTAAGATATTAGCGTTAGTGTGTGTCTCTGGAGGTATATTGAACTTGATGCTGACACCTAAACTGTTATGGCAGTTGTAACTTCAAGTCGTTTTCCCAATATTTACCACTTCTCTTCTGTCTATAGGATGCAGTCCATGTGTGGGCTGCCTTAACTCTTCCCGGTTTGCATTCTGTCAGGTTGAACTTTAGCAGCCACTTATGTGACCACTCATTTAGCCTCACCAACATGACTAGAGATTGTTCTCATGGAGGATCGAGCCTCCACCACCACTAGCTGGGAATGTCCCCCACGGGCTTAGCGCTTCTTAAAACACGGTGCAATTTCACTTACACCCAGATTTTTCTGATGATTTAATTATCAATGGCCATTCAAATGAGCAGCTGTCAGCAGCTCTCAACCAGACTCCACTGATATTATATTCATTGAGCCGCGTGTGAGACACTGCTTGAGGCAGGTCAACATATCCTCCTGGGTAACATGTCAGGGTCGTTAACAATCATAGACCTGGGGTCACCAACCTCTTCGATCATGTGTCATCTGTCATCTCTTAGTGGTTCTGGGATTATCTTCCTCGCTGCAAGACTCCAGAGAATCACACCGAGGGACCGACCTTCAAACATATAAAGTTAAATACGAATGAAGGTACATAACGCTCTTTAATTCTCCCCACCCTGAAGTGCTAATTAACTATTATATTAATGTAATCAGTAGAATGCTGTGCCGTCTGTAGATTAGTGAAGTCTAATGATCTTGAGGCCACATAAGTCTGGTTCATCTCGTGGGTCACATAAATCTTGGTCATCTTGTGCACCACACGAGATGAACCAGACTTGCTACAGCGCCACACATGCCTTGGGGACCTTTAAACACGATAAATAATATTTGCATGAGAAAGACATGTCTATAATGTTAGGAATCTTTCATTTGGAGACGACTTGGTCACCAGCAGCTCCATCAGTTCAACACAGTAATGAAAAACATGGGTAAATATATTGGAATAGAGAACAGGTGTAGGTGGGAAGCACCGAACATAATTGATCTCAATTGATGGCCGTCTTTGAGGCCAAAAATCAATTTGTATAAAACTTTGGCGACATTCTGCTCAACTTTATTGCCAAGATCAATAAACAATGATTCTAAATAAAGATGCTAGAGTAGCTCCTCATCCTTGTGAGACTGATTTCACCCCAGTTCATTAAATGATCATGGCAATTCCTGTGTATGACACTTGCGTTGTTGACACTATCACCATGACAGGAAAATTTGTGTCATTTACACTCATTTCTAAATTCCTGGATGTCTCTCCGCATGGTATTACACACACCACAACATTGGTATCGACAGAACTTTTTCTTAGTATCTTACTGGCGAAATCTTTGAATGAGGATGTGGTGGTAGCAGCCACTGTCAAGGAACAGTTAATGACACTGCTCGACACTTTGCTGTTTAGCATCACTACATATCTAGCCAGGAATGACCCATTGTACAACACCTCTACAGCAACTGATGAAATGGGATATGAAGTGCAGTTTAGTGTAGACTGGTAGATAATGTTAGTCTTCCTCAAGGTATTCACGACTTCACATCCTGTAATCGTTATGGAAAATTCCAGTGGCTACTCTTTGTTTTAGTTTGATGTCGGTGATCTGAGTAAAAATACACATATCATCCTTCTAAGGTTTCAGTGCAGTACACTTTGACTGATAGTTGTTCCTGTATTTACATAAAAGGGCATCGAAGAAAGAGAAACGATCTCTAGCGTGAAAATGATTTAGTGTTCGACTGCATTGAGCTTCTGATGCAGATTCACGTCTTTAAATCTCCTGAGAGCTACCACGATCATGTCATCAACGTAACACAGCCAGGTGTTGTTGTTGTCGGGAATGATGGAGCATGGAAGGCCCCATCGTCATTCCATAATACTTAGTCTTTATAGAGTTACCTTAAGAAAAATAGTTGAAAATGATACAGAGCTCAACCAAGTCGACGAATTCCCCGACTGAGGAAGGAAAATCATTGACTTTTCTAGAGAAGTTCTATGGCTTGTTAGTGACAACATTCGTGAACAGGGACGTTACATTTCATTTTTAATATAAATATGTTTTACACGGTTGATCAAATACCCTAGAAGCATTTACTAATACTGTAGTATCCAACAACATAGATCAATACTTGGCGTAAATTTCTAATAGCTTGTATGCCGCAATTACTAGCTTGTATAGCGCACTACTACTGATTGTGATGGATGTTAATAACGTGGCGAACAAAATCTCTAAAGTGATTTTTGAGGCCTGAAAACAGCTGCTCCACCAGCACCACACTCAAAGGTCTCATCAGTAAGAAAACAAAGAAGCCATGTCGGTAACAAGGCCGGGGTGTACATATTACCATGGGAAAACTGCGATGAAGTTTATGTCAGAGACGGCCAGAGACTCAGACAAAAGTGATATTGATCACAAACGCTCCTGTTATGTTGATAATGTGTTATACACAGAGATAACCACCAACATTTAATAAATTGGAGTGAGACCAGAGTTTTCCTAAATGAAGATGATTTACACAAACTTTTTGCTTATATTCATCAGTTATCAAGCTTAGCATTATTGTTGAACAGAACTCTGGAAGCTTTAATTAACATCTCCAAAATTATAGCTAAACTGATCTACGGCCGCCATCTTTATTTACAGACTTTCACCAACCAGTGACTTTATCAATACCAGGACATAATGTGAAGAATTATGTACAAAAGATGAGGTAATTAGTCCCTCAGCCTTGGAGTTGGTGACGAGCGTCGTGGCTCCATCTTACCAGAAGATATCAGATACACTACTGGAACAAGTGTAGAAGTCTTCAAGAGAAAACTGGATCACCAGCAGCAACAGCCTGGTTGACCAGAGGAGCCTGGTCCATGGCCAGGCTCCGGAAGTAGAAAAACTCTCGGAACTCATCAAAGGTATATCAGAGGTAAAGGTACAGACTGTACAAAGAGTCATCAGTCAGTGAGTGGGATCTCCCCAACAACACACTGATTAAGCAGAGAAATTCTCCTATTCTCCCCCTAGCAGGGAAACCTCCCCAGGTCGCCATGAAGGATCTGGGGAAGTTTTCCCCTATCAGGGAAACTTCATTTTTCATATTTAGAGGAAACTTCATAATTTCCTCTCCTTCCATCAGGGGAAATTCCCAGAATGCTCCATTCAGAGAAACTTCCCCGTTTCTCCTAAACAGCAAAAATTCCCCAGAATAACCTATTAGGGGAACTTTTTCAGACTCCACTCCCTCAGGCCGGGAAACCTCCCGAGACTCCCAAACATAATAAATTCCGCTGACTCCCCACAGTCAGGGAAAATTCCCCATAGCATTCCCAAAGGCAGGGAAAATACCTCAGGAACTCTCCATGCTGAGAAACATCACCCGAGACCCCAACCCTTCCCCCTCCCCCCATCACCAGAGACCCCCTCCCTTTCCTCTTCACCATCACCACGTAGAGAAACTCCAGCAGAATCATCCCTGCCCAAGGTCCTTGTGTTCCAGGTACTTGTGTTCCAGGTACTTGTGTTCCAAATTCTTGTGCTCCAGGTCCTTGTGTTCCAGGTACTTGTGTTCCAAATTCTTGTTCTCCAGGTCCTTGTGTTCCAGATCCTTGTTCTCCAGGTACTTGTGCTCCAGGTGCTGGTGCTCTAGGTCCTTGTGTTCCAGGTACTTGTGTTCCAGGTCCTTGTGTTGCAGGTACTTGTGCTCCAGGTACTTGTGCTTCAGGTACTTGTTCTCCAGGTACTTGTGTTCCAGGTACTTGTGACTCAAGTCCTTGTGCTCCAGGTACTTGTGTTCCAGGTCCTTGTGCTCCAGGTATCTGTGACCCAAGTCCTTGTGCTCCAGGTACTTGTGTTCCAGGTACTGGAGTTTCTTACACAAGATACAACATTGTCCTCATGATTAGACTCACAGCAGTGGGCTAAAACACATGTGAATAAACTAGCAGAGGTGGCCAGAAGAGCTCACATGGGGGGAGCAAAGTTACTAGTCATGGGTGATTTCAATCACAAGGAGATTGACTGGGAAAACCTGGAGCCCCATGGGGGTCCCGAAACATGGAGAGCCAAGATGATGGATGTGGTACTTGAAAACCTCATGCGTCAACATGTTAGAGACACTACCAGAGAGAGAGGCGAGGACGATCCAGCAAGACTGGACTTTGTATTCACCTTGAGTAGTTCGAACATCGAGGATATCATGTATGAAAGGTCCCTAGGAGCTAGTGATCATTTGGTTCTGTGCTTTGACTACATAGTTGAGCTACAAGTGGAGAGAGTAGCAGGGATAGGATGGGAAAAACAAACTACAAAAGGGGGGACTACACAGGCATGAGGAACTTCCTGCAAGATGTTCAGTGGGAGAGAGAAATGGAAGGAAAATCAGTAAAAACAATGATGGACTATGTGACAACAAAATGCAAGGAGGCAGAGGAGAGGTTTGTTCCCAAGGGAAACAGAAATAGTGGGAAGACCAGAACGAGTTCTTGGTTCACCCAAAGGTGTAGGGAGGCAAAAACTAGGTGTACTAGAGAATGGAAAAGGTACAGAAGACAAAGGACCCAGGAAAACAAAGAGATCAGCCGAAGAGCCAGAAACGAATATGCACAGATAAGAAGGGAGGCTCAGTGATAATACGAAAATGACACAGTATCGAAAGTCAAGTCTGACCCGAAGCTGTTGTATAGCCACATCAGGAGGAAAACAACAGTCAAGGACCAGGTAATCAGACTGAGGAAGTATGATGGGGAGTTCACAAGAGACGACCAAGAGGTATGTGAGGAGCTCAACACGCGATTTAAAGAAGTATTTGCAGTGGAAACTGGTAGGACTCCAGGAAATCAGAACAGGGAGGTACACCAACAAGTGCTGGATGAGGTACAAATAACCAAGGAGGAGGTGAAGAAGCTATGTGAACTTGACACATCAAAGGTAGTGGGACCAGACATCTCTCCGTGGGTCCTAAGAGAGGGAGCAGAGATGCTGTGTGTGCTACTAACAAAGATATTCAACACATCCATTGAAACTGGGAAACTCCCTGAGGTATGGAAGATGGCAAATGCAGTCCCAATTCCTAAAAAAGGAGACAGACACGAGGCATTAAACTACAGACCTGTGTCACTAACGTATATAGTATGCAAAGTCATGGAGATCATCAGGAGGAGAGTGGTGGAGCACCTGGAGAGAAACAAGTGTATAATCGACAACCAGCACGGTTTCAGGGAAGGAAAATCCTGTGTCACAAACCTACTGGAGTTTTATGACAAGGTGACAGAAGACAAGAGAGGGGTGGATAGACTGCATTTTCTTGGACTGCAAGAAGGCCTTCGACACAGTTCCTTACAAGAGGTTACTGCAAAAGCTAGATGATCAGGCACACATAACAGGAAAGACACTACAATGGATCAGAGAATACCTGACAGGGAGGCAACAACGAGTCATGTTACGTGACGAGGTGTCAGAGTGGGCGCCTGTGACAAGCAGGGTTCCACAAGGGTCAATCCTAGGACCTGTGCTGTTTTTGGTATATGTGAATGACATGACAGAAGGGATAGACTCAGAAGTGTCCGTGTTTGCAGATGATGTAAAGTTAATGAGGTGAATTAAATTGGTCGAGGATCAGGCAGGACTATAAAGCGACCTGGACAGGCTACAAGCCTGGTCCAGTAACTGGCTCCTTGAATTTAACCCAGTCAAATGCAAAATCATGAAAATCGGAAAAGGGCAAAGAAGACCGCAGACACAGTATAGTCTAGGGGGCCAAAGACTGCAAACCTCACTCAAGAAAAAGGACCTTGGCGTGAGTATAACACCGAGCACGTCTCCTGAGGCGCACATCAGTCAGATAACTGCTGCAGCGTACGGGCGTCTGGCAAACCTAAGGATAGCATTCCGATACCTCAGTAAGGAATCGTTCAAGACTCTGTACACCATATACGTCAGGCCCATACTGGAGTATGCAGTATCAGTTTGGAATCCACACCTGGTCAAGCACGTCAAGAAATTAGAGAAAGCGCAAAGGTTTGCAACAAGACTAGTCCCAGAGCTAAGGGGATTGTGCTACGAAGAAAGGTTAAGGGAAATTGGCCTGACGGCACTTGAGGACAGGAGGGTCCAGGGAGACATGATAACGACATATAAAATACTGCGCGGAATAGACAAGGTGGACAAAGACAGTATGTTCCAGAGAGGGGACACAGAAACAAGGGATCACAATTGGTAAAGCTCATGGAGCAGGGAGAGAGAGGACCCAGTAGCAATCAGTGAAGAGGCGGGGCCAGGAGCTATGAATCGACCCCTGCAACCACAAATAGGTGAGTACACACACACACACACACAGCTGATAAATAAGACTCATGTGTAACTGTTAAGTATCTTTATTCCGAAACATTTCGCCCACACTGTGGATTCATTCAGAGGCGGCAGCAGAAGTAGAGATGTAAAGACGATGTCATTAGTCCATCATCCTCGAAGACATAGTTCTGAGGTGGTCAGTCCCTCACACTGAGGAAATGATCTCTTGTCTGTGTGAGAACTGGTTTATTGTCTCCGTGAGGACCGGTTTATGGCCTCTGGGATCTCTGGTTTATTCTATGTGAGGGATGATTTATTGTCTCTGTGAAGGCTGGTTTATTGTCTCTGGCAGGGCTGGCTTATCGTGTTTGGGAGTGCTGGTTTATTGTCTCCGTGAGGGCTGTTTTATTGTATCTGGTTAAGCTGGTTTATTATCTCTGTGAAGATTGGTTTATTGTCTCTGAGGTTTGATTTATTGTATCTGTGAAGGCTTGTTTATTGTGTCTAAGAGGGCTGGTTTATTGTTTTTCTGAGGTCTAGTTATCGTTATTCTGAGGTATAGTTTATTGTTTTTGTGAAAGCTGGTTTATTGTTTCCATTAGGGCTGGTTTATTGTGTCTATGAGGGCTGGTTTATTGTATCTGTGAGGGCTGGTTTATTGTGGCTGGGAGAGTTGATTTACTGTATCTGTGATTGCTGGATTAGTGTGACTGTGAAGTGTGGTTTATTGTCTTTTCGACGGCTGGTTTATTTTCTCTGTGAAGGTTGGTTTGTAATACTGACTACTGTTCCTTACACTACCATGTCTGGACCAATGAACATCTTCGTCCTGTCACTGTTGTGAGTTTGGTCTTCTGAGTATCATTAACGTTGATTCTATGTCTCCTCTCTCCTTGCTTCCACTGTTGTGAGTTTGGTTTTCTGAGTATCATTAACGTTGATACTATGTCTCCTCTCTCCTTCCTTGCTTCCACTGTTGTGAGTTTCTGCTCCTTAAGTCTGTCCTCATAATTCAACTTCTTAATCTCAGAGACAAGTCTCGTAGCAAATCTCCGCAGCTTGTCCAGCTTTCTTCTAACATTTCAGAGGAGGTTTGGGTTCCACACTGATGTTGCATACTCCAATATTAGCCTCACGTGACTGCCCAGAGTTAACTTATATGTTGAGTTCTTACTGGAGTTCTCTCTCTTTTTACAGTCATGTTATACACGTCGATGGGGTCGAGTCTTGGCTCCTGGTTCCTCCTCTTAATTTTCATTCCTCTAACATACCTGTGATGTGTTTTGAGAGCCTTGTTGCTTCCTCAGCTTGGTCAGGGACCAGGTCTTACAGTTGTTGCTCGCTTGGTCAGCCAAGTAGTTGGTCTTGACAGCCCGCTGGTGCACATATTCATCACAGCCTGGTTGGTCTGGCACTCGGAGAGGTGGTAACTAAGTGTTCTCTCCAAGATTTTCGTATTTATTCCTCTGCGGCCCCCTCATATCTACTCTTAAAACTGTGTATGGAGTTTGAGCTCCACTGCTTTCAGGTCAAGTTAATTTCACTTCGGAACTCTCTCCAGAGTTAAAAAGTGCTTCCTAGGATCTCTGTGACTCATCAGTGTTATCAGATGCCACATTTCGCAAACAACAGAAGTACCGCCAATGATGACACTTTCCAAATCACTTGCGCTCTCGTATCTCCAATACTCTCTTTATTGCTCACAGCACCGTTCAAGGCAGGAGAGGAATCATACCTGAAAAATGTACAGAGGTCGTATATTGCCCACACAACATCAATAAAACATCAGAACTGCAGGAAATTAATCAAAGATCTCGGAAAGTATTCTTGAGGAGGAATAAGAAAGAGAAACCTGATAATATACACGCGGAAGATTATTTAGAGTTTCGTCTCCAGTATGCAAACTGCTGCAGGGGCACCAAGAACGCAATAAGAGAGCACAGTATCAACATCCAAGTTCGAAGACTCCTCCTCCTGCCACCAGCAGATATCAGAAAAATAGTTTTTAAGAGGAAATTAAACAAGTGTCTCCCGCAAGTGCTTGATGAACAGGATTTTTATGGCTCTGCAGGACTAAGGACCGCTAGCACCAACAACCTTGTTGACTAGGTGACTCAGAGAGAGGTCAGAAGAACCCTCAAATCCGGTTACAGGTATGTGTTCTTTGAAGAAAAAGTCCCAACTCGAAACATCAATTACTTTCAGTATTTTGTACATCTTGATCGTGTCTTCCCAAGCTGTCCTATCTTTCAGAAATGACAAATTCATTTCCTTCATTTATTCCTCAAAATGTACATTCCTGAGCACTGAGACTGTCATGATTGCAAATCACTGATTTTTTTTCCAAGATTCTTGTGGTCGCGCAGCGTTGCACTTCCTCATGCACCTCGTGTACACAGTCTTAAAAGTTTTTTGATTTACGTTCCTCTAGGGTTTTAGCAGTTCAGAGAGCTGCCAGCCTTGCAGATGCTGCAGATATTATACGGTAGATGTTGTTGGGCTGAATGCTCACTCTCAGACATTTTATTTTAACGATGTTCATAATTTCTCTCCTCCCAGCCTATACACTATCTCCACTCCTCTATATCCGTCCCAAAAATGTTTGACCATTCTCTTGTTTGGAATAAACTCCTCCATCAGCCTGTCTTCCTGGAGGCCGTCTTTGTTCTTCTGTTATTTCTTTCCTCTTGCAGTATGCTCACATATCTTACAACATGTAGATACTTAGGATCTGATCCTATTTCATCAGGTCACTTACAGGTATCTGGAACAGTAATAGGTCCAGTATTGTCCAAGAGGAACCCTACTTGTTATCCTCGCTCATGTACATATTGATTCTCAAACTGTTACTCTTTCCTTTCCAGCATTTATATTTTCTTGGATCCAGTGGACTGTCCCTGTCGCTCCTGCTTGCTTTTTTTTACAGCATGTTGATCAATCTCTAGCAGAGAGCTGTGACAAATGCTGTCTTGCAGTTCGGAAAGATGAGGTACAACTAGTCCCTCCCTTTCTCTCTCTCAATCTTGCTTCGTCTCAGAAAAGCTTTCACTGACCTTTAGAAAGTTTCTCACACGTGATATGAGCTGATTCAGTGTTTGCTGATGATGGCTTCTCCGGGTGCTCAGGTACTCTCCTCCTGACAATTTTCTCCATTACTTTAGATAATAAGTATGTCAGTGATGCCGGTCTGTAGCTATGTTCTTCTTGTTTATTCTTCTTCCGAATCACATAACAAAATTAGTTATTTTTCAGCTAATTGGTAGCTGACCCGTCAACAGCGATTTACTGAACACCTTCGGAATAAATTAACAAAAGGGTTCTGTTCCTTTCTTCAGTACCCACGAGACAGTTTCTGTTATGACCATCTCCTCCCTCAGCATCTTTTTAATTTCTTACTTCATCGTGTGAAAGTTTCTCAGTGTGAGATGATCTGTTTTAACTCCCATGTTGTTTGTCAGTATTTTCTTCATCTATTTAAGAATGTTTGTGTATTTCGTTACCTATTTTATAGTCTATCTTTCACTTGATTAAAGTTTATATTGTATCGTGTCACAGTTTTCAAGTTTTTCTAGCGGGGAATAACCTATCAACTTACCAAAGAAGAGTGTTCCTTATTGAACAAATATCTCTTAGGTTAATGATGCTCCTGTAAGACTACACAAGAGGGAGTTTCACAGCTCAGTCCTAGATCTGGCCTCCTGGCTGCTAGCCTGATTAGTTAGACTATTTGTGCTAGCACACATTATCATGTCCTCTAGACAGGAAAGACATGGGCGTGTTCATTGCAGTAACCGCTGCAGGCAGAAGAACCTCTGAACGTGCTCTCTTGCACAAGATTGTGTGAGGGAGAGAAATACCCAGACCATATTTGAAGGAATATATAGGGACATTTAACAACGAATACCTTTTTTATAAGTCTCTGGAAGGAAGCTGGTCGTTCGACCAATAATTGAGTCTTTGTAAGACCCTGGACCTGCGAACAGTGAAGCTTTGCTTCAGGCCGGCGTCGAGAGTAGAAGCACTCTCGAAACTAGTCACCGGTATTTTACAGGTTTGTATGGAGCCAGGAAGAAATAGCCGGAGTACAAGTATCATCACGTTACTCTTAATGAGAAAAGGAAAGCATAATTAAAACAAATGTCTCGATAAACCCGAGTCAGTAAACATGGCGAGTGCTTGAGAGCGAGACTGAACACCTCTCGTCTGAGTAAATCAGTAACAACCTTGAGGAGGTCCCAGAGTAGATACTATCTCTAACCTGTTTAAAGATAAATACACCTGTCTGTATAACAGGGTCTCTCAACCTGCTGATGAAACACAAGACGAGATAAAGAGATGTAAACCACACATGGGAACACACGAACCTCGGTGTTAAACGCATCCATTGTTTTACCTGACGTGTCTAACAGGGCCACTACAATTTTTTAAAATTCTCCTGTTTTAATTACTTATACTGATTTTAAGGCGGTATCTTCACTCGTAGGAGGAACGACACTCTCCAATAAACTCTCTTCACATGCAAAAATCTAAAAAAAAACAAAGTGTAATGCTTCTTGTTCCCACATCTTGAAGTAAACACCGAAAATAATCGTGTGTCTGATATTGCTTCCCTGTAAATACTGTATCAGCCACGAAGTAAACAATCCACTTCTGTTGCTGCCAATGGCATAATATAAAGGATACCTCTATATAGCTCCTTATCAAGGCTTAGGTATATATGCAGACGATGATCAAACAAAATACAGAGTTTGTGGTAGCTTGAACGTCACCCTATTTTGAAAGCTATTTCCCTTCGTCATGACTCACGAAATCGAAATAACACGATTGCAAACAATCCACGGTACGGGTGGGGGATCGAACCCACGGAAAGTGAATCGTAAAACTCAAAGCCACTCCGTAAGCCACTGGTCCGTGGAGTTTTACGACTCACTAGCCGTGAGTTCGATCCCCACCTGTACCGTGGTTTTTTCCTTCATTGTCCTCTTAATGAGGTATATTCAGAAACTTATGTGATATTTCAATGTATCTTCATCAGTGAGTATAAAATACAGAAGTACCTCTGGATATGTATTTACAGTTTATATTTCATCTTTTGCAAATATCCTAAATTTAGTTGCAAAAGATGAAATATAAACTGCAAATACATATCCAGAGGTACTTCTGTCAACCTTTTTTTGAGGACCTAGTTCCTGGGCCGCCCGCAGGATGGTAACACAAACCTCTTCAACTGCAAAAATCCAAATCTGATTCGGAAAATTGTATGAAAATTGTCTAGAATCCAATTTTATTTGTTTTTTTATACATATTGACTGAAGAGACACTGATGTTCAGTTTACTTTCAAGTATAAAATGTTTACGAGCCTCTGCTGTTTTATGGTCAGGAGAAAGGTGGAACAAGATGATTTGAAGGTCTTTCTTGAGGTGACCCAACTGTGCTGCCTTGACGACCTGGTCTGTGTATCTCAGTTACACGTGGTCTCTCTTTCTTTGTCAGGGACACATGGTTCAGGGAGACAAGGTTCAGGGACACATGGTCTCTCTCTGCCGCAGGGAGATCTGTGTATGTCAGGGACACATGGTCTCTCTGTCGTAGGGAGTTCTCTGTATATCAGGGACACATGGTTTAGGGACACATGATATCTCTATCGCAGGGAGGTCTGTGTATGTCAGGGACACATGGTATATCTGTCGTAGGGAGTTCTGTGTATGTCAGGGACACAGTTCAGGGACGCATGGTCTTTCTGTTTCAGTTAGGTGTGTGTAGCTTGGTGATACGTCCTGTTGCTTCCTCAGTGAGGTCTGGAGCATCAAGTGTAAGCAGTAATATACTTCCTCCTTGCAGTGGTCTGTGTATATTGCTGTCAGAGTTCCTTAATTTTTCATTATTGCAGCGAGGAGATATTAGAATGTTCCAGGCAGCGTTGTCTAGGCTGAGTTAATGCCAGTGAAGCATCGGTAAAGACTGAGCTGTCGATCAGTGTCACACGGTGGGGTCTGGCCGAGCAGTGTCACACGGTGGGGTCTGGCCGAGCAGTGTCACACGGTGGGTCTGGCCGAGCAGTGTCACACGGTGGAGTCTGGCCGAGCAGTGTCACACGGTGGGGTCTGGCCGAGCAGTGTCACACGGTGGAGTCTGGCCGAGCAGTGTCACACGGTGGGGTCTGGCCGAGCAGTGTCACATGGTGGGGTCTGGCCGAGCAGTGTCACACGGTGGGGTCTGGCCGAGCAGTGTCACACGGTGGGGTCTGGCCGAGCAGTGTCACACGGTGGAGTCTGGCCGAGCAGTGTCACACGGTGGAGTCTGGCGGAGCAGTGTCACAGGGTGGGGTCTTGCCGAGCAGTGTCACACGGTGGAGTCTGGCCGAGCAGTGTCACATGGTGGAGTCTGGCCGAGCAGTGTCACACGGTGGAGTCTGGCCGAGCAGTGTCACACGGTGGAGTCTGGCCGAGCATTGTCACACGGTGGGGTCTGGCCGAGCAGTGTCACACGGTGGGGTCTGGCCGAGCAGTGACACATGGTGGGGTCTGGCCGAGCAGTGTCACACGGTGGGGTCTGGCCGAGCAGTGTCACACGGTGGGGTCTGGCCGAGCAGTGTCACACGGTGGGGTCTGGCCGAGCAGTGTCACACGGTGGGGTCTGGCCGAGCAGTGTCACACGGTGGGGTCTGGCCGAGCAGTGTCACACGGTGGGAGTCTGGCCGAGCAGTTGTCACACGGTGGAGTCTGGCCGAGCAGTGTCACACTGTGGGGTCTGGCCGAGCAGTGACACATGGTGGGGTCTGGCCGAGCAGTGTCACACGGTGGGGTCTGGCCGAGCAGTGACACACGATGGGGTCTGGCCGAGCAGTGTCACACGATGGGGTCTGGCCGAGCAGTGACACATGGTGGGGTCTGGCCGAGCAGTGACACATGGTGGGGTCTGGCTGAGCAGTGTCACACGGTGGGGTCTGGCCGAGCAGTGTCACACGGTGGAGTCTGGCCGAGCAGTGTCACACTGTGGGGTCTGGCCGAGCAGTGACACATGGTGGGGTCTGGCCGAGCAGTGTCACACGGTGGGGTCTGGCCGAGCAGTGACACACGATGGGGTCTGGCCGAGCAGTGTCACACGATGGGGTCTGGCCGAGCAGTGACACATGGTGGGGTCTGGCCGAGCAGTGACACATGGTGGGGTCTGGCTGAGCAGTGTCACACGGTGGAGTCTGGCCGAGCAGTCTCACACGGTGGATGGGTCTGGCCGAGCAGTGTCACACGGTGGAGTCTGGCCGAGCAGTGTCACACGGTGGGGTCTGGCCGAGCAGTGTCACACGGTGGAGTCTGGCCGAGCAGTGTCACACGGTGGTCTGACCGAGCAGTGTCACACGGTGGAGTCTGGCCGAGCAGTGTCACACGGTGGAGTCTGGCCGAGCAGTGTCACACGGTGGAGTCTGGCCGAGCAGTGTAACACGGTGGAGTCTGGCGGAGCAGTGTCACACGGTGGGGTCTTGCCGAGCAGTGTCACACGGTGGAGTCTGGCCGAGCAGTGTCACATGGTGGAGTCTGGCCGAGCAGTGTCACACGGTGGAGTCTGGCCGAGCAGTTGTCACACGGTGGAGTCTGGCCGAGCATTGTCACACGGTGGAGTCTGGCCGAGAAGTGTCACACGGTGGGGTCTGGCCGAGCAGTGTCACAGGTGGGGTCTTGCGAGCAGTGTCACACGGTGGAGTCTGGCCGAGCAGTGTCAACTGGTGGAGTCTGGCCGAGCAGTGTCACACGGTGGAGTCTGGCCGAGCAGTGTCACACGGTGGAGTCTGGCCGAGCATTGTCACACGGTGGAGTCAGGCCGAGCAGTGTCACACGGTGGAGTCTGGCCGAGCAGTGTCACACGGTGGAGTCTGGCCGAGCAGTGTCACACGGTGGAGTCAGGCCGAGCAGTGTCACACGGTGGAGTCTGGCCGAGCAGTGTCACACGGTGGAGTCTGGCCGAGCAGTGTCACACGGTGGAGTCTGGCCGAGCAGTGTCACACGGTGGAGTCTGGCCGAGCATTGTCACACGGTGGAGTCAGGCCGAGCAGTGTCACACGGTGGAGTCTGGCCGAGCAGTGTACACGGTGGAGTCTGGCCGAGCAGTGTCACACGGTGGAGTCTGGCCGAGCAGTGTCACACGGTGGAGTCTGGCCGAGCATTGTCACACGGTGGGGTCTGGCCGAGCAGTGTCACACGGTGGGGTCTGGCCGAGCAGTGACACATGGTGGGGTCTGGCCGAGCAGTGTCACACGGTGGGGTCTGGCCGAGCAGTGTCACACGGTGGGGTCTGGCCGAGCAGTGTCACACGGTGGGGTCTGGCCGAGCAGTGTCACACGGTGGGGTCTGGCCGAGCAGTGTCACACGGTGGGGTCTGGCCGAGCAGTGTCACACGGTGGGGTCTGGCCGAGCAGTGTCACACGGTGGAGTCTGGCCGAGCAGTGTCACACTGTGGGGTCTGGCCGAGCAGTGACACATGGTGGGGTCTGGCCGAGCAGTGTCACACGGTGGGGTCTGGCCGAGCAGTGACACACGATGGGGTCTGGCCGAGCAGTGTCACACGATGGGGTCTGGCCGAGCAGTGACACATGGTGGGGTCTGGCCGAGCAGTGACACATGGTGGGGTCTGGCTGAGCAGTGTCACACGGTGGGGTCTGGCCGAGCAGTGTCACACGGTGGAGTCTGGCCGAGCAGTGTCACACTGTGGGGTCTGGCCGAGCAGTGACACATGGTGGGGTCTGGCCGAGCAGTGTCACACGGTGGGGTCTGGCCGAGCAGTGACACACGATGGGGTCTGGCCGAGCAGTGTCACACGATGGGGTCTGGCCGAGCAGTGACACATGGTGGGGTCTGGCCGAGCAGTGACACATGGTGGGGTCTGGCTGAGCAGTGTCACACGGTGGAGTCTGGCCGAGCAGTCTCACACGGTGGAGTCTGGCCGAGCAGTGTCACACGGTGGAGTCTGGCCGAGCAGTGTCACACGGTGGGGTCTGGCCGAGCAGTGTCACACGGTGGAGTCTGGCCGAGCAGTGTCACACGGTGGTCTGACCGAGCAGTGTCACACGGTGGAGTCTGGCCGAGCAGTGTCACACGGTGGAGTCTGGCCGAGCAGTGTCACACGGTGGAGTCTGGCCGAGCAGTGTAACACGGTGGAGTCTGGCGGAGCAGTGTCACACGGTGGGGTCTTGCCGAGCAGTGTCACACGGTGGAGTCTGGCCGAGCAGTGTCACATGGTGGAGTCTGGCCGAGCAGTGTCACACGGTGGAGTCTGGCCGAGCAGTGTCACACGGTGGAGTCTGGCCGAGCATTGTCACACGGTGGAGTCTGGCCGAGAAGTGTCACACGGTGGGGTCTGGCCGAGCAGTGTCACATGGTGGGGTCTTGCCGAGCAGTGTCACACGGTGGAGTCTGGCCGAGCAGTGTCACATGGTGGAGTCTGGCCGAGCAGTGTCACACGGTGGAGTCTGGCCGAGCAGTGTCACACGGTGGAGTCTGGCCGAGCATTGTCACACGGTGGAGTCAGGCCGAGCAGTGTCACACGGTGGAGTCTGGCCGAGCAGTGTCACACGGTGGAGTCTGGCCGAGCAGTGTCACACGGTGGAGTCTGGCCGAGCAGTGTCACACGGTGGAGTCTGGCCGAGCAGTGTCACACGGTGGAGTCTGGCCGAGCAGTGTCACACGGTGGAGTCTGGCCGAGCAGTGTCACACGGTGGAGTCTGGCCGAGCATTGTCACACGGTGGAGTCAGGCCGAGCAGTGTCACACGGTGGAGTCTGGCCGAGCAGTGTCACACGGTGGAGTCTGGCCGAGCAGTGTCACACGGTGGAGTCTGGCCGAGCAGTGTCACACGGTGGAGTCTGGCCGAGCAGTGTCACACGGTGGAGTCTGGCCGAGCAGTGTCACACGGTGGAGTCTGGCCGAGCAGTGTCACACGGTGGAGTCTGGCCGAGCAGTGTCACACGGTGGAGTCTGGCCGAGCAGTGTCACACGGTGGAGTCTGGCCGAGCAGTGTCACACGGTGGAGTCTGGCCGAGCAGTGTCACACGGTGGAGTCTGGCCGAGCAGTGTCACACGGTGGAGTCTGGCCGAGCAGTGTCACACGGTGGGGTCTGGCCGAGCAGTGTCACACGGTGGAGTCTGGCCGAGCAGTGTCACACGGTGGAGTCTGGCCGAGCAGTGTCACACGGTGGAGTCTGGTCATTTGTTGCTTCACATTCGTTTATTTTCATTAACTGAAAAATATTAATTCCTGTTTTTCACCGTTGAATTCACAGACTAAACAACGTTGCGTTACCTGTGCTCGTTATCCTTCCCGTCACTCGGAGGTTTAATATCACCTTGTGATCCACAACACCTGGCTACCTATTTTCAACTAGGTGAAGACGGGCAACGGTAGTAGAGAAGCCTCAGGATCGAACTCAGGAACTTCTTTTGTGAACTCAAGGCACTAGTGCCGAGCTACGAAGTGCCACTACCATCACCTCTTCGTGCTTGAGCGTGAGCCTCGAGTGTGTTCAGTCCCATACCTTTCCAGCATACTTTTACGTGCACAACAAAATTGCTGTATATACCCAAATTTTTAAAGGGGTAGACCGGTAAGCCAGCCGACGGCCTCGGTCAGATGGCCAAAAGCTCCAGCGGTGGGTCATCATATGACTTAAGACCAGCGTCAGGTAAAACTTTTCTCGTTTCCTGACGAATCTTACCTAACCTAACCATGCAAGATATCCGAGAGTTACTCACACTGTAATGTATACACTTTTGACGTCTGGGATCAAATCTGATTATATCCCATTTCACAGGCAGTGCATGACAGTGTGTAAAAATACACAGCATGCGCGGCAGGCGACGTATTGTTGATAACATATTGGTGGAAGAAACTAACCCGAGGTGGAGACCAGACAAAAACGGGTCGTCGACTCTGGTGTCGTGCTGGGATCACTCTGATCTACTCTCATACACTCATTCCAAGTTGTGCTCACTCAGACCCAGTGTTGTGTTGCACTCGCTGGGCTCACTGGTTTGTCGCAACACATGCGCAGGTGTGTACACATGACCTGCTGGTGCTGGCACATACCACATGACTGACATGACTTGCTGACTTGCTGGTGCTGCCACATACCACATGACTCACATTACTTGCTGGTGCTGCCACATACCACATGACTGTGAATCTATTTATTTTATGCTAGTAATCAAGGAAATTCAACTAACATGAAATTCACAGAAAGAAGCACATTGTACATAACCGAGAGGTGGGTATAATTCATTGTATATACACTGAGATGTGTCTCTGATTCTATATACATTGATGTGGATCTCTCATTGTACTATATATACTGAGATGTATCTCTGTACTTGCATTGAGAGGTAAGTTTTATGGTATAAACACTGAGAGTTCTATATCTAAGTGTATATGCACAGAGAACTTACTTTAATCTCTGTTTCAAGGGTTTTATTCATGATACAAGTGTACAAGCGAATTGCAGCTGTAACTACCTACACACACTCGACGCACCTCAAACCTTAGAAACTACCACGACCACTTGTCCTGCTTCTTGATAAACTTGAACAAACCAAAAACTACCTCGACTTGCACACGATAACTAAATACTTGGAAAGGGATTTAACGCATCCACTGTCTTTTTTAAGTCATTTTTTTCAATACATAAGTATTTAGGAGTGTCGACCAGCAAAATTTTGAAAGCATACAATTATCTTGACACATGGGAAAAAGTTAAGGTAAGTTAGATTAGATTAAGTTAAGTTAGTTTTGAGTAGCATGCGTGAACCTTTGAGTGTATAATGGGTTGGGACTCGAATCGTAGTTCTGCTATGTAGCTGTCTGTATGTGGTTTGTCAAACCTTCCTATTGTAAGTTTCGTAGCTGAGTGATACAGCGTTGGGCCCGTTACATTCCGGAACTACGATTCGAGTCCCCGCCCATTCCTCTGTTTACTCCAGAAAAGCGCATATTTAAAAAGAAATAAGGCATTTAAGAGAACGTCCGCGACACGCCTGGCGACACGTTAACTGAGGGGCACCAGTGACGGCACAACATACCAGCAGCGCTGGACACAGTCCATCGCACCACGGAACACTCTCGGTCGCCCCGACGAACTGCTGCTACTTTCGTTCACCAGGAGCACTTGAAGCACGTTCCCCGTCCTTACCCTTCCTCTCCTTCCACTTCCCACTCATTCATTCTTCCCCTTCCTCTTCCCACTTCTCTCCTCCTGTCCCCACTTCTCACTCGGCCCCTCTGGGGTACTTACCTGAGAGTGAGTCAAGTCTCGAGGAATTACAAGCACATCAAAACCATTATCACGATAAAAAGTTACCTCAAAATTAATAATAATAATAATAATAATAATAATAACACTAATAATAATAATAACACGAGACTTGGAAATTTGATCTTGTTACAAACTGCTCCAATAATAATAATAACAATAATAATTATTATTTTCTTCATTATACTCCTGGGAAAGTGCTAAAGCCGTAAGAGTTACATTTAGAGATGGGAGGTAATGAGATGTGATGCGAGGAAGAAGAAACCCTAATTCCTTGGATCAAGAGCCCTTCATGGGGAAAGAGAACTCTGAGAGATGTTCGAGTGGCCTGATTACGATGTTCATAATGAACATGATAATGTATCATGTATATGATGCATCATCTATAAAGTACTGTGTATGATTTATGACGTATAATACAGCCTGTAAAATGTATCATGTATACGTCAGTAATAGGATATTTGAGGCCGGGTTTAATAGGTTATGAAGAAAGAACTCGACTTCCCACTGTTGGTCTGTGAACCTCGGAGAAGTGTGGCTTCCGGTGGTTTATGCAAAGGTTAGGTTAGGTTAACTGACTAACGAAATCGTAATGACACGAAGCTAGCTGGCCCAGTGGCTAACGCGACGGTCTGGAGTTTTGAGACTCTCTGATCTCGGGTTCAAACCCCACCCGTGGTATGGTTAGGTCAGGTTAGGCTAGGTTAGGTAAGATTAGGTTAGGTTAGGTTAGGTCAGGTTAGATTAGGTAATGTTCGGTTAGGTTAGGTCACGTTAGGCTAGGTTAGGTCAGGTCAAGTTAGGTTAGATTAGGTAAAGCTTGGTTAGATTAGGTCAGGTTAGGTCAGGTCAGGTTAGGTTAGGTTAGTTCAGGTTCGTCAGGAAACAGGACAAGTATTTCCTGACGCGGGTCTTAGTCATATGATGACCCGCTTCTGAAGCTTTTGGTCGTCTGACTGAAGCCTTCAGCTGGCTTACCCGTCCACCTCTCTAAAAATGAACGCTAAAATTATAACCATTTTAAAAACCTCTAACTATACAGTTGATGGCATTAACACAGTTCAGTGCATTTGAGAACTTAATATACAGACAAACCTCACATCCCCCCCCCCCTATCGCCTTCATACTTATTTTCGGTCGCGTCAAAAAAGGTTTTACCCAGATTTCAATATTTCGCTGTCAGAGTAGTCATTCAAGTCTCCGTTAGAGCTGCAAACACTGCATTCACTGCCTGATGCAAGAATCCCGTCCAGTGGTGAACAGAACGCCAGTCCATCATGGGTGACACAGTATGGGAGGAGGAAGCCAATCCTATGTGATGGTATATGAGAGGAAAACATAGCTGGCTTTTGTTCCCTCTATGTAAATATCAGAGAGTAGAGTAGCAGCACACTGCGGATGTACTCACCATGTGCTTAACATTCTTCATCCCTCACAAGACATTCCTCTACCACTACACATTCCTCCATCACTATTCGTTCCTACATTCCTCCATCACTACACATTCCTCCATCACTACACATTCCTCCATCATTATACATTCCTCCATCACTACACATTTCTCCATCACTACACATTTCTCCATCACTACACATTTCTCCATCACTACACATTTCTCCATCACTACACATTTCTCCATCACTACACATTTCTCCATCACTACACATTTCTCCATCACTACACATTTCTCCATCACTACACATTTCTCCATCACTACACATTTCTCCATCACTACACATTTCTCCATCACTACACATTTCTCCATCACTACACATTTCTCCATCACTACACATTCCTCCATCACTACACATTCCTCCGTCAGTTGACTGGTGACAGAGGCAAGACTCCTTGCACCTGTTGCAGCTGAACACTTAACAATAAATATATACCTGGAAGCTAGCTGACTGTTGTAGGTAGCATCTTGGGGAGGGTAGTATGCGTTAGATAGGGCTGAGCTGTTTATGTCTGAGGACACAGCATGACTCTGTTGAGTGAGTCACGAAGCACTGAACACAATGAGTCCCTAAATACACACGAACATTCTTGACATAACTCTGGCCGCACTTGACTTTGAAGACGCCATTCATAACATTCCTATGCACTCTGCCTCAGTAAGATTGCTAAACATTTAACAACACGACCACTAAACACTGGAAGACAACGTAAGTGTGCAAAGGACGCTCCTGCCACTCGCAGCTGCAACACCACTAACAAGTGCGCTGCAACACAAGCAAAGTGATAACGAAATAAACACAAACTTTGTTAAAACATTTAACATTTGTGATCGTGGTGTAAAAGAGTACAAGATGTGAACAAAATAAATAACTGAAAATAACTGGGTAAATGAATCTTTATCCTTCTAAGAAATCCCACTCAAAAAGTAACAGTCGACATTATTATTATTATTATTATTATTATAATCAAGGGGGAAGCGCTAAACCCGGAGGATTATACAGCGCCTGGAGGGGGGGGGATGTGGAAGGCATTCAGGCTTAATTCGGGGAACTGGAGCACAGATCCAATTCCCTAAATCAAGAGCCCCTCACCAACATCAAGGAACCTTCCTTGAGGGGTAACAGTCGACAAAGTTCCATCAGAGGTCCACACAACATGAAGACACGTTCCTCAAGGCGCGGTATTCCCCAGTTATCCATTTAGTATCTTTGTTCATATCAAATATATCTAGTACCATAACGTCCTTCGAAGATATTACCAGAGTTGCAAGAGAATGGCGAACCTTCAAGTCGAGGTAAACCAAGTCTTTCACTGGGACACACAAAAATGTTGGCCAACGTGTTTAAATTTCAGTTGTTCTTTAATTGAAACTTTAAATATTGAAAATGGAAAAGAATAAAAAAAACTCTCAAACCATTCAACAGAACGAAATATGAATGACAAGAACCTGTGGGTGACTATATCTGAAGATCCTTCATATAAGGGGTCATAACAGTGCTTCTATCACAGCCACAAGGAAACTAATAAGCTAGGAATAAGATGGACGAGTTGAGACTAGTTGCTAGTGCAGGTAACATAGATGTATTTGCCATTACTGAGACGTGGTTTAATTCAAAAAGTCGGGACATGCCTGCAGAATGTCACATTCAGGGTTTTAAATTGTTCCAAGTAGATAGAAGTATCGGGAAGGGGGGTGGGGTGGCACTGTATGTCCGAGATCGCTTGAACTGTTGCATAAAAACGGGTATTAAGTCTGAAGTAACACATACAGAGTCTGTTTGGATAGAATTTTCAGAGGGGCATGAAAAGTTAATTTTAGGTGTGATATACCGTCCCCCAAATTTAGATAGGGACCAGGGGAGACTACTATGGGAGGAAATTGTTAGGGCCACAAGGCACGATAATGTAGTAATTTCAGGAGACTTTAACTTTAGTCATATTGATTGGAATTTCTTGACTGGGAATTTAGAATCATACGACTTCTTAGAAGTAGTTCAGGATTGCTTTTTGAAGCAGTTTGTGACAGAACCTACAAGGGGAAATAACCTGCTTGACTTAGTTCTGGCAAACAATGAATCCCTTGTTAATAATTTAGAAGTTTCAGAGGAACTGGGTGCTAGCGACCACAAATCAATTACATTTAGAATTGAATGGAAGTATGATAGTAGGGATAACTCAGTAACAGTCCCAGATTTTCGCTTAGCAGATTACGATGGGCTTAGAGAACACTTATCATCTGTTGACTGGTGTAACGAAGAGAGCTATCAATATGACAGTTTTCTGAACACAATACATGCTGCTCAAAGAACGTTTATATCCCTTATAAAGAAATTAGATCAAATAGAAATGACCCAAAATGGATGAATAATAGGCTGAAATATCTACTAGGGCATAAGAAAGGAATTTATAGGCGTATCAAAAGAGGCGAGGGTCATCTTACGAATCAGTATATTGACATTAAGAGGGACATCAAAAAGGGGATAAGAAAAGCTAAAAGGGACTATGAAATTAAAGTTGCTAGGGATTCTAAAACTAACCCAAAAAGTTTTTTCCAGGTATATAGAACAAAAGTCAGAGATAAGTAGGCCCCCTTTAAAAAAACTAGGGGGCATTTTACTGAAAAAGAAAAAATGAAAGTCCCTAAAATTTTAAATAATTATTTTCCCCTCGGTTTTTTAAAACAGGGAAGACATAATAATTTTCCGGGAAATTTAATTTTTATGGGGGGGCCCAAAAAAGGGAATAAATTATTTAAACATCAGTAAACTATAAAATTTGGTTGTGAAAGCAGTTTAAAACCGACTGAAGCAAAATAAGTCCCCGGGCCCTGATGATTTTTTTAAAGGGGTTCTAAATGAAGGGAAAAAAAAAAAAAATTGGAAAGTCTGTGAACCTTTAAAATTTAAATTTTTAATTTATCTCTTAAAAACAGGTGTGGGTTTTCCTGATTTGGGGAAAGAGGGCCCTAATGAAATTTCCCCTTTTTCTAAAACGGGGGACAAGTCGTTCCCGTCAAATTAACCCCCCCAAAAAAACCTGACCTAAATTTGTAGGCAAATTACTAGAGTAAATTTAAATACTGAATTTTAAGAAGCCATCTGTAAGCAAAAGGTTGATTAATGATATCACAGGGATTCAAAAAGGGGCCCGGGTCTTGTCAAATTTTTATTAATTTTCCTTCAGTAAAGTTTTGGGAGGCTTTTTGACCACGATAAAAAATTTTGATTTTGGGTTTACTTAGTTTTTTTTAGAAAAGGCATTTGGTTTGGGTTTCCGCACCAAAGACTGTTGAAGAAAGTAGAAAGTTTCATGGCTTTGGGGGGAAAAGGGTGTTTCCCCGGGGAAAATCGAATCTTTGGCTCACAGCGGGAAGCGAGAGTGTCCAAAAAGGGGGGTTTAAAAACCGAGGGGGGATAGAAAAAAAAGTGGCTTTCCCCAGGGGGAAACACCCTTGGGGCCCTTTGGGTTTTCTTTAATTTTTATCAATGATCTTAAAGGGTTTTTTCTAGTGTTATGACAAATTCCCCGATAAACACGAAGATAGGTGGGAAATAATTGATTAAAACCCCAGATGTTGGGAAATTTTCAGGGGGAAATTTAGAAAAAACCCAAAATCTTGGCAGAAAAGTGGCAATGCATTTTCAATGTAGAAAAATTCCCCAAGGTTCTGAAGCTCTGGAGTGTCCAAAAACCCTAGCACTTATTTTTAAAATTAATGTAGAACTTAGCCATACAGATTGGGGAAAAGGGATTTGGGGGGGTTAGGAAAAGCAGAAACCCTTTAAAAACCAAAGGGACAGCAAGGGCCTAAGCGAAACCCCCCCCTTAATAAGGCAAATAGATTAGGGGGATTTTATAAAAGGAAAAGCAACGGGAAGTCCAAAGGTCAAAAACTGCAGCTTTTTTACTTCATTAAAAAGGCCTCACCTAGATTATGCGCCCCAGTTTCCTGGTCTCCATTTTACAGAATGGACAAAAATTCGTTAGAAAACATTCAGCGTAGGATGACAAATTTAAATTCATAGCTTAAAAATTTTTCCTTAGAAGAAATTTTGAAGACTCTTAATTTACTTTAAACTTGTTAACGAAGAATGGGGGGGGGAAAACGGGATCGAAGTGTATAAGGGGGAAGATAAAACAAAGAACATAAGAATGTGGGAACACTGCAGAAGGCCTACGGGGCCCATACGAGGGGGCCCTTTTATTAAAAACGACATCAAACCTAAAGTACTCAAAAAAACAACTCCCGACCCCCCAACCCCAAAATCAAACCCGCCCCTCCCGCTCAAAATTTTTGGTCCAGTTCTTTTTAAAAGGGCCCCCAAGGGTCCAAAGCCTCTATCACCCCAGGGGAAGACTGTTCCACGCATCTAAACTCTGTTAGAAAACCAGTACTTCCCCATGTCCTTTCTAAATCAAAATTTATCCAACTTAAATCCATTTTTCCCTTTGGTTCTTTACCTGGTTCGAAACCCCCTCAGTACTTTTTTAATGTCCCCCCTTGTTTATCCCCGGGTAAATCCACTTTTTAACACTTCAATGATCTCCCCTTCTACCCCTTTCCCCAGGATTTGGAAATTTTAAGGTTTTTTAATTTCTATTTTTCAACGGGGGGTTTCCCTTACACAGTAAATTTTTTTGGGTCATTTTTCTCTGTATTTTCTCAAAAGAGTCTAGGGTCCTTCCTGTAGAAAAGGGGCCCCAAAACTGAGCAGCTTAATCTAAAGGGGGCCCCTCACTATTTTTAAAAATGAAATAAAAAGTGTAAAAAAATTTTTTGGATTTTCTGTTACTTATATTTCTTGGGGAATAAACCCAAGAAAATTCTGTTGGCCTTGAACTTTTAAAATGGTAAAAAAATCCCGACAGGTTGTTAGGTAAGAAAACATATGCAACAGTTAGGAAATTTTTATTGTGAAACGTCCCCCTTTCACGTGGGCCTTCAGTAAAGGTTTCGGGAAAAAGGTTGTAGAAGCAAAAGTATTTGAAGACAAATTTTAATCAGTCCACCTTTTTTTAAAATTTTTTGGGGTGGCCCATCCCTCAGTCTGGGGGAAGGGGAGAAATTGTCCCAATATAAAAACAATATGGAGAAAAAGTACAGAGGGAGTTTTTTTGCGCCAAGAGGTGAACTTTGGGAAGGTAAAAAAACTAAGATGTTGAGAGGCCCCTCTAAAACCCCAGCCCCTCCCCACTAGGGGAAGTTGCCGAAATTTTGTTTTGCAGGTCTGTCCCCAAGATCCCCTTGGTTGCAGGGTCTGCAAAATTGAACATTAAAATGGTATAAAATCCCAAACAGGTTTTTAGGTAAAACATAGAAACAGTTGGGTTTCTTTTATTGTGAAACGTTTCGCCTACACTTTTATTTCTTCGGGTCAAGTACGGGGAAAGGGTTTTGATAGAAGAGAAGATCTTAAAGGGCGATGTAATCAGTCCTTTCCCCCCTTAAATTTTTGGGGTGGTCAGTCCCTCATTTCGGAGAAGACTTTTGTTCCATATATGAAACAATATGGAGAGAAAGGGGGAACAGGATGGAGCTTTTATAGCGCCAAGGGGTTGAGACGTAGGAGAGGTAAGAACTCCAGATGTTGAGAGGGTCCCTCTAAAATCCAGCCCCTCTCATTTTAGGGGAAGTTGCCGAATTTGGGAATTGCAGGTCTGTACCAAGATACCCTTGTTTCCCAGTGTCGGGACAATTAAACTTTTAAAATGTTTAAAAAAACCACAGGTTGTTAGGAAAAGACACATTGCAACTGGGGGGACTAAACCACCTAAAATTTTAAAAGGGTTTGGTGGACTGTTTAACACCCCCCCTTAAAGATCTTGCTTTTTATCAACCTTTCCTGAAATTAAAAGGAAGAAGCCTACTGTGTAGGCAAAAACGTTTCCCCAATAAAAACCTAACTTTTTGCTTATGGTCCTTCCCCTAAAAACCCTGGGGTTATTTTTAACCCAAATTTTAATGTTAAATCTTTTTCAGACCTGCAACACAAGGGTTATCTTTTTACAGACCTGAAATAAAACTTCGGCAACTTAAACTAGTGAGAGGGGTGGTTTTGAGAGGGACCTTCAACATCTGAGTTTTACCTTTTCCTTTACGTCCACCTTTTGGGCGAAAAATAAAACTCCCCCTGTACTTCTTCCCCCATTTTGGTTTCTTTTAATATGGAACAAGCCTTCTCCAAAACTGGGGGAATGACCACCTAAAAATTTTTAAAAGTTTTGAGGGGACTGATTACATCGTCTTCAAGTATCTTTACTTCATAAACCCTTTTCCGTATTTTGACTAAAAGAAGCCAACTGGTAGGCAAAAAAGGGTTTCACAATAAAGTTTACCAAACTGTTGCATATGTTTTTTTACCTAACAACCTTTCGGTAATTTTAAACCTTTTTAATTTCAATCTGTCAGCCTGAAACAAAAAGGGAACCCTTGGCCCAGACCTGAAATAAAATTGGGGGAATTCCATTTGTAAAGGGGGGCCCTGGTTTGGAGGGGGACCTCTCAACATCTGAAGTTTTTTACCCCCCTCCGACTTCTCCCTCTTGGCGCTTTAAAGCCCATCCTGCCCTTTTCTTCTCCTTTATTTTTTCCCAACTAGGGAAACAATGCTTTTTCCCCCAGCCCTAAAGGGACTGACCACCTAAAAATTTAAAGGGGTTTAGGACGGGTTTTACATCGTCTTAAAAATATCTTCTCCTTCTATAAACCCTTTTCCCGAAATTGACTAAAGAAGCCTACTGTGTGGGCGAAACTTTTTCAAAATTTTAAAGGGGGAAATACCTAACTTTTTGCATTTTGTGCCCTTAAACCTAACAATTTTTTGGGCCCTTGTTGCGCACAATGGGGCCCAACTCTGTTTTGGGCTTTAGTTTTCTGCTTACCATGACCCCAAGTCTTTTTCACATTTGTATGACCAAGCTCTATTTCACCTAAAATTATATTTTCGAGGGTTTTTTTCTTTTTCCCAAAGGGGCAAGTACCTTACACTTTTTTCCACATTAAACTTCATCTCCCAATTTTTAGCCCAAAGACTTTAAAATTTTTTCCCAAATCGTCCGGGATTTCATTGATATCCTCCCAGAGTGAATTAAAAGGGCCCTATTTTTGTATCTTTCACCCAAACTTCCCCATTCACGTAACCCCTTTCATCAAGGTCAAAATTGTAAATTTAAACCCAAGGAGGGCCTAAAAACTGTTTCCTTGTGGAACGCCACTAGTGATTTAATTCCCCCCTTTCGTTTTCACTCCATTAATGGTAACTCTTTTGCTTTCTATTGGTAAGCCATCCCCAAATCCTCTAAATTTTAACCTCCTTTACCATGAGTTGCCATTTTTCCTTAAGAGTCTCTTGGGGAGGTCCCCCCCCTGTCGAAGGCTTTACTAAAACCCCAAATAAACAATTTCATTTTCCCTTATCACTGCCCAATTTGCCTAAAATGTTCTATTGAAGAACGTCGGGTAAGTTTGTAAAGGCGGAAAAAACGACCCTGGGGTTGAATCCAGGGCTGGTTTCCCATT
Source organism: Cherax quadricarinatus (assembly GCF_026875155.1). NCBI lineage: Eukaryota > Metazoa > Arthropoda > Malacostraca > Decapoda > Parastacidae > Cherax > Cherax quadricarinatus. Next base: position 125,636,988 of record NC_069399.1, read on the forward strand.
TATCAAGTTATGCTCTTCAAAATGACTTCTGATAATGTCAGCTTAATTAAAAAAAATTTTCTAATAAAATTGGGGCCCCCTTAGTTTTCAGGCTTATTTGGCGGTAAATTTTAAGGAGTGGATTTTTCCCCCGATTTGAAATAGGAACCACATTTGGGCCCTCTTTTCCCCTTTTCTGGCACAAACAATGGTAAAGGAAAGGACGCATGAATACACTCGTTAATGGCGACAAGCTCCATTTTCAATTTCCCTTAGTACCCTTGAAAACAACTCATCGGGTCCCGGGGGCTTTTTTTTGTTTCAGTTTGTCTTTCTGTTTAATAAACCATGTCCCCCCGTGCAGTAATATTAGTTAATTATATTCATCAGGAAATAAATAAAGGGTTTAATTTTGGAATCTATTTACATCTTCCCGTGTAAAAAAATGAAAAAAAAATTTTCATTAAATAAGGGAAAACATTTCAGTTTTTTTAACCTCGCTGGGCCCTTCCCCCAAAATTTTAAAGGTTCCTACTTTTTTCCCCTTTACCTTTGTCCTATACACTTGAAAGAACCCCTTTTGGGTTATCCTTTGATTTATTTGGACTCTAAATTTTAAGTCACGTTTAGCCTTTCCCAATCGCCTTTTTTACTTTTTTTTAAAACCCGAACTTTTTGGGCATTTAAAGGGTTTAAACCCCTTTTCTGGTGCCCTAAAAATTTTTTTTTTTTCCCCTTTTTTCCCCCCCCTAATAGATCCTTTAACCCCCTGTTTTCCCATTTGGGAATTTGTTTAAAATTTTGACCTAATTTTTCTCCTGGGGAATGTATTTTACTCTGGGCCCTGTGTACATTATTAAGAAAAAAAAATCTTTAAAAAAAGGGTCCCCTTTATATTCAAAGAAAGATTATCCCCAAAAAAAATCATTTTGTAGTTTCCCCCAAACAAGATTAGAAAAGATTTTTTCCCCAATTCCCCCTTTTAATCGGGAAGAACGAAAATCGGGGATTTTTAAATGTATTATCATTATTTTTTGCATTCCCAATTAAAAGCTAAAAGGGGATGGTTTGTGATCACTTGCAAGCTCCTTTAGTGTTTTCCCCGATTATTCCTTTGGTTTCCCCCTTTTTTGACAAGACTTGGTCTAGCAAAATTTTTTTTAAACCCCGGTAGGTTCAGTACACTCTTTTTTCAGAAAACAGTCCGAACTGTTTTTTCCCTTTAATCACTGGGGCTCTAGTTTCCCCTGTCCCAAAAATTCCGTCAATTTGGCTAAAGTTAAAAAACCCCCATATGCTTTCTTTCTGTGTCCAGAAGCCCTAAACAATTTTCGTCCCAAAAAAAGTCTCCCTCTATCGGGGATCCAACCCGGAGGTCGGGAAAATTTCACCTAGAATTTGTTTTTTCTTTTACCCCCCAAAAACTCTACCCCCAAACAGATCTGTTACTGCTCCTTTTATTTTTTTTACCTTTTTTTTTTGAACAATTAATAATTTTTTCGAAATTAAAAATGCAACTCCTCCCCCCCCCCTTTAAAATCTATCCACATTTAAAAAACTTAAAAAACCCCCCAATTTTTTACACTCAGCAGTCAAAATCCCCCATCCTTTTAAACAAACCCCGTTTTTAGTTAATGCAATGATATCAAAGGGGGGACGGGGAGCAGACCTCGTCCCGCTGCCCCCCCTTCCACGACGACTATATAAATTTATATCAAAGTTTTCCCCGCAATGCTACCAACGTAGTTCATTTTAATTTTTTTTTCTTGCACTTCGATGTTAGCATAAAAACCCCTCATATGGTTTTTTTTTCTGCCAACCCTTTTCCTATTCATCTTTTTTTTTTTTTACACAATTTTGAAAAATTTTCTTAAACCCCGAGTTACTCCATTGGGCAGTTACTATTAAAAATTCTTAATTCAGAGCATAAATCCAAAATTTCCAAAACTCCAAATTTTTAATCAATTTTTAAACCCCATTTTCCCTTTTTTAAAATTTTAATTTCCCAGTTTTTTAAAATCCCCAAAAACCCCCCCAACGAAATTTTGCAAGGGAAAACCCCCCACCTGCCCCGGGTTAAGGGGAACCCCATCCTGGGTTTCATGTCAATTTTGGCCCCTATAGAAGTTGGATATTAAAGGGGGTATTAACAAGGGCTTGGGGGATATTTTCTCCAAGAGAGAACCCCCCAGTAATGGGTTTTAAAAAAAGATAAGGGTTTTGATTTTGAAAGGACCCAAAAGGAAAAATTTTTGGTTTTTTAAAAAGGGTAGTTTAAAAGAGTGGAACCCGTCCACCCCGTTGGGTTATTGAGGTTTGGACTTTGGGGGGAGTTTCAAATTTAGGTTTTGGAAAAAGTACATGAGGGGGGGGGGTTGGATTTTAGTGGGACTTGCACATCGAGCTTTTTTTTCCCTTTGGGGGGCATTGAAAATTGGGGGTTTGGGGAAAAAGTTTTTTTATGGGGTGAATTGGGAAAGGGCCCCGCCCAGTATGGGGCCAAAAGGCCTCCTCAGTGTTCCTTTCCCTTTTTTATTTTCTTATTTTCTTTTAACGCTTTAGTGCCGCTGACTCTAGGGTAGGAAATTGTGCACAACCCAAAAACCTTAAATTCCATCTGGCAAAAAAACCAGATGTTGGGAAATGAACAAATAAATTTCCCCCGTCAACCCTCAGAAACAAGCACCTGCCTGTGACCAGTCTCGAGAGGCTTTTTCTACCCCCCAGTAAACCCCGGGCTGATGCCAACCGGGTTTTTTGGTTTATTGTTTTTGTTCAAAAAAGGTTATTATCTGGCCGGGCCCCCCGTCCCCATATTCATCAAAAGCCTGACCCAAATGGGCAAATTTTTAAGAGTCAAGGATTTCCCGTTTCCCTTGTAGACTTTTAAAACGTTTTAAAAATCAACATTTCAAATGTGTGCTGGGAGCAAGGTTTAAATAAGCCTTGGGCCCAAAAAATGTTGGCAATTTTTCTCCTTTATGTGCCCCTGGGGGCCCCCTTTCGTTTCCCTTTGTTTTATTTTAAAACTTTATGTTTTAATTTTAAAATTTTCAATTTTCCCCCTACTAAGGCAATTTTATAATGATTTTTATTTCTGCAAAAAAAGATACAAAACCGTGGCTAATGTTTTTATCTTGTTAAGAGGATGATTAAAAAGAAGAGGCTAGATTTTCTTTTTTTTTGCTAAATTTCCTTCGTTTTTTTTCGTTTTGAAAATTTAAAATCAATTTTCCTTTTCTTTTTAACCTGTTTTTCGTTATTGAAGACTTGTCACTGTGTCCTTCCCAAATATCGTGTAAAATCAATGGTGTTTTTTCTTCCAAAAACCCCAATACTTTTATCGTAAAAAATCTAGTAAATTAACAAATATTTTTTTCGCTCTAAAAACCAAGTTGACTTGAGTTTTGTAGTTTTATTTTCTTCCATAAAATTTATAAATTTTGGGTTTTAAAAAACCGTTTTTTTTAAAATTTTTTTTGTGTCCCGATGTCAGTGCAATTGGGTTTTTTCAGAGGGAAATTATTATTTTTAATAAGGGGGAAACGCCCAAAACCCCGGGGGAAATTTTACAGGGGCCCGGGGGGGGGGGGGGGTGTGGAAGGCATTAGGGGTTAATTCGGGGAAAAATTGGAAAACACAATCCGTTCCCCAAAACAAGAGCCCCTCACCAAAAATCAAAGGGAACCCTTCCCTTTAGGGGGGCCCGGGGGCAAAAAAATACACTTGGGAAACCTCCGTTTTAAAAAAATGATAACCCCGGGGTTGAAAATGTGAAGACTCCTCGGAACGTAGGCGAAAAAGATATACGGGATGATAATCTGCACCTGGAAAATTGAAAAAAGGGATTGGTCCAAAAAAAAACACTGAAAACGTCCCCTATTAATGGGAAAAGGCCTGGCAGACGGTGGAAAAAAACTTGAATTTAAAAACAGGGAAGCACTGAGAACTAAATAAAAGTAAACGGGAAACCCAAGAACTTTTTTTAACACCTTAACCTTCATAAAAGAGGAATTTTCCAACAAACTTTTGGCTTTCCTTTCAAGAGAAAACAGGCAGTTCTTGGGTCACGTGCGGGTGGCGCCAAAAGGCTATTTGATCAGATTAAATAACCAGGAGGCCTGGTTAGGGGGCCGGGGCCCCGGGGGCGGGGACCCCCGAAATCGACTTAGGTTTAAAACCCTTCTCCCCCCCCCCACCTCCCCCCTTTTTCCCCCTCTTCATTTCCTTTCCCCCCTCCCAACTCCTGCTTCCTCCTTTTCCCCCCATTTTTCCCCTCTTCCCTTTCCCTTTCCCCCCTCCCCTTCCTTCCTTTTTTCCATATTCTCCCCTCGTGCTTTGCTGTCCCTTGCTGTTTTTTACCCGCCCGGGTTTGGGTACTTTCCGATGCAGTCACTAAAAGTGCCCGCCCCGCCCCCCATCCTGTTCTACCCCCAGTTGCCCTTTTGGCAAAACAGTCTGCCCCCCTGAAAACTTTTCTTGCCCGCCCCCCAGCCTGTCTGTTTACCAATCTTTCCCACCTACCACCCGCTTGTCAACCTCCCCGCCCGGTTTTTAACATGCTTTCCCCGCCAAATCTACCCCGCCAACCTGCCGGCCCGGGTAGCCAGCCCGCCGCCGGCCCCGCCAGCCAGCCAAACCGCCAGCCAGCCAGCCAACCAGCCAGCAGCCTTTGACCAGGCGGTGTTAATCCAACACGCACTCTCTCAGTTTAAACTCTATTTAGGATGCTAGCAACGTATCCTTGGTAAAGAGGAGGGTGGGAGTAGTGAGGGGGAGAAGAAGTACGGAGGGGGGAGGAAGACGGGAGCGAGTTTCTTGAAGAAAACTGGATACATCAGAAGTGTGCTACAACCCTTTTCTATACAATAGTTTCGCAGTGGGAACAAAAGCTACGGTAGTTACGTTCTCTTGGTATATTCCATCACACAAGTTGGGTCACATACAAGGCGCTGAAATACGTCAGCCTGAGATGGGAGAGTACAGTAGGTCAATGAGGATATTGTCAAGTATTCCACTAAAGGTTCATCAGTTAAGGCAGCTTCAGAAGTTTCCTTCTAGCAGAGCTGGAGTAACTATCACATGGGAATTACCGTCTGTCACGATAGCCTATAATATACAGGCAAAATGACATTGTTATGAAGATATCTGCACCATCTCAGAGCGGGAACCAGAGAAATTATGAGAGACAGTGGAAAGAGAGGAAGGGGAATGCAATATGGATAACATAATGTGACTAACTACATATATTAGTACACAATAATGGGGAGTCATTACATTCCTAAGAATATATAATGGCGCTAGCCTCGTGGAAAGATTTCTCTTAACAATATTGAAAATAAACACCACCTCATCAAGTGACGTCTCCGTCAGTGGCCTCCAGATGTGGCCTCTACTGTTACATCCACAGCCCCAGAAGCTTTCAAGGTATATCTGTTCATCTCTCTCTCAAAGCAATATAGTCCATAAATTCAATAAGTCACAAAAGATATCTAGCCTAGACAGGACTCGCAGCTATGGTTTTAAACTGGAAAAATTAAGATTCAGGAAGGATATAGGAAAGCACTGGTTTGGTAATAGAGTTGTGGATGAGTGGAACAAACTCCCGAGTGCCATCATAGAAGCTAAGACGTTGTGTAGTTTTAAAAATAGGTTAGATAAATACATGAGTGGGTGTGGGTGGGTGTGAGTTTGACCTGACTAGCTTGTGCTACTAGGTCAGATGCCGTGCTCCTTCCTTAAGTGAACGTGACCCGACCTGATTAGGTTAAGGTATTGGCTTAAGCCGGTAGGAGAATTGGACCTGCCTCGCATGGGCCAGTAGGCCTGCTGCAGTGCTCCTTCTTTCTTATGGAGACTCGAACCGTGTTCCTGGCATAGAGCAGGTCCAATGCTGTACAACTTAGCCACGAAACTTACAATAGGAAGATTTCTCAGACAGAATTTCTGTGACTAGTCCGTGTCAGCGGTACCAACTGTGACCCCTGTGTCACATTTGGTGCCGCAGATTTGGCATCACAGGTTACTCTTCCTCCTGTGTCTTTTAATGTGTTGGAGGTGAGTTTCAGTGCAGCTAAGTGACTTAGTGTTGATTTAGTCAGTTATTCAGTCCGATGCTAATACAGTACACTTCATGTACTTGTTACTTTTGTACATTATGTACGCTGCTGCAGTTCTGTTTGTAGTCTTCTGAACTGTACTATCAGTGAACGTATGGTACTCACTGGGCAGCAAGGTGTCTATATGAGAAGCAATAGTTTGTTGCACTGCTGTCTAAAGGAGGAGTGGATTTTCATTTTTTTTTTCGTAAGAAGCGTGTATTACATTCTTACAGTGGGTAGTGGGTAGGGAGGGATATTATGGACACGGGTACTACATTTAAGAGGAGTGTTCAATTTGAATTACCCACATTTGCCTTCACCCAGGTGGCGAATTGACCATGAACTGGAATATTAGTGACACTGTCTGGCAAGTTGTAGGCATGAAACAGCACGTCCCTGAGCCGTGCTGGCCACGTCGTCAACTTCATCATCTTAGCACAGAAGACTGTGCTTAACTATACTGAACTTTCATCTAGAATAGAAAGCCTCAACTCTTCCCTCATGTTTATTATTCTAGTGAACATCAAAGCACTTACAATTATCCTCATGGCCTTGTTCTGGATTACTTCAAGTTTATCAAACAAATTGTGTGAAAAGTTAATTAAGTGTAGGTCATGGAAGTCAGTGAGAGATCTGATAAAACATTACTGTTGATTTCGACTCCTAAATATCTGTATTGTTCACAGAACTCAAGGGCAGTGTAGACATGCAGACTGTTAGCACATTGGAATGTGAGATTTTTATCCTGTCTGTGGATATCTCACTAGCTGTCAAGGCGTCAAGGAGAGCTTAAAGTCTGGATATGTTGGCAAATATGTATATATCAGGCAGATAACAGAAAATATCCTCATCTTGTGCAGGGATGCTGGACACAAACCTGTGCATCACAACATTAAAGAGAGAGTAGGACTGAGTACTCCGCCCTGAGGTGTGCCAGCTCACACGAGGCACTGGTGATATTCTTCATAGATTTATATATGCAATAATCGTAAACAAGCGAAACAAGATGCAAAAAAAAACAAAATAAAACACAGGGGGAGTTAGTGATAGCTTTTGGGCTTTCGTGCTGCAATCAACACATTTTCAGGAGCTTGCAATGTTGCAGAAATGAGTAGGAAGTCTAGATAGATTCGTTCAAGGGAACGACTCTAGCTAGACTCTTTCCTTTGAACGAATCTACCTAGACTTCCTACTCATTTCTGTAACATTGCAAGCAAATGAAAATGTGTTGATTGACATGAAAGGTCTAAAGCTATCATTTACCTCCCCTGTGGCTGTTTTGCACATTTATATATGACTGAGGCTGTTGTTCCCTCCGACACCTAAACTAGCAAACTGTTCCAATACAATTTGTTTTTGAAGACTGTCAAAGGCAGATCTGAGGTCAATAAAGGGTGCGTTATGCCAGGTCTGCCTGTTATTATTATAATCAAGAGGGAAGCGCTAAACCCGAAGGATTATACAGCGCCTGGGGGGGGGGATGTGGAAGGCATTCAGGCTTAATTCGGGGAACTGGAGCACAGATCCAATTCCCTAAATCAAGAGCCCCTCACCAACATCAAGGAACCTTCCTTGAGGGGAGGTCTGCTTGTTGAAGTACTCGACAAAGCAAGGCAGGGAACTTCTCCCAGGAAGTATCTCACAGAGAGGATTGATGTTGTACTGAGCCTGTTAAAAACAAATTTCTCAAAGATTTTACTCAAGGATGTTAGCTACATGGATATAGAGTCTAGACCCATCTAGGTTAGGTTGAGTTAGACAAGGTTAGGTGGAGTTAGGTAAGGTTGTGTTAGGTTAGGATACGTTAGGATGAGTTAGGTAAGGATAGATTGAGTTAGGTTAGGTTTAGGTTACCTGTATTACGAACACAGGTAATGAATGGCCTGTGAGACCTGGTCGTAATGGGAATTGGAGCAAACAAACTCAGTAGTAGACTATAATGACTATTTTGTCTTCACTCACTATCTACAGGTATGTACAACATGTACAGATATAATAAGTGTACACCACGGTGACAGATGGCAAAGCAGAAGCCAGAGAGTGTGCACCGTACTCAACCAGCAGGTAGGCAAGTCTGCCAATGCTTACCGCAGGTGAACCACATTGCTTCAGCTTTGGCGAGCTTGCCTGTGATTGGTCAATGAACCAAGGTGCTGATTTAACGACGGGTACCCTATTGATCGTTAAACCCTTAGCACCTGGTTCACTGGTTGGGAGTGTGACATACGCCGAATAAATTGTAACGTACTCTTTGTATGCCACAATTGGTTAGGTTAGGTTAGGTTGGGTTTTAAATTAGTCTAATAATAATAATAATAATGATATTATTATTATTATACATTAATACGTAATTGTACTATTACTACTACTATAACTACTACTACTACCACTATTACTACCACCACCACCATTACTACTACTATACTTCTACTACTACTTCACTTCTACTGATACAACCACCAAAACTACTACCACTTCTGCAACTCATAATAATAATTAAAGTTATAATGATCATAATTTGATTAATAAATTTCTTTCCGACTGTACAAGGTGTTATTTATCTCTCAATCAATCTGACTTTTTTTCACAATGGTAATAAAGGGGAGGAGAGTGAGAGTGGCGATGTGTATCACCACCTGGGAAGAACTATCCATGGACTTCCACACAGGAGGTTGATAAAAGTGTCGATAAATGCTCTAACTTCTCGTCTGAATCCAGACGTGGCTGCCCGATGAGCAGCCAGTTGACTGAACCAACTGGAGACCAGGCACATGTGGTGTTCCGTACGGCACAGTGTTAGTGGTTCATTACGGCACAGTGTTAGTGGTTCCTTACGGCACAGTGTTAGTGGTTCATTACGGCACAGTGTTAGTGGTTCAATAGGCACAGTGTTAGTGGTTCCTTACGGCACAGTGTTAGTGGTTCATTACGGCACAGTGTTAGTGGTTCCTTACGGCACAGTGTTAGTGGTTCCTTACGTCACAGTGTTAGTGGTTCATTACGGCACAGTGTTAGTGGTTCCTTACGGCACAGTGTTAGTGGTTCAATAGGCACAGTGTTGTGGTTCCTTACGGCACAGTGTAGGGGTTCCTTACGTCACGGGTTGTTAGTGGTTCATTACGGCACAGTGTTAGTGGTTCCTTACGGCACAGTGTTGGGTGTTCCTACGTCACAGTGTTAGTGGTTCATTACGGCACAGTGTTAGTGGTTCATTACGGCACAGTTTTTAGTGGTTCCCTTACGGCACAGTTTTAGTGGTTCCTTACGTCACAGTGTAGTGGTTCATTACGGAAACAGTGTTAGTGGTTCCTTACGGCACAGTGTTAGTGGTTCAATAGGCACAGTGTTAGTGGTTCCTTACGGCACAGTGTTAGTGGTTCCTTACGTCACAGTGTTAGTGGTTCATTACGGCACAGTGTTAGTGGTTCCTTACGGCACAGTGTTAGGGGTTTTCCTTACGTCACAGTTTAGTGGTTCATTACGGCACAGTGTTAGTGGTTCCTTACGGCACAGTGTTAGTGGTTCAATAGGCACAGTGTTAGTGGTTCCTTACGGCACAGTGTTAGTGGTTCATTACGGCACAGTGTTAGTGGTTCCTTACGGCACAGTGTTAGTGGTTCCTTACGTCACAGTGTTAGTGGTTCATTACGGCACAGTGTTAGTGGTTCCTTACGGCACAGTGTTAGTGGTTCAATAGGCACAGTGTTAGTGGTTCCTTACGGCACAGTGTTAGTGGTTCCTTACGTCACAGTGTTAGTGGTTCATTACGGCACAGTGTTAGTGGTTCCTTACGGCACAGTGTTAGTGGTTCCTTACGTCACAGTGTTAGTGGTTCATTACGGCAAAATTTTAGTGGTTCATTACGGCACAGGGGTTAGTGGTTCCTTACGGCACAGTGTTAGTGGTTCCTTACGTCACAGTGTTAGTGGTTCATTACGGCACAGTGTTAGTGGTTCCTTACGGCACAGTGTTAGTGGTTCAATAGGCAAAAGTGTTAGTGTTCCTTAACGGCACAGTGTTAGTGGTTCCTTACGTCACAGTGTTAGTGGTTCATTACGGCACAGTGTTAGTGGTTCCTTACGGCACAGTGTTAGTGGTTCCTTACGTCACAGTGTTAGTGGTTCATTACGGCACAGTGTTAGTGGTTCCTTACGGCACAGTGTTAGTGGTTCAATAGGCACAGTGTTAGTGGTTCCTTACGGCACAGTGTTAGTGGTTCATTACGGCACAGTGTTAGTGGTTCCTTACGGCCAGTGTTAGTGGTTCCTTACGTCCCCATGTTATGGTTCATTACGGCACAGTGTTAGGGGTTTCCCTTTTACGGCACAGTGTTAGGGGTTTTTCAATAGGCACAGTGTTAGTGGTTCCTTACGGCACAGTGTTAGTGGTTCCTTACGTCACAGTGTTAGTGGTTCATTACGGCACAGTGTTAGTGGTTCCTTACGGCACAGTGTTAGTGGTTCAATAGGCACAGTGTTAGTGGTTCCTTACGGCACAGTGTTAGTGGTTCAATAGGCACAGTGTTAGTGGTTCCTTACGGCACAGTGTTAGTGGTTCCTTACGGCACAGTGTTAGTGGTTCATTACGGCACAGTGTTAGTGGTTCCTTACGGCACAGTGTTAGTGGTTCATTACGGAACAGTGTTAATGTTTAGTCAGGCAGCTAAACAAACTAGAACATTTTGGATAAAGAGAAAGTAGTAAATTCTCTGGAGAATTTTGTCATACGTTAGTTTTAAGGATTTTGCTGGAGATCATGATATTTGATATTTAAGAAGCTTTAAATTCTCTGATTTAACATTTTAGTCAACTTTTTAACCACCTACTGAAAAATAAAATTAAATCATGCAGAATATTAACAAAGAGCTGTAACCAGGATGAAGATCAAACTATCCTGTTCAGGATGGTATCTTATTTTGCCTTCTTTGTCAAGCTCCCCACCTAACTCTAATATTTATATGTCTTTTCACGAAGACTGGAGACAAATAGGTGAGTACAAATAGGAAGTGAGTATGTCACTCGCTCAGCAAACGGAGCATCGAGCCTCCACTACGTCTTACGCTCAGTGACCTACATGGATTTAGCGCTTAACGCGAATTTATGTATGTATTCATAAAGACTGATCAAGGCCAAGGTACTCGCTTGGTAGGCATGTGTTGTGCTGGTGAGATGGGAGGCACGGAGCAGCAGGAGTGAGTCAGTCGTGCTCCACATATCTATTCTCAATGTGTTGACCTCCGAACATAATGACGTACCAGTCCTATCGTAAGATCTCGGGCCATTTCCACTGAATGTACTTTGGCAAGGTAAAGAGGAATGGATGTCGTGCCATTACAGGAATCTGACCTGGGATGAGGAACATAGTGGCTGGACTCTACTTCCATGCCATCCTTGATCATGGCAGCTGCTGCTGCAGCCTTCTCATAAATAGGGAAAAGAATTGAGTGCCACCTGCCACCAAAAACTAGTTTCATACATCCTGTTCTGACGCACAGTAGGCTGACCCAGCTACTGGGTACCCCTATTTCAACGCCCCTATCTAATTACATACTCTGTGATAGGCTGCACGTATGAGAAGGTTCGGGGACAGGTTGATTGGTTGTCTTAAGAGGTACAGCTGGTACGGTAAACAACAACAACAGCAATAATAATAATAATAATAATAATAATAATAATAATAATAATAATATATTTCCAACAATCATTAAATTTATTCGGGCTACACACAGGTGATATTTTTATATGTTTACAGCAGTGAAGTTCTGAAGCAACGATGTGATCCCTGGGTGGAGATTATTCCTTTATGACAGACTCCCATGTCGGACATGATCGACAAGTGAAACAGGTTAATTTCTGTTCCTGAGAAGGAATCCTTGGCAGTGGTATTTGATTGTCGTCAAGATTGTGCAGAGCTCTCACTGTGGAGAACCCATGTTGTAGCTGAAGGAAAAGAGGTTACATACAACACCTTGCCTCTTGGCATGCTAATAACATCAGTTACCAGCTGATTCCCAATCTTCACGATTCGGTCATACCTTACACCGAGACGCAAGTCGAAAAACTGTCTGATTACCTTACTGCACCTGGTCTGTGTACGGACGTTCAAACCAGTGCATATTGGCACTTGTGATCCATGGTCAATTGAGTGTCGACTTTTGGCAGCAGTCGAAAGTGTTGTTTTATAGTGGTACTGGATTATCTGGGAAACAGTGAGGCACTTCTGGCCTTCTACCGAAGCTTGATCAGTTAGGAAAAAGATAGAGACACAAAGAGAGCATCAGGAGGATATCCTCTAGTTAAACATCTGATGGGAAAATGAAATTCGGGGACACAAATGAAAAGTTCTAATCCTCGGAATGAACACCACCTACATTTTAATTATTACAGATAAGAAAGTCAAATCTTTTGCCAAGGCAATAGTTAATAATCGTTTACAATACAACTCGCAGACTGAATTCATATCAGGACTTATAAGTATAGTCCACTGAGTATCATTTTTACAAACGTTTTACAAAGTGGTTAATGAGATACACAAATAACCCGCACATAAAAGAGAGAAGCTTACGACGACGTTTCGGTCCGACTTGGACCATTTACAAAGTCACACTAACCAGAAGTGGGGCAGGACGGTTAATGAGATTAGTCTAAATGTATTAGCCTCTTGCGGCTTAGCAACAAGCAGAGTGAGACCATTGGTCCAGGAAGTAGGGAGGACGCTTATGCTTAGAAAAGCTTATCAGAAACTTGCCTTAAAGCTCTGAGGATATCGTAAGTTGTACCATCCACTCCAGGGGCTGTTGAATTACTTTTATTTAATATAGTGTCTAACTCATGCTCAGTAAAGGGGCGCTCATTCTTTTTTTTTCCTCACATAAAAAAAATCCGTTTCAGTAACCGTATGAATACAAATGTACCAGACAAACAGACATAGGCTGAGTAACAGACAGCGGCAGATAAAACAGGGGGAAACAGTCATTTATAGATAAACAGTGACTGGCAGGTATGCATTTGCTCTCGTTGCCACCTCCCTAGATAACAACTATAGCAACCATATTGAGTTAGGCGAAAGAATTAAAATTTGGGTATTTACACTGAATTGTGTGCCATCCTCATGGCACTAAAGTTAATTTTTGGCACTGAGCTTCACTATTTGATCATTATTGACTGTAGCATCAGTTGTCTCACATAATGACTCTCACAATATGCTCAGTGGAAAAGCCCGGTATAAATATTAAAAAAATCTGAGAAAAAACAATTAATGAACAATTCTCATGGATTCCACAACACACTGTATTATTCCTGTTTGTTGAACCTGATAAATTTGCCAAAGAATGTGTCCTGAGGGAAAATGTAGAATATAACTTGGGTATATCTGCATCTAACATTAGAAATAATACTAGGAAAGAAGTAAATAATGAAGCTGAATGTTATCGGAATGTTGTTAGAAGCCTGAGTAGATCTATAACTCACTATAATATTAACTTAGATAAGCATATTTACGGAGCAACTTGCAATAAAAACTAACTGATCGATGTTGTAGTAGCCAGGATAAGGCTTACCTGGAGGTTACCTGGAGGTTATTCCGGGGATCAACGCCCCCGCGGCCCGGTCCATGACTAGGCCTCCCGATGGATCAGGGCCTGATCAACCAGGCTGTTACTGCTGGCCGCACGCAGTCCAACGTACGAGCCACAGCTCGGCTGATCCGGCACTGACTTTAGGTATCTGTCCAGCTCTCTCTTGAAGGCAGCCAGGGGTTTATTGGCAATTCCCCTAATGCTTGATGGGAGGCTGTTGAACAGTTTTGGGCCCCGGACACTTATGGTGTTTTCTCTTAGTGTACCAATGGCGCCCCTACTTTTATTGGGGACATTTTGCATCGCCTGCCCAGTCTTTTACTTTCGTAGGGAGTGATTTCTGTGTGCAGATTTGGGACCATTCCTTCCAAGATTTTCCAAGTGTAGATTATGATATATCTCTCCCTCCTGCGTTCCAACGAGTACAAGTCAAGTGCTTCCAAGCGTTCCCAGTAGGCTTGGTTATAAGTACTTCTGGTAGACACACAGATGATGATCAAACTAAATGCAAAACATGTGGACAGTCGTATGTTCATCTCGAAACCAACCTGCCTTTTTCTCCACTTATTGAGGGTTGAGATAGTATAATACCCTATTTGTTATGCGAACGTACCTTATAAATGAAAATAAGATACCAGACATTTGAAGCAAATATTATAAATTTTCTTGCAACAGATAAAGCAAAATTTAAAGATATATATCCAGATTTACTCCTAGTAACCTATGGAAGCTTTTGTTTACATGCTCTTGCGCTACCGTCCATAAAATGGATATTGGTATACAAACAATTACAGTGAGACAGTGGTAGACAGTGAGTGGCAGACAGGGGCGTCTCACCGTCCGCCCCTACATGACATCAGCACCAGCATACTCGGGTGGATCCATTCATCACTGTATCCACACTCCGTCAGAAACCATCACTCTCTCCTTAACGACATCTTCCCTGATGGCCGCCGCTACTCTCTTGCCGTCTATCCGGCCCCTTCCCTATCCAGATGTCCATCCATATATTCATGTTGACACACTGTACAATACCCAGTCAGTCAATTAGACAGCCAGCCAGCAAGACAGACAAACATCTGTCCGTCCGTTTTCATTCGAGCGCTGAAAGATCAGAGGAGGGGTTGAGGACGGCAAGACAAATCTCCGGAAGCCTCTGGACGAGTGACCACTTGAAGACAGCCCTTATCAAGCCTATGGAAGAGAGAGTGAGCACCTGAAGACAACCCTCGTCAAGCCTGTGAACATTTGAAGACAGCCCTCGTCAAGCCTTTGGAAGGTTGAGCACCTGAAGACAGCCCTGGGCTGGACACCATCACTGGTCTTAACAGTGTAGAGTCCTCGCCACACAATTATCATAGCACGTAATAAAAGGCACACTGGTGCACATGTACGGTGTGATGACGTTGCTGCAGTCTTACTCAATAATGCACGCACACACACACACACACACACACACACACACACACACACACACACACACACACACACACACACAGGGACGTTAGGAAGTATTTCTTCAGTCATAGAGTCGTCAGGAAGTGGAATAGCCTAGCAAGTGAAGTAGTGGAGGCAGGAACCATACATAGTTTTAAGAAGAGGTATGACAAAGATCAGGAAGCAGAGAGGGAGAGGACCTAGTAGCGATCAGTGAAGAGGCGGGGCCAGGAGCTGAGTCTCGACCCCTGCAACCACAATTAGGTGAGTACACACACACACACACACCCAACACACACACACCCCACACACACACACACACACACACACAAAACACACACAGGCACATATAACAGGAAGGGCACTGCAATGGATCAAAGAAATCTAAAAGGGAGGCAACAGCGAGTCATGGTCCGTGATGAGATATCACAGTGGGCGCCCGGTGACGAGCGGGATCCCACAGGGGTCAGTCCTGGGACCAGTGCTTTTCTTATTATGTGAACGACATGACGGAAGGAAGACTCAGAAGTGCCCTTTTTCAGATGATGTGAAGTTAATGAGGAGAAAATTAGATGCGGACCAAAAGGGTCTCAAAGAGACCGGGACAGGCTGGATGCGTGGTCCAGAAACTGGCTCCAAAATTTTTAACCCCCCCAAATGCAAGCATGAAGACGGAGAAGGGAAAAAAAGCCCGCAAAAAAGTTTTAGGCTAGGGGGGCCCAAAAGACTGCAAACCTCATCAAGGAGAAAGATCAGGAGTGGTATAAAACCGAGTACACGCCAGAAGACACTTTAACCAGTTAACGCTGGGCATAGGGGCCTGGCAAACCTGAGAATGCTTTCCGGTCCTCAGAAAAGGGAAACGTTCAAGACTTTTACACGTGTAGGTCAACCCCTTTCAGGATTTCGAAAATACCATTTGGAACCCCACACCTTAAAAACGTCAAAAAATTTCGAGAAAGTGCAAAGGTTTGTAAAATATTCCAGGTAAGGCGAAGTCCTATGAAGAAGGTTAAGGGAAATCGGTCTGACGACACTAGGGGCGTGGGGTCAGGGAGACATAAAACGACATAAAAAATACTGCTGGAATGAAAAGGTAACAGAGACAGGATTTCCAAGAGGGACACAGAAAAAAGGGGGCCACAATTGGAAGCTGAAGCCCAGATGAGTCAAAGGGAGTTTGGACGTATTTCTTTAGCCACAGAGTTTTTTAGGAAGTGTAGTAGTTGGCAAGCATGTAGTGGGCAGGAAAATTACACAGTTTTAAAATGAGGTTGATAAAGCTCATGGAGAGGGAGAGGGAGGACAAGTACGGGCAGTGAAGAGCGGGCCAGGAATGGTCTCGACCCTGCAAACCCAATAGGTGAGTACAATTACCGAGGACACACACATACACACACACACCACACAACACACACACACACACAACACACCACACACACACACACACAATACAAAACACACACACCAGAAACCCACACACACACACACACACACACACACACACACACACAACACACACACACCACACACACACACACACCAAAACCCCCCACCCTTTTGGAGTTTAAAACCCCCACCCAATGCAAAATCATGAAGGTCGGGGAAGGGCAAAGAAGGCCGCCCCGAGTACCTTAGGGGGAAAAAAAAATACAAAACCCCATTTAAGGAAAGGATCTCCCGGGACACTCCGAGGGGCACATTAACCAAATAACTACGCAGCATATGGGTGCCCACATTCCCCACTCTCAGAAAAGGGGTCTTCCGGCCCTGTACACCGTGTCGTTTTGGCCCATATTGAATATCAACTTGTTTCAAAATGGCGATATCTATAAATATAGCCATCTCCAGAATAGTAGATGGTCTCCCCCTCTAGCATTCAGTCTGTTTCTGGTTTTTGTAACAAGTAGTCAGAAAGTATTCTGGTCCAGTTATCCTTTAAAATTATGATAAATTTTAATAGTGTTTTAGGACTGCAACTGATAGGATACTAACTAATGAAATAAAAATTGATAAATTTATTAACAAAGTTGTCTAGGTGGACAAAACCAAAGGAAATGAAGTACCGTCTGGTACGTTATCATCAATTGTAAAAATAATACTAGCATATACAAGCGTGTGTGTGATAATGTGTGTATATGTTTTAAGTTGTTCGTTATGTCTCAGTAAGATTCGACTCGACTCGACTTAGACTTAAAAAGTGTGGAAAAGTGCATTTATCTGAATGTAACTCATTATGTACATAACAGTAAATGATAACAAAGATAATTATTAATCAAAGTTACATAGACAAGTAGGAATTAGGGACACCTAGGTCGCAAAAATGTCCCCCTTCGATACCTACAACTGTCATATCCACAAGTTGCTCTGGACCTATTAATTACAAATGAAATATGTATCACCAGGAATTCTGTTAAATATAAAAATTGGTGGACTGTATAATAAATTAATAAAGGATTATATATATACACATTTACATAACAGAAGGAGAATATATCTTAATATCACTCAAAAATTTGACTGGAGATTAAGGTGTATCATACTCAGAAAACCTCACTGTCTACATTTATGATAATAATACTGGCCAGAACTATAAACATAAATATATAGACATGACTTAGCTGGGGGTAATATCCTGTTTTCATCTAATTACGGAGTCCTGTCCAGTCGCCTAATTCTCTCGTTATGCAGCAATGCACATCCAACAATTTCGGTTCCTATTTGAGAGGTGTCAGCCCAATTTTACCTCTAGAGCACGAAAATTCTTCCCATTATTCACTAACGTTTGTGTCCAATTCAAACAACAATAGCGAGTCTCTTCTGCGCAGGCACAGTTTCCCATTTTTTATAACATAATTTTTATTAAATACAGTATGGCCATCTATTTACATATAACTACTGTATTTCTGGAAAATATATACAGTATTTTCCACAAAAAGTGACTGACACTAGTCCACAAATAATCTGTCTTCTGGACCAACAAGGCAATCAAAACAGCCTGCTTTATCAATATGACAAAACATTCGCCAACAACAATAATGCAACAAGCAGCAGCACAGCGTTAGGAACAAGGAGACAAAATAACGACCCTAAATGGAGACCATCAGCAGATCCTCCATAAAAGGCATAAAACTCCCTTAATACTGAATCTAAGTTCAGCACAACCAAATCTCCGACTATGATGGTGCATAGATGCCACACAAAATAGGTCAGAAGCTTTAGCTTTGGACCTGAGTTGACTTAGAGTGTCACTATGACACACAACCTCAGCAAAACGTTAAAAATCACTAAGTCTGAACAAAGCTCTGTGAACAAGAAGTATGTTTAGTCTCACCAGCGAAACCATACGCTACCAAAACAGTCAACATAAAGAACAAACAGCCAGAGACGAGAGAGATCCCTGGAGAGATAGAGAGAGGTGTTGGTCAAGCGATGCCCAGCCTCACATCAGGTGACATTACGTGACTCGCTCGCCGTGCTACTCCAGCAACGGCACGAGGTA
This sequence comes from Cherax quadricarinatus, assembly GCF_026875155.1. NCBI lineage: Eukaryota > Metazoa > Arthropoda > Malacostraca > Decapoda > Parastacidae > Cherax > Cherax quadricarinatus. Next base: position 125,655,583 of record NC_069399.1, read on the forward strand.
CCGCCTGACAGAAACGAGCAAGCAGTAGTTAGCAAGGCAGTTCGCTACAGAAGACAGCCAATCATAACTCTTCAACAGCGAGCACAGTAAGAAGTGTAATTGTTAAATCCTGCCTACATGCATAGCTAATATAATATAATAAGTCAAATAATTTAAAACAAGATATTTTCATTTTAGCTATTAATGAAAATATCAGCAATATAACATTACGTGAAAGATAATATACATCAAATGCACATTATATACATTGTGTCCCTTTCAGGGGTCGCAACAAGCTCCAGTTTGGAACCCACACCTAGTCAACCATGTCAGGAAACTAGAGAAAGTGAAAAAGATTCCAACAAGACTAGTCCTGGAGCTAAGGGGCATGTCCTATGAAGAAAGGTTAAGAAAACTCGACCTGATGACACTGGAGGACGGGATGGACAGGGAGGACATGATAACAACATATAAAATGCTAAGAGGAATCGACAAGGTGGACAGACAAGATGTTCCAGAGATGGGACACAGTAACAAGGGGTCACAGTTAGAAGCTGAAGACTCAGATGAGCCACCGGGATGTTAGGAAGTATTTCTTCACCCATAGAGTTGTCAGGAAGTGGGATAGTCTCGAAAGTGAGGTGGAGGCAGATACCATACATAGCGTTAAGAAGAGGTATGATAAAGCTCATGGAGCAGGGAGAGAGAGAACCTAGTCTCAGGAAAATAAGGAGATTAGCCGAAGAGTCAGAAACGAATATGCACAGATAAGAAGGGAGGCTCAGCGGCAATACGAAAATGACATAGCATCGAAAGTCAAGACTGACCCGAAGCTGTTGTACAGCCACATCAGGAGGAAAACAACAGTCAAGGACCAGGTAATCAGACTGAGGGAGGGTGATGGGGAATTCACAAGAAACGACCGGGAGGTATGTCAGGAGCTCAACACAATATTTAAAGAAGTATTTACAGTGGAAACCAGTAGAACTCCAGGAAATCAGAGCAGGGGGGGTGCACCAGCAAGTGCAGAGGGAGCAGAGATATTGTGTGTACCGTTAACAAAGATCTTCAACACATCATTTGAAACTGGGCAACTCCCTGAGGTATGGAAGATGGCAAATGTAGTCCCAATTTTTAAAAAGGGAGACAGACATGAGGCACTAAACTACAGACCTGTATCACTAACGTGTATAGTATGCAAGGTCATGGAGAAGATCATCAGGAGGAGAGTGGTGGAGCACCTGGAAAGAAACAACTGTATAATTGACAACCAGCATGGTTTCAGGGAGGGAAAATCCTGTGTCACAAACCTACTAGAGTTTTATGACAAGGTGACAGAAGTAAGACAAGAGAGAGAGGGGTGGATCGACTTGCATTTTTTTGGACTGCAAGAAGGCCTTCGACACATTCCTCACAAGAGGTTACTGCAAAAGCTAGAGGATCAGCACACATAACAGGAAAGGCACTGCAATGGATCAGAGAATACCTGACAGGGAGGCAACAACGAGTTATGGTACGTGACGAGGTGTCAGAGTGGCGCCTGTGACAAGCGGGGTTCCACAGGGTCAGTCCTAGGACCTGTGCTGTTCTTGGTATATGTGAATGACATAACGGAAGGGATAGACTCAGAAGTGTCCTTGTTTGCGGACGATGTGAAGTTAATGAGAAGAATCAAATCGGATGAGGATCAGGCAGGACTACAAAGAGACCTGGACAGACTACAAGCCTGGTCCAGCAACTGGCTCCTTAAGTTTAACCTGCCAAATGCAAAGTCATGAAGATTGGGGAAGGGCAAAGAAGACCGCAGACACAATATAGTTTAGACGGCCAAAGTCTGCAAACCTCACTCAAGGAAAAAGATCTGGGGGTGAGTATAACACCGAGCATATCTCCCGAGGCGCACATCAATCAGATAACTGCTGCAGCATACGGGCGCCTGGCAAACCTACGGATAGCGTTCCGATACCTCAGTAAGGATTCGTTCAAGACTCTGTATACCATTTACGTCAGGCCCATACTGGAGTATGCAGCACCAGTTTGGAACCCACACCTAGTCAAGCACGTCAAGAAATTAGAGAAAGTGCAAAGGTTTACAACAAGACTAGTCCCAGAGCTACGGGATTGTCCTACGAAGAAAGATTGAGGGAAATCGGCCTGACGACACTGGAGGCAAGGAGGGTCAGGGGAGACATGATAACGACATATAAAATACTGCGCGGAATAGACGAGGTGGACAAAGACGGGATGTTCCAGAGATGGGACACAGACACAAGAGGTCACAATTGGAAGTTGAAGACTCAGATGAATCAAAGGGATGTTAGGAAGTATTTCTTCAGTCATAGAGTAGTCAAGCCGTGGAATAGCCTAGAAAGTGAAGTAGTGGAGGCGGGAACCATACATAGTTTTAAGGCGAGGTATGATAAAGCTCATGGAGCAGGGAGAGAGAGGACCTAGTAGCAATCAGTGAAGAGGCGGGGCCAGGAGCTGTGAATCGACCCCTGCAACCACAAATAGGTGAGTACAAATAGGTGAGTACATACACACACACACACACTCGCCTGCTGCGTACGTAGCACACACTCAGAAGTATAATACTACGCATTACCAGAGGGAAACCAGAAGGACGTTTCCTCGGGTCAACGCCTCTGCAGCCCAGTCCCAGACCAGACCTCCTGGAGGATCAAGGCCAGACCAACCAGTCTGTTACTGCTGGCCGCACGCAGTCCAACGTCACAAGGACATTACGTATTAATTTTGTACTGTCTCAAGGGGGATAAGTCTCCTGGGATTAAATCTGACTCTTCAGGAGCGTCCACACGTTGACTGTCCTGGGGCCCTCGGAAAAAGCAGATATTTCTGATATCTGCTGATAGAATGTTGAATAGTCTTGGTCCACTGATGCTGACACAGTGTTCTCAAATTGTACTCATGGCACCAGTTCCTACTTCTCTTCACTGCATTTATTCCTCATTTTCTCAGTTTATGTTTCACTCCAGTGATTTGTTATGTCATTATGTAGGTGAGGGACCAGGTCTATGCATCTTGCACACACACACACACACACACACACACACACACACACCTATATATAATCGTCTAGCTTTGGCTAGGCTCCCATACTTATCTGGGGTCGGGCGTCGTGGATAAAGTACTGTGTGCTTTGACGCATATATATATATATATATATATATATATATATATATATAAAATATATATATATATATATAATATATATATATATATATATACATATATATATATATAATATATATATATATATATATATATATATATAATATATATATATATATATGTCGTGCCGAATATGTAAAACTTGCGATCTTGGCTTAAATAGCAACGCTCATCTTGCCATATAAGACAAGCGAAAATTTGTGTTTACCTGGAGTTTACCTGGAGAGAGTTCCGGGGGTCAACGCCCCCGCGGCCCGGTCTGTGACCAGACCTCCTGGTGGATAAGAGCCTGATCAACCAGGCTGTTGCTGCTGGCTGCACGCAATCCAACGTACGAGCCACAGCCCTGCTGGTCAGGTACCGATTTTAGGTGCTTGTCCAGTGCCAGCTTGAAGACAGCCAGGGGTCTATTGGTAATCCCCCTTATGTATGCTGGGAGGCAGTTGAACAGTCTCAGGCCCCTGACACTTATTGTATGGTCTCTTAACGTGCTAGTGACACCCCTGCTTTTCATTGGGGGGATGTTGCATCGTCTGCCAAGTCTTTTGCTTTCGTTGTGAGTGTTTTTCGTGTGCAAGTTCGGTACTAGTCCCTCTAGGATTTTCCAGGTGTATATAATCATGTATCTCTCCCGCCTGCGTTCCAGGGAATACAGGTTCAGGAACTTCAAGCGCTCCCAGTAATTGAGGTGTTTTATCTCCGTTATGCGCGCCGTGAAGGTTCTCTGTCTAGGTCAGCAATTTCACCTGCCTTGAAAGGTGCTGTTAGTGTGCAGCAATATTCCAGCCTAGATAGAACAAGCGACCTGAAGAATGTCATCATGGGCTTGGCATCCCTAGTTTTGGAGGTTCTCATTATCCATCCTGTCATTTTCTAGCAGCTGCGATTGATACAATATTATGGTCCTTGAAGATGAGATCCTCCGACATGATCACTCCCAGGTCTTTGACGTTGGTTTTTCGCTCTATTTTGTGGCCGGAATTTGTTTTGTACTCTGATGACGTTTTAATTTCCTCGTGTTTACCATATCGGAGTAATTGAAATTTCTCATGGTTGAACTTCATATTGTTTTCTGCAACCCACTGAAAGATTTGGTTGATGTCCGCCTGGAGCCTTGCAGTGTCTGCAATGGAAGACACTGTCATGCAGATTCGGGTGTCATCTGCAAAGGAAGACACGGTGCTGTGGCTGACATCCTTGTCTATTTCAGATATGAGGATGAGAAACAAGATGGGAGCGAGTACTGTGCCTTGTGGAACAGAGCTTTTCACCGTAGCCGTCTCGGACTTTGCCCTGTTCACTACTACTCTTTGTGCTCTGTTTGTGAGGAAATTATAGATCCATCTACCAACTTTTCCTGTTATTCCTTCAGCACGCATTTTGTGCGCTATTACGCCATGGTCACACTTGTCGAAGGCTTTTGCAAAGTCTGTATATATTACATTTGCATTCTTTTTGCATTCTAGTGCATCTAGGACCTTGTCGTACTGATCCAATAGTTGAGACAGACAGGAGCGACCTGCTCTAAACCCATGTTGCCCTGGGTTGTGTAATTGATGGGTTTCTAGATGGGTGGCGATCTTGCTTCTTAGGACCCTTTCAAAAAAATTTATATGGGATGCTAGTGCTATCGGTCTGTAGTTCTTTGCTATTGCTTTACTGCCCCCTTTGTGGAGTGGGGCTATGTCTATTGCTTTTAGTAACTGTGGGACGACCCCCGTGTCCATGCTCCCTCTCCATAGGATGGTAAAAGCTCGTGATAGGGGCTTCTTGCAGTTCTTGATGAACACGGAGTTCCATGAGTCTGCCCCTGGGGCAGAGTGCATGGGCATGTCATTTATCGCCTGTTCGAAGTCATTTGGTGTCAGGATAACATCAGATACGCTTATGTTAACCAAATTCTGTGGCTCTCTCATAAAAAAATCATTTTGATCTTCGACTCTCAGTCTGGTTAGCGGCTTGCTAAAAACGAGTCATACTGGGACTTGAGTAGCTCACTCATTTCCTTGCTGTCATCTGTGTAGGACCCATCTTGTTTAAGTAGGGACCCAATACTGGACGTTGTTCTCGACTTTGATTTGGCATAGGAAAAGAAATACTTTGCGTTTCTTTCGATTTCATTTATTGCTTTTAGTTCTTCCCGCGATTCCTGACTCCTATAAGATTCCTTTAGCTTAAGTTCGATGCTTGCTATTTCTCTGACCAGTGTCTCCCTACGCATTTCAGATATATTGACCTCTTTTAGACGCTCTGTTATTCTTTTTCGTCGCCTGTAAAGGGAGCCCCTGTCTCTTTCTATTTTACATCTACTCCTCCTTTTTCTTAAAGGAATAAGCCTTGAGCACACATCGAGTGCCACCAAGTTAATCTCTTCTAGGCATAAGTTGGAGTCTGTGTTGTTTAGTCTATCTTCCCAGCTTATATCGGTTAGGACTTGGTTTACTTGGTCCCACTTTATGTTCTTGTTATTGAAGTTGAATTTGGTGAAGGCTTCCTCGTGACTAATCTCATTTTGTCGGTCTGGGGCTCCGCGCATGTGTATGCAACAATTTCGCAAAAATCATTCTGAACCTTACGAAAAAAATATATTTCATTGTGTTTGTTCATTATTAAATTACTGTAAAATTATCTAAAATATATTTTGTTGGATTACGCTAAATTAAATTGCTCTTGTTATAATAAGGTTAGATAAGTTTTCTAAAATTCTTTTGGTGCAAAATTATAAATTTTTACATTAACATTAATGAAAAAAATATATCTTTAAACGTATAAGAGAAAATTTTAGAAAGGACTTAATTTTAAATGAGTTCTTTTCTAATTGACCAGTTTTTATTCTATTAGGCACGACATTATATTATATATATATATATATATATATATATATATATATATATATATATATATATATATAATATATATATATATATAAATATGTGTGTGTGTGTGTGTGTGGGGGGGGGGGGCTCACAAGTTTGTTCGAATGTTTAAAATTCAAAAGAATTTCGTGTTTAATTTTTTTTTTCAGTTTGAAAAGTGAGGCCCCCAGGAGCGTTATACCTTCGAAAAACGATAAATTTTTTTGTATTGGAAAGCCAAAAAGTTTTTTTGGACAAAACTAAAAATTTTAAATTTTTTTATACTGTTAGACTTTCTCCCTTTTTTGTAACTATAAAGTAGTTGGGGCCAAATTTGGAGTAAAACAGTCAAAGATTCAGAAGAACCGGTAACCAAAAATTTCGGCTAAAAAAAAGTTTTTGGACCCTTTTTTTTTTGAGAAGGAAGGTCATCAGGTTAGAGTGAAAAAGGCACGATAAGGGAAAGATCGAAAAAAAAAATTTTGCCAGACGGGGAAACTTTTTAAGGGGCCCGGTTTTAACAAGATGGCCCCCTTTCCCATGGACAGCGAAGAAAACAATGAATCTCCTCAGCTCTTTTTTCCCCAAATGGGTTTGATTTAAAAACAGGGACATCGGGGCCCCAAAGATCACCAGATCGTCAGCCCCAGACTTTCTCGGGGGTTACCTCAACAAAAACCACGACGTTAAACCCAAAAAAAATATTCGAGAAAATTTTAAAATAATCAACGATACTTACTCAAGTGATGTAGAATGCCTCAAAAAAGGTTAAATTTGTGGGGGCGGGATCAAGGCCGCCTTTGAGAGACCTATTTTAAAAATTAGTTGTAAATCTTGGAAGCATTAAAATTTAAATTTTAAACAATTTTTTTTTAATTTTTTTTTTAGCAAAAACATATGAACAAACTTATGGCCACCCTATATATTGTGAGGATAAAAGCAGCTGGGGTGAAATTTATTGGAAAAACTGAAAATTCCCAGTCAAAAACCACCTGACCCACAGTTCCTATCCCGGGGGAGAATACTGGAGTTTACCTATAGGCAAAAAGTCAGTTTGGGGCACTCCTGACTCTCCCCCCGTGGGAGTCCCCGGATGATCGTTGTGGTAAATTCCGCATTGGTTTGGTTTAAATTGGTTCTGTTCCGTATAACCTATGGTCCTTGGTAACCTTTTTTTTTCTTATCCCGAGATGGAATCGGTTTTGCTCCAATTTGGGATACGAGGGCTTTTTTGCAGATAAGATTTTTGGAATTTTTCGAATACACAAATTTTTTCTTTCCCCTTTTTGGGCGAAGACGTTCAATTTAACCCAAAAATGCAACTTTTATTTTTAATTCGTCCCGAAAGGAAAAACTTGCGATTCAGGCTTAAATAGAATTCTTTTTTTTCCCGGATAAGACAGCAAAATTTGTGCATGAATTAATTTCGAAAAAATCATTCACTGGGGTTTGTTTTTTATTAAATTACTGTAAACTTATTAAATATTTTCGGTTTAGGCAATTTTTAAATTGCGCTTGTTATAATAAGGTTAAAGAATTTTTAAAGGTTTTTTTGGTCAAACAAAATTTCTTTAAAGTTTTAGAGAAAATTTTAAAAGGATTTTTTTTTAAAATGAGTCTTGCGAAAATTATATATTTATATATAATATATATATATATATTAATATATATTATATATAAATATATTTATATTTTATATATATAAATATTATATACGAATTTTATTATTATAACAAAAAGAAGGCTAACCCAAAGGGCTTACAAAAATTTATATACGAAACCTTAGAAAACACATAATTAACTTTAATTTTTTTGCTGATTCTTCTGTAATTAAAATGCGTAGTTTAAATTTTTATTTCTTTAAAACATGATATATATTTTTTCGTTTCGTACGGTTGATTTCGTGATTTATGGCAAAAAAAATTATTATTCTGGGAATTTGGAAGTGAAACCTTTCCAATAGGGAAATCGCCGGGTTCGGGTTAACGGCATGACATTTTTATTGTAAAAAAGTCACAAGGGGATTCGAACCCCCCAAAACCAGCTGTGCACGAGAGTACTGTCAACCTTGCCCTTTTACCACTCAGTACAAATCCCGGGAGCTTGATGGATGCAAGTCATGTTTCTCCTCACGCTGGGCACATCAGAGCCTCCGTCATGAAGAAACACATCGTGTTGGTCTTCCATTTCCTCGTAACAACCCAAATTTCATATTCACTTTTGCTTTCCTTATTTCTGTTTGACTTCTCAAGTTATATTGAATATATTGTTTAATAAAGTGAATGTCTACTCTTTTCATTCGCCTGTGAGTCTTTATACCCATGAGTTGGTTTAGTTTATTGTTTATCCTATTAAGGTCATTTTTGATCTAATGAGGATAGTGTAAAGTTTGGTTTTCTTGTACAACGATTTGGATTTCACAGTGCCAACCATCACCAGGATGTGTCACTTCAGTAATCTTAATCCATAGTAACACTTGTCTCTCAGGAAAAGAAGAGCTTACAGATCAAAATAAGTTTTCTGACTCAAAGTTTACATCATCAACAGCCTTGTATAAGTTAATGTTGTCAGTGAACTCGCGCTGTAACTAGCGAAGGATAACACCAGCACTCAAAATAAGTGAAGAATGGAGCTTGGGGAGATCATGACTTCACATGTGGGAGGCCTGGTCTGGGACCGGGTCACAGGGGCGCTGACCCCCGAAACACTCTCCAAGTAGACTCCAGGTAAGTGCCACCAGCACTCCACTTAACAATGCTGTCCATTAGTCGTACATTCTGGCGACAAATTCTCCGATATAGTGATTCACGTAGAACCTCCCTATACGTCAGTCCTTGCTGACAGTTGCCAGGGCGTGACTCGCTGCCCCCTGCACTATCATCCCTTCCTGGGTGGCGGTACTGGTGAGACTAGTAAGGAATGAGGTTGAACACAGGCCTACATGAGAGATAACTTTCACATTTCCATAGCTGAGGAAAAGAGAAGGTTTGGTGAGGACGTAAGCCTATCCTGAGTGGTTAATCTTAGTGTTATAATACATGGATACGTAGAGGCCTATCCTGTCATAATCAGGACAGAAGGTGACTAGAAAATGAGTTCCGAAAGAGAGAGAGAGAGAGAGAGCTGATGAGCTGATGTAGGTAACAGCTCTTAGCTTGCCAATAAAGTTAGGAATCCTTAACCTGTAATATAGCTGTCAATAAAGCTAGGGATCCTTAACCTTGTCAAACCCTGTGTAAAAAAAAAAAAAAAAAAAAAAAAAAAAAAAAAAAAAAAAAAAAAAAAAAAAAAAGAAGAGAGAGAGAGAGAGAGGAACAAGTAAAATATGCCAAATGACAAACATCACATGAGTAATAAAATATGAATCCACATTTTAGATAATAGTAAAAATCATAAAATAATAAAAATGATAATATTAATTATAAAATTATTATTATTATTATTATTACATATTATGATTATTATTTTGTTACTGTTATTACATATTCTATTTATTATTATTATTATTATTATTATATTATTATTATTATTACTGTTATTATTTTAAATTGCTACCATCATTTCTCACACATCCACAAACACCACTACCACCACTACCACCACCACCACAATCACTACAACTACTACCACCACTAGAACCTCCACCACTACCACTACCACAACCACCACCGCCATCAGTACCAACCACCATCACTATCACCACTACCAATACCACAACCAGCACTACCACAACCACCACCCCCCACCAACATCCATCACCACCAATCACCATCACCACCAACCACCACCACCATCACCACTAACCACCACCACCATCCACAAGCATCCACCACCAACCAACCACCACCACCATCCACCAACCACCACCACCATACACAAGCATCCACCACCACCAACCACCACCACCACCACAAGCATCCATTACCAACAACCACCACCACCAACACCACCAGCAACCACCACCAGCAACCACCAACATCAGTAGCACCACCAACAACCACCAGCACAACCAACACTAGCAGCACCCACTAACACCCACCAGTACCAGCAGCACAAACCAATATCACCAGCAGTGCCACCAGCACTAGCAGCAGCACCAATAGCACTCACCAGCAGTGCCATCAGCATTAGTAGCACCTACCAGTACTAGCAGCAGCACCAGTAGCACCCACCAGCACCAACAACATCTAGCAGCACTCACCAGCACCACCCACCAGCACTAGCAGCAACCATCGGCACTAACAGCACCCACCAGGAGCAGCGCACACCAACACCATCCAGCACCCAGTAGCACCTACTAGCACCGCCCACCAGCAGCACCCACCAGAACCAGCAGCACCAGCAGCACCCACCAGAACCAGCAGCACCAGCAGCACCCATCAGCTCTAGCAGCACCAGCAGCACCCACCAGCATCAGCAGCACCAGCAGCAGCACCCACTAGCACTAGCAGCTCCCACCAGCCCCAGCAGCAAACACCATCACCAGAAGCACCCATCAGCTCCAGCAGCACCCACCAGCATCACCCGTCAGCTCCATCAGCACCGGCAGCACCCACCAGTTCAGCAGCACCCACCAGCACCAGCAGCACCCACCAGCACCAGCAGTACCCACCAGCACCAGTATCGTGGGGTTCGTGAGGAGATATTGGAGTAAGAAATACACACGTTGGATGTTTTGGAGGCGTATAATTTAGAGTCTTGAGAGAAACCCTGGAGGCGTATAATTAAGAGAGTCTTGAGGAAAAGCCCTGGAGCCTTGCTCTGTCCAGTCTATGTCTAGCGGAAAGTGACCGCGAGACCTCTGGTCTACTGTTCACATGTGATGGGTCTAGTGACGTCATAGCTAGCAAGGGAGCCTATCTGTAAAGTAGCTGGGATTATCTAAGTATACTACACAAGTACACAGTAACACTACTGACACCAACAGCACTCACCAGCACCAGCAGCACTCACCAGCACCAGGAGCACTCACCAGCACCAGCAGCACCCTCCTGCACCAGCAGCACCCTCCAGCACCAGCAGCACTCACCAGCACCAGCAGCACTCACCAGCACCAGCAGCACTCACCAGCACCAGCAGCACCCTCCTGCACCAGCAGCACCCTCCAGCACCAGCAGCACTCACCAGCACCAGCAGCACTCACCAGCACCAGCAGCACTCACCAGCACCAGCAGCACCCTCCTGCACCAGCAGCACTCACCAGCACCAGCAGCACTCACGCACAGCAGCACTCACAGCACCAGCAGCACCTCCTGCACCAGCACCTCCGCACCAGCAGCACTCACCAGCACCAGCAGCACCCTCCAGCACCAGCAGCACTCACCAGCACCAGCAGCACCCACCAGCACCAGCAGCACTCACCAGCACCAGCAGCACTCACCAGCACCAGCAGCACTCACCAGCACCAGCAGCACCCTCCTGCACCAGCAGCACCCTCCAGCACCAGCAGCACCCACCAGCACCAGCAGCACCCTCCAGCACCAGCAGCACTCACCAGCACCAGCAGCACTCACCAGCACCAGCAGCACCCTCCTGCACCAGCAGCACCCTCCAGCACCAGCAGCACCCACCAGCACCAGCAGCACCCTCCAGCACCAGCAGCACTCACCAGCACCAGCAGCACTCACCAGCACCAGCAGCACCCTCCTGCACCAGCAGCACTCACCAGCACCAGCAGCACTCACCAGCACCAGCAGCACCCACCAGCACCAGCAGCACCCTCCAGCACCAGCAGCACTCACCAGCACCAGCAGCACTCACCAGCACCAGCAGCACTCACCAGCACCAGCAGCACCCTCCAGCACCAGCAGCACCCACCAGCACCAGCAGCACCCTCCAGCACCAGCAGCACCCACCAGCACCAGCAGCACCCTCCAGCACCAGCACACCCCACCACACCAGCAGCACCCACCAGCACCAGCAGCACCCACCAGCACCAGCAGCACCCTCCAGCACCAGCAGCACTCACCAGCACCAGCAGCACTCACCAGCACCAGCAGCACCTCCTACCAAGCAGCACCCTCCAGCACCAGCACCCACCAGCACCAGCAGCACCCTCCAGCACCAGCAGCACTCACCAGCACCAGCAGCACTCACCAGCACCAGCAGCACCCTCCTGCACCAGCAGCACCCTCCAGCACCAGCAGCACCCACCAGCACCAGCAGCACTCACCAGCACCAGCAGCACCAACCAGCACCAGCAGCACCCTCCTGCACCAGCAGCACTCACCAGCACCAGCAGCACCCACCAGCACCAGCAGCACTCACCAGCACCAGCAGCACACCAGCACCAAGCAGCACCCTCCTGCCCACAGCACCCTCACCAGCACCAGCAGCACCCACCAGCACCAGCAGCACTCACCAGCACCAGCAGCACCAACCAGCACCAGCAGCACCCTCCTGCACCAGCAGCACCCACCAGCACCAGGAGCACTCACCAGCACCAGCAGCACCTTCCGGCACCAGCAGCACCCTCCAGCACCAGCACCCACCAGCACCAGCAGCACCCACCAGCACCCACCAGCAGCAGCACCCACCAGCACCAGCAGCACCCACCAGCACCAGCAGCACCTCCAGCACCAGCAGCACCCACCAGCACCAGCAGCACCTTCCAGCACCAGCACCCACCAGCACCAGCAGCACCTTCCAGCACACAACAGCACCACGAACCCCTGCACCAGCAGCACCCAGCACAGCACCCACCAGCACTAGCAGCACCTTCCAGCACCAGCACCCACCAGCACCAGCAGCACCCACCAGTACAAGCAGCACCCACCAGCACCAGCAGCACCCACCAGCACCTTCTAGCACCAGCAGCACCTTCCAGCACCAGCACCCACCAGCACCAGCAGCACCTTCCAGCACCAAGCAGCACCCTCCAGCCACGCACCCACCAGCACCAGCAGCACCTTCCAGCACCAGCACCCACCAGCACCAGCAGCACCCTCCAGCACCAGCAGCACCTTCCAGCACCAGCAGCACTCACCAGTACTAGCACCCACCGGCACCAACACCCACTAACAGCACCTACCAGCACCACCCACCAGCATCAGCAGCACCCTCCAGCACCAGACGCACCCACCAGCACCAGCAGCACCCACCATCACCAGCACCCACCATCACCAACACCCACTAGCACCAGCAGCACCCACCAGCAGCAGCACCCACCGGCACCAGCACCCACTAACAGCACCACCCACCAGGAGCACCCACCAGCTCCAGCAGTACCCACCAGCACCAGCAGCTGCAGCAGCACGCAGCAGCACCAGAAGCAACCAGCAGCACGCAGCAGCATGCAGCAGCCCCAGCAGCACCAACAGCACCAGCAGAGGGTCTTGGCGCTGCTGCTGGTCAGTACTAGCTGAAGCTGGGTCAGTTACACTTGTTGACGTATTTAAAGCGACTCACCAGATTGTTGGTATCAGCGGCGAGTGACCGCTTCTTCCAGCAGCCTGCTTTATGGCTAACATTATCATGCCCATGATAATACCCCTCACACACAATACTTCTCACCAAGCAAGACGCGGAGCAAAACACGGAGCAAGACACAGAGCAAGAGAAGGAATAATATACGGAACAATACAGGGAGCAAGACACGCCAGAATCCGGCTTCCATGCAGATGAATCCGCCTATGACGTCCTATGAGAACGTCAACACAACACAGGTTAGTGCGTATCTCCTGGCTGGTAATATTGCTTTATTATTATTAGTATTAGTATTAGTATTATTTTTGTTGCTTTAAGTATTATTGTACTCACAGAGAAGCGTTAAACCCGTCAAACATATCGTCTTGGAAGCGCTCAAAATTGCTCCGAGGTAATTACTGACTTATACCTTTGAAGGATTTCTAGAGTTTTCTCACTCCCACAGCCCTGGTTTGTCTGGTGCTTGCCTGGTCAACCAGGCTGTTGCTGCTATGGCAAGCTAGCCCACGTAGTCATCACAGTCTGGCTGATCTACCATACTTCTACACTTGTTCCGGAATTGTTTCTGATATCTTGTGATAACGTTAGTCTGGGACCATGAATGTTGCTGGCTACATCCCCAACTATGGTGCTAATGTTGCTGGCTACATCCCCAACTATGGTGCTAATGTTGCTGGCTACATCCCCAACTATGGTGCTAATGTTGCTGGCTACATCCCCAACTATGGTGCTAATGTTGCTGGCTACATCCCCAACTATGGTGCTAATGTTGCTGGCTACATCCCCAACTATGGTGCTAATGTTGCTGGCTACATCCCCAACTATGGTGCTAATGTTGCTGGCTACAACCCCAACTATGGTGCTAATGTTGCTGGCTACATCCCCAACTATGGTGCTAATGTTGCTGGCTACATCCCCAACTATGGTGCTAATGTTGCTGGCTACATCCCCAACTATGGTGCTAATGTTGCTGGCTACATCCCCAACTATGGTGCTAATGTTGCTGGCTACATCCCCAACTATGGTGCTAATGTTGCTGGCTACAACCCCAACTATGGTGCTAATGTTGCTGGCTACAACCCCAACTATGGTGCTAATGTTGCTGGCTACATCCCCAACTATGGTGCTAATGTTGCTGGCTACATCCCCAACTATGGTGCTAATGTTGCTGGCTACATCCCCAACTATGGTGCTAATGTTGCTGGCTACATCCCTAACTATGGTGCTAATGTTGCTGGCTACATCCCCAAACTATGGTGCTAATGTTGCTGGCTACATCCCCAACTATGGTGCTAATGTTGCTGGCTACATCCCCAACTATGGTGCTAATGTTGCTGGCTACATCCCCAACTATGGTGCTAATGTTGCTGGCTACATCCCCAACTATGGTGCTAATGTTGCTGGCTACATCCCCAACTATGGTGCTAATGTTGCTGGCTACAACCCCAACTATGGTGCTAATGTTGCTGGCTACATCCCCAACTATGGTGCTAATGTTGCTGGCTACATCCCCAACTATGGTGCAAATGTTGCTGGCTACAACCCCAACTATGGTGCTAATGTTGCTGGCTACAACCCCAAATATGGTGCTAATGTTGCTGGCTACAACCCCAACTATGGTGCTAATGTTGCTGGCTACAACCCCAACTATGGTGCTAATGTTGCTGGCTACAACCCCAACTATGGTGCTAATGTTGCTGGCTACAACCCCAACTATGGTGCTAATGTTGCTGGCTACATCCCCAACTATGGTGCTAATGTTGCTGGCTACATCCCCAACTATGGTGCTAATGTTGCTGGCTACATCCCCAACTATGGTGCTAATGTTGCTGGCTACATCCCCAACTATGGTGCTAATGTTGCTGGCTACATCCCCAACTATGGTGCTAATGTTGCTGGCTACAACCCCAACTATGGTGCTAATGTTGCTGGCTACATCCCCAACTATGGTGCTAATGTTGCTGGCTACATCCCCAACTATGGTGCTAATGTTGCTGGCTACAACCCCAACTATGGTGCTAATGTTGCTGGCTACATCCCCAACTATGGTGCTAATGTTGCTGGCTACATCCCCAACTATGGTGCTAATGTTGCTGGCTACATCCCCAACTATGGTGCTAATGTTGCTGGCTACATCCCCAACTATGGTGCTAATGTTGCTGGCTACATCCCCAACTATGGTGCTAATGTTGCTGGCTACATCCCCAACTATGGTGCTAATGTTGCTGGCTACATCCCCAACTATGGTGCTAATGTTGCTGGCTACAACCCCAACTATGGTGCTAATGTTGCTGGCTACATCCCCAACTATGGTGCTAATGTTGCTGGCTACATCCCCAACTATGGTGCTAATGTTGCTGGCTACATCCCCAACTATGGTGCTAATGTTGCTGGCTACATCCCCAACTATGGTGCTAATGTTGCTGGCTACATCCCCAACTATGGTGCTAATGTTGCTGGCTACATCCCCAACTATGGTGCTAATGTTGCTGGCTACATCCCCAACTATGGTGCTAATGTTGCTGGCTACATCCCCAACTATGGTGCTAATGTTGCTGGCTACATCCCCAACTATGGTGCTAATGTTGCTGGCTACATCCCCAACTATGGTGCTAATGTTGCTGGCTACAACCCCAACTATGGTGCTAATGTTGCTGGCTACATCCCCAACTATGGTGCTAATGTTGCTGGCTACATCCCCAACTATGTGCAAATGTTGCTGGCTACAACCCCAACTATGGTGCTAATGTTGCTGGCTACAACCCCAAATATGGTGCTAATGTTGCTGGCTACAACCCCAACTATGGTGCTAATGTTGCTGGCTACAACCCCAACTATGGTGCTAATGTTGCTGGCTACAACCCCAACTATGGTGCTAATGTTGCTGGCTACATCCCCAACTATGGTGCTAATGTTGCTGGCTACAACCCCAACTATGGTGCTAATGTTGCTGGCTACATCCCCAACTATGGTGCTAATGTTGCTGGCTACATCCCCAACTATGGTGCTAATGTTGCTGGCTACAACCCCAACTATGGTGCTAATGTTGCTGGCTACATCACCAACTATGGTGCTAATGTTGCTGGCTACATCCCCAACTATGGTGCTAATGTTGCTGGCTACATCCCCAACTATGGTGCTAATGTTGCTGGCTACATCCCCAACTATGGTGCTAATGTTGCTGGCTACATCCCCAACTATGGTGCTAATGTTGCTGGCTACATCCCCAACTATGGTGCTAATGTTGCTGGCTACATCCCCAACTATGGTGCTAATGTTGCTGGCTACAACCCCAACTATGGTGCTAATGTTGCTGGCTACAACCCCAACTATGGTGCTAATGTTGCTGGCTACAACCCCAACTATGGTGCTAATGTTGCTGGCTACAACCCCAACTATGGTGCTAATGTTGCTGGCTACAACCCCAACTATGGTGCTAATGTTGCTGGCTACATCCCCAACTATGGTGCTAATGTTGCTGGCTACATCCCCAACCATGGTGCTAATGTTGCTGGCTACAACCCCAACTATGGTGCTAATGTTGCTGGCTACAACCCCAACTATGGTGCTAATGTTGCTGGCTACAACCCCAACTATGGTGCTAATGTTGCTGGCTACAACCCCAACTATGGTGCTAATGTTGCTGGCTACAACCCCAACTATGGTGCTAATGTTGCTGGCACAAACCCCAACTATGGGCTAATGTTGCTAGGCTACATCCCCAACTATGGTGCTAATGTTGCTGGCTAAACCCCAACTATGGTGCTAATGTTGCTGGCTACATCCCCAACTATGGTGCAATGTTGCTGGCTACATCCCCAACTATGGTGCTAATGTTGCTGGCTACAACCCCAACTATGGTGCTAATGTTGCTGGCTACATCACCAACTATGGTGCTAATGTTTGCTGGCTACATCCCCAACTATGGTGCTAATGTTCTGGCTACATCCCCAACTATGGTGCTAATGTTGCTGGCTACATCCCCAACTATGGTGCTAATGTTGCTGGCTTACATCCCCAACTATGGTGCTAATGTTGCTGCTACATCCCCAACTATGGTGCTAATGTTGCTGGCTACATCCCAACTATGGTGCTAATGTTGCTGGCTACAACCCCAAAGATGGTGCTAATGTTGCTGGCTACAAACCCCAACTATGGTGCTAATGTTGCTGGCTACAACCCCAACTATGGTGCTAATGTTGCTGGCTACAACCCCAACTATGGTGCTAATGTTGCTGGCTACAACCCCAACTATGGTGCTAATGTTGCTGGCTACTCCCCAACTATGGTGCTAATGTTGCTGGCTACATCCCCAACCATGGTGCTAATGTTGTGGCTTACAACCCCAACTATGGTGCTAATGTTGCTGGCTACAACCCCAACTATGGTGCTAATGTTGCTGGCTACAACCCCAACTATGGTGCTAATGTTGCTGGCTACAACCCCAACTATGGTGCTAATGAGATAACAGTTAATATTAGCTAAGGAAAATACTCTTCGGCCCTTGGAACTAATGCAAAAGGAAGCCATTAGAGTTTTTCTCGGCTGCCCTAAAACTACTAATATTCTTAACATAAGGAATAAGCTTGGTATTCCTGGTATCAGTGACAGGATTATTGCGATTAATACTGTAACTGGTATTAGAATTTCAATTAGAAGCCTGAGTAGATTTATCATTCACTATCATGACAAGAAAGTAGATAAGTACTTTTATGGAGCAACATGTTGTGGTAGCCAGGCTTAAGCTTGGTTACAAGTACTTTTGGCAGTTTAGCAGATACACAGAAGATAGGTATTAATAAAGGGGATATTAACAAGGTCTTGAGGATATCTCTCCAAGAGAGAACCCGCAGTAATGGATTTAAATTAGATAAGTTTAGATTTAGAAAGGACATAGGAAAGTATTGGTTTGGAAATAGGGTAGTTGATGAGTGGAACAGTCTACCTAGTTGGGTTATTGAGGCTAGGACTTTGGGTAGTTTCAAATTTAGGTTGGATAAGTACATGAGTGGGAGGGGTTGGATTTGAGTGGGACTTGCACATCAGAGCTTATTTCTTGGGTAGCATTGAAAATTGGGTTGGTCAAATGTTTGTTAGTGGGATGAATTGTAAAGGACCTGCCTAGTATGGGCCAACAGGCCTGCTGCAGTGTTCCTCCTTTCTTATGTTATGTCTTATCTTATGTAAACTAAATGTGGTCAGCCTTATGGTCATTATCTTGAACACTATGTGCTTAATTCTCCACTTACTGAGGAATATATAGACAGTATAATAGCCTATGTGTTATGTCAAGATATCTAATTAATGAAAAAAAATTCAGATATATTAAGGAAATTTCCTAAATTTTCTTGCAACAGATATGTCAATTGTAGATCTAAATCTAGATTTACTTTTGTTATCCCTATTGGAGCCTAGTTCCTAGGGTCCAATAGGGAGCCACAAGATGGATATGGAGTGCACAATACACCAGCAGCTTCGGCGGCAAAATCTAATCTCACTCCAGCATGTTGTTATGGTCATAAATGATTTAAAACCGACAAGTTGAAGATTGAGACATTTGGGCAACATATGGGGAATCTTTATTGAAGAAACGTTTCGCTACACAGTGGCTTCATCAGTCCAATACAAATTAGAAGGGTTAAGGAGAGAAGGAGTTTGAGGTAATCAGTCCCTCAGCCTGGAGTCGATGTGTTCAGTCCATCAGTCTTGTAGAAAGTACTGCATCAGTTGAGACGATGCAGGAGGAGGCGGGGTCATAGTGGTACCATCCACTAGTCGAAGTAAGTCTTAGTCCAAAAGGTTGAACAGGGTTGAAGAACATCATGGGATCTTGATACAAAAAGTTCTTCAACCCTGTCCAACCTTTTAGACGAAGACTTACTTCGACTAGTGGATGGTAACACTATGACTCCACCTCCTCCTGCATCGTCTCACCTGACTACAGTATATAAACAACTTCTATGGCCCAATGCTGTACTTTCTACAAGACTGATGGACCGAACACATCAACTCCAGGCTGAGGGACTGATTACCTCAAACTCCTCCTCTCCTAACACCCTTCTGATTTGTACTGAACTGATGAAGCCACTGTGTGGCGAAACGTTTCTTCAATAAAGATTCCCCATATGTTGCCCAAGTGTCTCAATCTTCATCATGTTGTTATGGTAGTGTGCAGATTTGGGACCAGTCCTTCAAGTACCTTCCACGTATATATTATCATTTCTCTCCTTCGCCCCATCGAGTTCATATTTAGGACTTTCAGATAAAGCATTTTAAATGCTTTTTTTGGCCGTAAATGATCTCTGTATCTGTCCTAGCTCGTTGTCAGCTCCATTTCCTTGAATGAAGAGCCATCAAACAGCATGGAGACACGCACCTTTAAGGTTCTTAGGATACGGTTGGCTGGTTAATTGGGTCTAAAGACTATCGACTAAACAAAAGTCATCAAAGCTGCAAATCACCTGTCTGCTACCGATCAAAAATACTTGAATGCTTTAAATAGGGATTAAACTCTGTATTAGAGACACACACACACACCTCTCTGTGTATATATCGTGTGATGTCCAGGACACCAGTGTTAGCAAAAACCAGTCGACCACGAGCATGGTGCCGCCAGATGGAAGAGTTGAATTAATTTATCTTGAGTGAGAGCGCTGCTGGTGCGTGCGAGACAACCCCTAATATGATGACTTAACACGGAAACACTTTTACCGGCGTGCCTTATAAAAGGTGGACCGTGTATGGAGTGATAACACTATGCTGCTCTCACACTACCTCTTATGTTCTAACTCCTCTCTCTCTCTCTCTCTCTCTCTCTCTCTCTCTCTCTGTGCAAGTAAGCTGTTAGGAAACCTTAGAAGCTGAGGTAGTTACTGATAACTGAAGTATCATTACATAGCCTGACACAGCTTAATATTTCCATCCAGCATCCAGCATTCCTAAGGTAGGGAAGTAAAGAGAACTTTTATTTCAGATGATCGGTAACATGATGATGATGATGATGATGATGATAGAGAGAGAGAGAGAGAGAGAGAGAGAGAGAGAGAGAGAGAGAGAGAGAGAATAAACAATTACTAATTTACTCGTTATCATAGCAAGACGATAGTATATTGATGTGATTTTGCTGCGGTAAACAACTACCCACAACACACCTGACACAACTACCCACAACACACCTGACACAACTACCCACAACACACCTGACACAACTACCCACAACACACCTGACACAACTACCCACAACACACCTGACACAACTACCACAACACACCTGACACAACTACCCACAACACATGACACAACTACCCACAACACACCTGACACAACTACCCACAAACACACCTGACACAACTACCCACAACACACCTGACACAACTACCCACAACACACCTGACACAACTACCCACAAACACCTGACACAACTACCCACAACACACCTGACACAACTACCACACACCTGACAAACCCACCACCTGACACAATACCCACAACACACCTGACACAACTCCCACACACCTGACACAATACCAACACACTGACACAACTACCCACAACACACCTGACACAACTACCCACAACACACCTGACACAACTACCCACAACACACCTGACACAAACTACCACACCACCCACTACCCGACTACAACTACCCACAACACACCTGACACAACTACCCCAACACACCTGACACAACTACCACACCACACCTGACACAACTACCCACAACACACCTGACACAACTACCCACACACACCTGACCAACTACCCACAACACACTGACACAACTACCCACACAACTGACACAACTACCACCACACTGACACACACCTGACCATCACCAACCTGACACAACTACCACACACACCTGACACAACTACCACACCTGACACAACTACCCACACACCTGACACAACACCACACACACCTGACACAACTACCCACAACACACCTGACACAACTACCCACACCACACCTGACAACTACCCACACACACCTGACACAACTACCCACACACACCTGACACAAACTACCCACACCACACCTGAACAACTACCACACCACACCTGACACAACTACCTGCACCACACCTGACACAACTACCCACACCACACCTGACAACTACCCACACCACACTGACACAACTACCCACACCACACCTGACAACTACCCACACCACACCTGACACAACTACCTGCACCACACCTGACACAACTACCCACACCACACCTGAACAACTACCACACCACACCTGACACAACTACCCACACACACCTGACACAACTACCCACACCACACCTGAACAAACTACCCACCCACACCTGACACAAACTACCCACACCACACCTGACAACTACCCACACCACACCTGACACAACTACCCACACACACCTGACACAAACTACCCACACCACACCTGACACAACTACCCCACCACACCTGACACAACTACCCACACCACACCTGACAACTACCACACCACACCTGAACAACTACCTGCACCACACCTGGACACAACTACCCACACCACACTGCACAACTACCACACCACACCTGACACAACTACCCACACACACCTGACACAACTACCCACAACCACCTGACACAACTACCCACAACACACCTGACACAACTACCCACACCACACCTGACACAACTTACCACACCACACTGACACAACTACCCACACCACACCTGACAACTACCCACCACACACCTGACACAACTACCTGCACCACACCTGACACAACTACCCACACCACACCTGACACAACTACCCACAACACACCTGACACAACTACCCACAACACACCTGACACAACTACCCACAACACACCTGACACAACTACCCACAACAACACTGACACAATACCCACACCACACCTGACACAACTACCCACACCACACCATGAACAACTACCCACACCACACTGACACAACTACCACACCACACCTGACAAACTACCCCACCACACCTGACACAACTACCACAACCACACCTGACACAACTACCACAACACACCTGACACAACTACCCACAACACACTGACACAACTACCACAACACACCTGACACAAACTACCCACACCACACCTGACACAACTACCCACACCACACCTGACACAACTACCCACACACACACTGACAACTACCCCACACCACCACAATACCTGCACCACACTGACAACTACCCACACCACACCTGACAACTACCCACACCACACCTGACACAAACTACCTGCACACACCTGACACAACTACCCACACCACACCTGACACAACTACCCACAACACCTGACACAACTACCCACAACACACCTGACACAAACTACCCCAACACACCTGACACAACTACCCACACCACACCTGACACAACTACCCACACCACACCTGACACAACTACCCACACCACACCTGACAAACTACCCACACCACACCTGACACAACTACCTGCACCACACCTGACACAACTCACCCACCACACCTGACACAACTACCCACAAACACCTGACACAAACTACCCACAACACACCTGACACAACTACCCAACACACACCTGACACAACTACCCACAACACACCTGACACAACTACCCACACCACACTGACACAACTACCCACACCACACCTGACACAACTACCACACCACACCTGACAACTACCCACACCACACCTGACACAACTACCACACACACCTGACACAACTACCCACAACACACCTGACACAACTACCCACAACACACCTGACACAACTACCCACAACACACCTGACACAACTACCCACACCACACCTGACACAACTACCCACACCACACTGACACAACTACCCACACCACACCTGACAAACTACCCACACCACACCTGACACAACTACCTGCAACCACACCTGACACAACTACCACACACACACCTGACACAACTACCACAACACACCTGACACAACTACCCACACCACACCTGACACAACTACCCACACACACTGAAAACAACTACCCACACCACACCTGACACAACTACCCACACCACACCTGACACAACTACCCACACCCACACCTGACAACTACCCACACACCACACCTGACACAACTACCCACCACACCTGACACAACTACCCACACACACCTGAACCAACTACCCACACACACCTGACACAACTACCCACACCACACCTGACAACTACCCACACCACACCTGACACAACTACCACACCACACCTGACACAACTACCCACAACACACCTGACACAACTACCCACACCACTACACCTGACACACTACCCACAACACACCTGACACAACTACCACACACACTGACACACTACCCACACCACACCTGACAAACTACCCACACCACACCTGACAACTACCCACACCACACCTGACAAACTACCCACAACACACCTGACACAACTACCCACACCACACCTGACACAACTACCCACAACACACCTGACACAACTACCCACAACACACTGACACAACTACACCACACACACCTGACACAACTACCCACACCACACCTGAACAACTACCCACACCACACCTGACACAACTACCACACCACACCTGAACACTAAAAACTACCACAACACACACCTGACACAACTACCCACGAACCACACACCTGACACAACTACCCACAACACACCTGAACAACTACCCACACCACACCTGAACACTACCCACAACACACCTGACACCACTACCCACAACACACCTGACACAACTACCCACAACACACCTGACACACACTACCCCACCACACCTGACACACTACCCACACCACACCTGACACCACTACCCACACCACACCTGACACATACCCATCACACCACACACTCACCTACACCAATACCCACACCACACTGACACCATACCCACACCCACCTGACACACTACCCACACCACACTTCTACCATACCCACACATACCTGACACATACACCCTGACACATACCACCTTTGACACTCCATTACGAAATTACCCCAATAACACCTACATAATTCACAGGTACCAACACCTGAATCAACACCAGTACACACACTGACATCAAGTACAGGTACCCACACAACACCTGACATCAACCACAGGTACCCACACCACATCTGACATCAACCACATGCACACCACACACCTGACACCAAACACAGGTACCCGCACCAGAGCTGGTACCAGGTACCAGAGCTGGACAGATACCTAAAGTCAGTGCCGGATCAGCCGGGCTGTGGCTCGTACGTTGGACTGCGTGCGGCCAGCAGTAACAGCCTAGTTGATCAGGCCCTGATCCATCGGGAGGCCTGGTCATGGACCGGGCCGCGGGGGCGTTGATCCCCGGAATAACCTCCAGGTAACCAGGTAACCACACCTGGTATCAACCAAAGATGTTCACACACCTGACGAACAACAGGCACCCCACAAACCTGCCATCAACCACTGGTAAACATCACACTTGCCCTCACTACACCTGTTAATATTGCAGTATTGGCCGTCAAACACACCTGTCTGTCAAGGTATCCCTCAGGTTACAGAGCACACTAGAGGTACATACCTGGCTCGATACCGCTAATTACTTGCTGCCAGGGATCAGTAAGGCTCCTGGTCCCTGATACCAGTCTGGGACGATACCATCATGGCGCCACACCGCCACTTAGGACAACACACACACACACACACACACACACACACACGCGCGCGCGCGCGCGCGCACTACACGTAGTGTAGTGGGTCACAAGCGCCAGGGTCCGAGAATCTTAGTGCTTTTAGGGCGTGTTTTAGCAGCTAGAAGCAACCAGTGTTAGTGACAACGTCAGTGAACAACCCTACAAGTGATAACCAAAGTATTAGCAAAAATAAATAAAGTAAAGGCGAGAGAAAGCCTGAAATTATACAACAAAATTTCAAAGTGCCAGTTCGTTGAGGCCTAGTTGGCACCTGTTGCCACATTGTTACACATATACAAAGTACAAAGCGAGTGACTAAAGAGAAAAGATCAAATAGAATTAAGAGAGGTTGGCTAACGACAAACTGTGATGTAGCACACAGCGTGAACAAGCTAGCCAGAAAGGGGATATATATATATATATATATATATATATATATATATATATATATATTATATATATATATATATATATATATATTATATATATATATATATATACATATTACATAAATATAAGCAGAGGTGGTGGCAGCAGTAGGCCTGAGGGAGTAGCGCCGCCATAACAGGCTGGGTGTCATCACAAATAAGAAGTGTACTTATCAAAAGTGAAGTGTAAATTATAAAAGTAGCAGTATACAAGTGATAAGTGTGGTAAATGAGGACTCAAAAGGGCAACGAGAAAAGAATAGCTGAAGAAGTCAGCGGCGGAAGGGCGAGGTGCACGAGTCATCGTACAGCGAGCATCGTACAGCGAGCATCGTACATCAGGCATCTGGAAGGACGTCCCCTCTGAGGAGTAAATCACCTGTTTGTGGGTGGCGGGAAGTTTTGAGTGGCAGAGCCGGCCCTACGATCACTGGTAGCTGGCTATCACAAACCCTGCTCCAGAGGGATTATCATACACACAACACCTAGCAGTAGTAGGAAGATAAAATTTGTAGGAGCAAGGAATAGGCAGGAGGATTAAGTCAGGGCTAATGGGACTACAGCCCTGACAACAGTTTCGAGAGATAATGTTTTAGGACACAAAGACAGTACAATCTGAGAAGCAAGTATTGGGTACACATGTAGTAAAAGGTAGAACATAACTGGGTGAAAGAATGACTTGTTAACACATGCTAGTATTATAATTATTAGAATTACTCTCAGTGTTAATGGTATCGTATTAGTATTACGGATACACAGTGGTGAATTGTATTTCTGGGACATATAAACAACTGATGTGCTCACACACACACACGCGTGCACACACATACACTCGGGGCCAGGAGCTGAGTCTCGACCCCTGAAACCACAACTAGGTGAGTACACACAGCTGATCCTTGGAATTTGACTGCGTCCCCTCACCCCCCACACACCTTTCCCTCCCCCACAGACCTTTCCCCTCCCCGCTCTTGCCTTCACTCCCTCCTCCCTCCTATCTTTCCTTCCCTCGCGTTTCTCTCTCTCATAGCCTTTTTCCCTCCCCTTCCCCCTACTCTTTCTTTCTCTCTCTCTCTCTCTCTCTCTCTCTCTCTCTCTCTCTCTCTCTCTCTCTCTCCCTCTCTCTCTCCCTCTCTCTCTCTCTCTCTCTCTCCCTCTCTCTCTCTCTCTCTCTCTCTCTCTCTCTCTCTCTCTCTCTCCCTCACTCCCATAACCCTATCTCTCACCCTCCTCTCTCTCTATAGGGCTTCTCTCTCCATTTCTCTCTTCATAGCCTTTTCCTCGCCCTCCTTTCTCCTCTCTCTCTCTCTCCCTCTCCCTTCCCCTCTCTTTCTCCCTCTCTCTACCCTTCTCTCCCCCTCACATTTCTCTCTCTCCCCCTTGGTCTTATCCCCTCACCCCCATACTCTCTCCTTCTCTCCCTCTTTCTACCCTTTCTCTCTCCTCTCTCTCCCTCTTTCTACCCTTTCTCTCTCCCCCTCGCACCCTCTCCCTCCTCTAGCCTTCTGTCTGTGGTAATAAAAAAAAATGGGTGGCCCTAGAGGACGGAAAACCAGAGATCTGGTAGACGAACCAGGGAGGAAAGACTGGGAGTTAGAGCTCCAAAAAAGGGAGGAAGAGTGGGGAAGGAAGATAGTAGAGCTTGGTAAGAAAATGGAGGAGCGGATAGCTGAAGAGTGCAGGAAGTGGGAAGTACAGGTCTTAGCAGCAGAAGCTAGGATACAGTGCTTAGAAGAGAAACTGCAAAGCCTGAAACAGATTAGAGAGACAAATGACAATTCAGATGTGACATCAGGAAATTCAAAGTCAGGCGCAGACAAGGGGACGGTAAGCAACAACGGAGACATGCCCTACATGAAGGCCCTATCAGACCCACGTGGGGCCAGGGAAAAGACGATGAGCACACTAAGATCAAATGACAGGTCCGAAGACAATGAAGGTATGCTATATGCAGAGATTCTAACAGCCAACTGCAGTAGCAAGGGACAGCTGGTCAGGAAAGACAGTTCACTGAGAATAGAAGTTTCAGATATGACAGGGACTGAAGGCAAGAACATGTCAATGGAAGGAAATAAAATGCCTCAGAGGAAGCAGATGGAGACTCAGTGGGAGGAGGAAAGGGCGAGGTCAGTTTTTGTGTACGGGCTCCAAGAAGCCAAGGGGGACAACTTTGAAGAAATAAAACAGGAGGAGAAAAAAATGATTGAAGGCATCATGAAAACAATAGGTGAGGGCGATATGACCCAGGTGACAAATTTTCAGAGAATTGGGTGGTTTGCGAGTGGAAGGATATGGCCTGTCAGAGTAACTTTCAAGGAAGAATCAGTTCGAACCAGGATTCTGCAAGAGAAAGCACGACTGAGGGACAAAGAGGGGTACCAGAGAGTATACCTCGACCGCGACAGAACACAAGAAAGGACTACACTGAAAGAGAGGGTACAGAGACGCAAGGAGGAACGAGAGGCAATGACGAAAATGAGCAGGACCCAGACACAGGAGGAAGGGCAACACACCCCCACAGATCTCCCACCAAAAGACTCCAACCACGACATTCCCAACGCAACTGAGCAACCTATACTACAACCCACTCACTGTTCCCTCTGCCACCAACCCCCATATCACAAACCTCACCCCAACAGCTGTCCCTTATGGGCATTCTGACCCCACCCACATCAACACAAACCCCACCTACACCATAGCCCCATATAGGCCCCCACCAAGGCTCTCGCTCCCCCAATCCCAATATTCTTGCATGACCACAATGATAGAAAAGAAACTGAAGGTTTGGTACACAAACACGGATGGAATAACGAATAAACATGAGGAGTGGAACGAAAGAATCAGTGAAAAATCCCCAGACATCATAGCAGTCACAGAAACAAAACTCGCTGAGACAATAACAGACACAATCTTCCCAACAGGATATCAGATCCTGAGGAAAGATAGGAGTAGAGGGCGAGGAGGGGTTGCACTGCTCATAAAACACTGATGGGGATTTGAGGAAATGGAAGGCATGGACATGATTGGAGAAAGAGACTACATTGTAGGTACAATTCAGTCCGGAGAACATAAAGTAGTCATTGGAGTGATGTATAACCCACCACAGAACTGCAGGAGGCCAAGAGAGGAGTACAAAGAAAACAACAGGGTGATGGTGGACACAATGGCTGAGGTGGCAAGAAGTGCTCACTCGAGCAGAGCAAAGTTACTGGTAATGGGCGATTTCAACCACAGGGAGATCGACTGGGAAAACCTGGAGCCACATGGGGGTCCCGAAACATGGAGAGCCAAGATGATGGATGTGGTACTTGAAAACCTCATGCATCAACATGTCAGGGACACTACCAGAGAGAGAGGGGAGGATGAGCCAGCAAGACTGGATCTTGTGTTCACCCTGAGCAGTTCAGACATTGAGGACATCACTTACGAGAGGCCCCTTGGAGCTAGCGATCACGTGGTTCTGAGTTTTGACTATATAGTAGAGTTGCAAGTGGAGAAGGTAACAGGAACTGAAGGGGACAGGCCAAACTATAAAAGGGGGGACTACACAGGTATGAGAAACTTCTGCAGGAGGTTCAGTGGGACAGAGAAATGGTAGGAAAATCAGTAAACGAGATGATGGAATATGTGGCAAAAAAGTGCAAGGAGGCAGAGGAAAGTTTTGTTCCCAAGGGAAACAGAAATAATAGGAAGACCAAAACGAGTCCTTGGTTTACCCGAAGGTGTAGGGAGGCAAAAACTAAGTGCAACAGAGAATGGAAAAGGTACAGGAGGCATAGGACCCAGAAAAAAGGAGATTAGTAGAAGAGCAGAAACGAGTATGCACAGATAAGGAGGGAGGCCCAGCGACAGTATGAAAACGACATAGCATCGAAAGTCAAATCTGACCCGAAACTGCTGTATAGCCACATTAGGAGGAAGACAACAGTCAAGGACCAGGTGATAAGCTGAGGAAAGAAGGTGGAGAACTCACAAGAAACGATCAAGAGGTATGTGAGGAGCTCAACATGAGATTTAAGGAAGTATTTACAGTAGAGACAGGAAGGACTCTGGGGGGACAGACCAGATGGGGACACCAGCAAGAATACACCAACAAGTGTTGGACGACATACACACAGATGAGGAGGAGGTGAAGAAACTGCTAAGGGACATCCATACCTCAAAGGCAATGGGACCGGACAACATCTCCCCGTGGGTCCTTAGAGAGGGAGCAGATATGTTGTGCGTGCCACTTACCACAATCTTCAACACGTCCCTGGAAACTGGGCAACTACCTGAGGTATGGAAGACGGCAAATGTAGTTCCCATTTTTAAAAAAGGAGACAGAAAAGAGGCACTAAACTATAGACCTGTGTTATTGACGTGTACAGTATGCAAAATTATGGAGAAGATTATCAGGAGGAGAGTGGTGGAGCACCTGGAACGGAACAAGAGTATAAATGCCAACCAGCACGGATTCATGGAAGGCAAATCCTGTGTCACAAACCTTCTGGAGTTTTATGATAAAATAACAGAAGTAAGACACGAGAGAGAGGGGTGGGTTGATTGCATCTTCTTGGACTGCAAGAAGGCCTTTGACATAGTTCCTCACAAGAGATTAGTGCAGAAGCTAGAGCATCAGGCGCATATAACAGGAAGGGCACTGCAATGGATCAGAGAATACCTGACAGGGAGGCAACACGAGTCATGGTACGTAATGATGTATCACAGTGGGCACCTGTGACGAGCGGGGTCCCACAGGGGTCGGTCCTAGGACCAGTGCTATTTTTGGTATATGTAAACGACATGATGGAAGGGTTAGACTCAGAAGTGTCCCTGTTTGCAGATGATGTGAAGTTAATGAGGAGAATTAAATCTGATGAGGACCAGGCTGGACTTCAAAGAGACCTGGACAGACTGGACACCTGGTCCAGCAAATGGCTTCTCGAATTTAATCCTGCCAAATGCAAAGTCATGAAGATAGGGGAAGGGCACAGAAGACCACAGACAGAGTATAGGCTAGGTGGCCAAAGACTGCAAAACCTCACTCAAGGAGAAAGATCTTGGGGTGAGTATAACACCGAGCATGTCTCCGGAAGCACACATCAATCAGATAACTGCTGCAGCATATGGGCGCCTGGCAAACTGAGAACAGCATTCCGATACCTTAGTAAGGAATCATTCAAGACACTGTACATCGTGTATGTCAGGCCCTACTGGAGTATGCAGAAACCTGTTTGGAACCCGCACTTGATAAAGCACGTCAAGAAACTAGGGGAAAGTACAAAGGTTTGCGACAAGGTTAGTTCCAGAGCTAAGGGGAATGTCCTATGAAGAAAGATTAAAGGGGAAAATCGGCCTGACGACACTGGAGGACAGGAGGGTCAGGGGAGACATGATAACGACATATAAAATACTGCGTGGAATAGACAAGGTGGACAAAGACAGGATGTTCCAGGGAGGGGACACAGAAACAAGAGGCCACAATTGGAAGTTGAAGACACAAATGAGTCAGAGAGATATTAGGAAGTATTTCTTCAGTCATAGAGTTGTAAGGCAGTGGAATAGCCAAGAAAATGACGTAGTGGAGGCAGGAACCATACACAGTTTTAAGACGAGGTTTGATAAAGCTCATGGAGCGGGGAGAGAGAGGGCCCAGTAGCAACCGCTGAAGAGGCGGGGCCAGGAGCTAAGACTCGACCCCTGCAGCCACAAATAGGTGAGTACAAATAGGTGAGTACACACACACACACACACACATCCTCGCAAACTCGAGCGAAAAAGAAATCAACTCATCCTAGAGACGAAGATCCAGCTCTCCCATCACGCACACTTAACTCATTGCCGAGTCGGGAGACACCTGATTAATCTGTCTGTCTGTCTGTTTGTCTGTCTGTCTCCTGTACGTCTGCTTGCCTTCACTGCTGGTCTGTGAAAGAGACCAGCAATGAAGGTGAGCGAGCGCTACCATCAACAACCTGGTGAAACAGGCAGTGAACAAAACAGCCTAACCTCAGGGCTACGACGGAAGGAAAACCCTCGAAACCCGTCACAGTTATGCCTCAGGCAGGAGTATATCAACAGCAGCCGTGAACGATCGTAGTCGCTAAAAAGTGAAATTATGATTGGTGTGTGTGTGTGTGTTTGTACTCACCTATATGTACTACCTTATATGTGACTGATTCACAACTCCTGGCCCAGCCTCTTCGCTGGTCGCTTCTAGGTCACTCTCTCCCGGCTCCAAGAGGCTTATTGTACCTCTTCTTAAAGCTATGTATGGATCCTGCCTCTACTACTTCACTCTCCAGGTTGTTCCACTTCCTAACAACTCTAATGCTGAAGAAATACTTCCTAACATCCCTACGACTCATTTGAGTCTTCAACTTATAGTTGTATCCCCTTGTTTCTGTATCACATCTCTGAAACATTCTGTCCCTGTTCACTCTGTCAATTCCTC
Source organism: Cherax quadricarinatus (assembly GCF_026875155.1). Classification (NCBI taxonomy): domain Eukaryota; kingdom Metazoa; phylum Arthropoda; class Malacostraca; order Decapoda; family Parastacidae; genus Cherax; species Cherax quadricarinatus. Next base: position 125,687,550 of record NC_069399.1, read on the forward strand.
TCAGTATTTTATACGTCGTTATCGTGTCCTCCCTTACCGTCCTGTCCTCCAGTGTCGTCAGGTCGAGTTCCCTTAACCTCTCCTGTAGGACATAACCCTTAGCTCCGGGACTAGACATGTTGCAGACTTCTGCACTTTCTCTTTAATTTCTTGACGTACTGGACCAGATGCGGGTTCCACGTCCACGGTGTAGAGTGTCGTGAATGTCCTTACTAAAAATGTGTGTGTGCTCATTATATGTACTATTTTTGATGGTTGCGGAAAATCAGGTCCGGCCCGATCTTCGTGGTCGTTACGTAGTGGGTGTGTGTGTCACTCACCTTTTGTGGTTGCAGAGGTCGGTCATAGTCCTGTCCCGCGCTTCTTTGATTGCTGTATGTACTACCTAATTGTGGTTGCGGGGGTCGGCTCACCCCGGGCCCCGCCTCTTCCTGATCGTACGGGGTCCTCTCTTGCTTCCTGAGCTTTGTAATACCTCTTCTTAAAATATGGGGTTCCTGCCCCCACTACTTCATTGTAGGTTTCCACTTGCTGACGATCATGACTGAAGAAATCCCTTCCTAAGTCCCTGTGACTCGTCTGAGTTTTCAGTTTCAGTGTGCCCCCTTGTCCTGTGCCCCTCTCGGGAAAACATTCTATCTTGTCCCCCTTGTCTATTCCCGCGTATCTTGATGTCTTTTTATTGTCCCCCCCTGCCCCTTCTGTCCCCCAGTGTCGTCGTCCGATTTCCCCTTTTAACCTTTCCTCGTACGACACCCCTTGAGCTCTGGGGAATCCCTTGTTGCAAACCCTCTGTCTTTCTAAACTTCTTGACGTGCTTGACCGGGTGCGGGTTCAGACTGGTGCTGCATACTTCTTTGGGGCCCTAACATACACAGTGTACAAGTTTTGAACGTTCCCTTATTAAGGTTGGGAACGTATTCCAGGTTTGCAGGCCCCCCGTATGCTGAGCGGTTATTTGGGTTTATGTGTGCCCCGGTGTGTGCTCGGTGTTATGGTACCCCCAAGGGCTTTCTCCCTGGTGAGGTCTGTAGTTTTTGTCCCCCTAGCCTTATTGTCGCGGTCTTCTTTGCCCCTTTCCCCAAACTTTATGATTTGCATTTTTGGTGGTTAATTCGAGAAGCCGTTTTGGAACATGTCCAGCTGTCCAGGCTCTTTGCGTCCCGCTATCCCCGCCGATTTAATTCTTCTCACAATTTCCCCTCATTGCGAAAGGGACACTTCAGAGTCCTTCCTTCCATATGTCGTTCAATACATCAAAAATAGATGGTTTAGAACTGACCCCTGTGGGACCCCGCTGTAAAAGGCGCCCCCTGTGATACCGTGTGTGGTGTGTGTGTGTGTGAATGTGTGTGTGGGTTGTTTTGGGGTGTGTGTGTGTGTGTGTGTTGTGTGTGTGTGTTGTTGTGTGTTGGTGTGTATCACCTAGTTGACTCACCCAGTTTTAGGTTGCGGGGTTTTGAGTCCCGGGTCCTGGCCCCCCCCTCTTCCCTGACGCTATAGGTCACTCTCCCCGAGCCGTGAGCTTTATATACCTCTGCTTTAAAAACATGTATGGTCCTGCCTCCACTACATCGCTTTCCCAAAAATATTCCCCTTACTGATACTCGTGGCTGAAAAAATACTTCCTAAATCCCCGTGTTCATCTGTGTCTTCGCTTTCAACTGTGCCCCTTGTTACTGTGTCCAATCTCTGGAAAATCCTGTCTTTGTCCCCTTGTCAAATTCCCCTAGTATTTTGTATGTCGTTTCGTCCCCCCCTATCTTCCTGTCCCAGTGTCGTCAGGTTGTGTGGTGTGTGTTGGTGTTGTGTGTTTTGTGTGTGTGTGTGTTGTTGTGTGTGGTGTGTGGTTTTGTGGTTGTGTTGGGGTGTGTGTGTGTGTGTGTGTGTTGTGTGCGGTTTGTGTGTGGGGGGTGTTGTTGTGTGTGTGTGTGTGAGTGTGAGTGTGTGTGTGTGTGTGTGTGTGTGTTGTGTGTGTGTGTGTGTGTGTGTGTACTACTAGTTTAGGTTCAGGGGTGAGTCCAGCCCGGGCCCCGCCGCTTCATGGTCGTTGGGTCACTCCCAGAACGTGTGCTTTTTCATACCCCTGCTTAAAGTTGTATGGTTATGCCTCCCCTACATCGCTTCCCAAACTACTCCCCTTACTGCTATCTGGGTGAAGAAATACTTCCTAAATCCCTGTGATTCTTGGTCTTCAATTTTCAATGTGTCCCTTTTTGTTTTGTCCAATCTTGGAACCCCCTGTCTTTGTCCCCCTTGTCAATTCCTTCGTACTTTGCATGTCGTTATCATGTCCCCCCCTATCTCTCCTGTCCTCCAGTGTCGTTAGTTTAGGTTGATTTCTTAACCTCTCCTCGTTAGGACCATGCTCTTAGCTCTGGGACTTTGTCTTGTTGCAAACCTTTGCACTTTCTCTAGTTTCTTCACGTGTCTTGGCTGGGTGTGGGTTCCAAACTGGTGCCGCATACTCTCCTAATATAGGGCCTAACGTACCGGTGTACTGGGTCCTGAACGATTCCTTTTTAAGATGTCGGATGCTAATTCTGAGGTTTGCCAGGCGCCCTATGCGTTTGCCAGCAGTTTATTTGGTTGATGTGCGCTTCAGGAGATGTGCTGTTGTTATTCTCTCCAAAAGTTTTTTTTCCTTGAGTGAGGTTTCTAGTCTCTGGCCCCTAGACAGTTACTCCGCATTGCGGTCTTCTTTGCCTCTTCCCCAATCTTCATAACTTGCATTTGGAGCGGTTGAACGCAGGAGCCAATTGCATGGACACAAGTCTGCAGCATGTCCAGATCCCATTGTAGTTCTGCACTGGTCTTCGATCGAGATGATTTCCTTCTCATCAACTTCAGTCTTCTGCAAAACAGGGACACACTTCGGAGTTATATTCCTTCGTAATGTCGCTCACAAATACCAGAAACAGTACTGGTCCTAGGATTGACACTCTGTGGGACCCGCTGGTCAACAGGTGCCAACTCTGACACCTTGCACGTACCATGTCTCGATGCTTGTCTTCCTGACAATTATTCCATGATCTTGGTAGTGCCTTCCCAGTGATATGTAATTCCCTGCTTGGTTTTCTCCAGAATCTTTCTGCACACTTATTCGCACTGTCTTGTGTGGAATGTGTTTCTAAACGCTTCTTAACAGTCCAAGAAAATGCAGTCCACCCACCCCTCTCTATCCTTGTCTTACTGGTCTGTCAGTCTCCCTGTACGTTAGAACTTCAGTAGGTTTGTGACACAGGGATTTCCAGTCCCTGAAACATGTTGGCTGCTGTTGATGAAGATCATTCCTTTCTAGGTGTTCCACCCACTCTTATCCTGTATTTTCTCCATGACTTTGCAGCTTACAGTCTGTGAACAATGGTCTGTATTTTAGTGCTGTCTTCCATTGCTGTAACCATTAACCTTCAATGCCTCTGGCACTCCTGTTTCGATAGATGTATTGAATTTTGATTCTTACAGCGGTACACTTAGTGCCTCTGCTACCTCTCCCCCCAAGGACAATGGAGAGATGTTACCGGCACACCATTGCCTTTGAGGTATCTAGCTCACTCAAAGCACCTTCACTTCTTCCTCGGTTGTGTGTACTGTGTCCTAATTGCGCATGACATGTGGTGTGCCCCATCCTTCCGTCTTTTCCTTTGGAGCCCCTTCTGTTCCTATGTGAAAAACTTCTTTGAATCTCTTGTTGAGTTCCTCACATACTTCACGCGTCATTTCTTTTCTGTTCTCTCTTGCTTCCTTCTTTTGCCTGATTACATGGTCCTTGACTGTTTTTCCTCCTGTTATGTGGCTGTATAACAGCTTCGGGTCAGTTTGGCATTCCGCTGTTTATGTCGTTTTCATATTGTCATTGGGCCTCCCTTTTATCTGTGCTTATTTATTTCTGGCTCTACGACTGATTCTTAGTCTCCTGGGGTCTTTGCCTTATATACTGCTTCATTCCTAGCCACCACTGGTTTTTGCCTCCATGCACCTTTGAGGGTGAACCATGTATGTGTTGTGTGTGTGTTGTGTGTGTGTGTGAGTGTGTGTGTACTCCCTATTTGTGGTGCAGGGGTAGAGTCCTAGACCTTGGCCCCGCCTCTTCACTGGTTGCTACTGAGGCACTCTCCCTGAACCGTGAGCTTTGTCATACCTCTGCTTAAAGCTATGTATGAATTCATGCCTCCACTCAATCGCTTCCACAACTATCTCACTTCCTTGAATACTCTGTATGCTAAAGAATATACTTCCTAAAATCCCTGTGATTTCATCTGTGTCTCATAACTTCCAACTGTGTCCCCTTGTTGTTGTGTCCATCTCTGGAAACATCCTGTCTTTGTGTGTGTGGTACTCACCTAGTTGTATTCACCTAGTTGAGGTCGCAGGGGTCGAGTCGAGCTCCTCGGCCCAGATTCTTCATTGATCGCTATCTAGGTCACTCTCCCTGAACCGTGAGCTTTATCATACTTCTGCTAAAGCTATGTATGGTTCCTGCTCACTACATCGCTTCCCAAACTATTCCACTTTTACTGACTACTCTGTGGCTGTGTGTGTGAATGTTGTGTGGTTGTGTGTGTGTGTGTGTGTGTGTGCTGTGTGTGTCGTGTGTGTGATTGTGTGTGTGTGTGTGCGACGTGATATCACCGGCAGTAGGAAATGCGGGTGAGGAATTCGTGTGACCAGAGACGATTCATTCTTTCGAAAACAGTGCATTACATGTTAATGAAAAAGACTAGGAGACAGAGGAGAGGAGAGGGGAGATGAGAGAGAGGAGCGAGAGGACAGAGAGAGCGGAGAGAGAGAGAGGAGAGAGAGGGAAGAGAGAAGAGAAGGAGAGAGAGAGAGAGTTGAGTAGAGAGAGAGAGGAGAACTGAAAAGGTAGATGTAGGACGAAGGGGACTGGGGATGTGTGAGGGAAAGTAATAAACACAACAACTAACATTGATTACTTGCTCTCTCCATTAACAGCCTCACATAAGATCTTATAACAAGGTAACTTTTTGAGACTAATAATTTCTTGCATTTGTCTCCGCAGCCAGTGTCATCGTGGAAGACTCTAGTTTTATGATGATTGTGAGCCTCTGAGGAGAAACCTATCACCATTTCTCAACATTCACAGTTTTCAATAAAATACAATATTCTCCATTACCACACATCTTAAAATAATATCAGTTGTGTTACGTCTTTCTTTTGGTTATGAAACACTGTCGTCTTACCTCCTTTTATATATATATTTTATTTATATATATATATATATATATATATATAGATACATATATATATCATTATTGGGGCCGGTTACAACTCCTGGAACTTGTACCTGGGGACCCTCATCCTCAGAAAAAGAGAATAACTTACTTCAGGGAAAACTCAAGGTTCTCCCCGGAGCTCTTTGAGTATTGTCTTCTTCTACCACCCCCTATTTTCTATATTCTATGTAGGCTTTATTCAGAGATAAAATCAATTGACAAAAATACAATAGGGAGTAGAACAACATAGATAGCATCTCAGAGCTACATCTCGAATACTTCGTCCAGCTCTCCGGTGGTGGGCCGCGTGCGGAGAATCCTGCAGGCATTTCCCCCTCTGGATCGTCTCTGAAAGAGGAAGCTGGCCGCCTTGTGATCCTTGGTTTCTATGATGAGCTTTTCAATCAGCAATTAGAGGAACTTTAGAGCACACTTGCCCTATGCTACAAGGGTTTTACCCCCCGACAAACAATGAATAATAAAACAAAAAAAAAAAAAATTAAAAACCCGCGCCCCCCACCTGCCATAAGTTATAGCAAGGGGGAAGGCCTTCAATATTTGTGGGTCTTCTAGGTCTCCCTGTAGCTGGCAGCTCTACCCCCATCAGCTTCGGAGTATGGGAAGTAGGTGTCTGCCAATATGGCGGCACAGGTGTAGTCCCAGGCAATCTGCTTACCATCCTTCCACGGTAGCATAGTGGCTCCATCAAGAACGATTTTTTGACTTCCGTCAAGACCTCTGCACTTGGGGTTACAGTTGAGCTGGACAACGGGTGTGGCGAGGTTTCTTTTAAATGGATTTGACTCTCTCATGTCTGACATACTTCCATTCTGCTGTGTGGCACACGAGAACTTGAAGTCGAATTGATCAGCTTGTCGCCTGCGCAAATAACTCTATTGTTCGGTGAGGATGGGAGCGCTAGGCGAAGAGCAACACCAATCCGAATGGCTGTGGGTCGAGGACGGGATGCCCAGGGAGGGAATTGGGAACAGCTAACAGGAAATCTCCTGATGTGGTTGGCCTTCACTGCCAGGAGACGAGCTCTTCTTTCCTGAGGCATTGGGAGAGATGGTGTTGGTGATTTACTATATATATATATATATTTATATTTATATAGATATATATATATATATATATATATATTTATATATATATATATATATATATATATATGTATATATATATATTGTCGTGCCGCATTAGGCAGAACTTGCGTTCTTGGCTTAAATAGCACAAACGCTCTATCTTGCCATATAGGCAAAATGTTGAAAATTTATGTATGCAATAGTTTCCCCAAAATCATTCTGAACCTAACGAAAAAAAAATTATATTTCACTGTGTTTGTTTTGTATTAAATTATTGTAAACAAATTTAAAATATATATAGTTGGGTTAAGCTAAAATAAATGTTTCTTGTTATAATAAGGTTAGGTAAGTTTTCTAAGATTCAATTTTGGTGCAAAATTAAAATTTGTTACTCATCAACATTAATGAAAATAAAATTATCTTTTTTCGTTTAAGAGAAAATTTTAGAAAGGACTTAATTTAATTGATGGTTTTGCTAATTGGACCTGTTTTACGTATTCGGCACGACATATATATATTAAATTTATATACATTTATTATTTTTTATTATAACCACTGGCACAGATCCACAAGGCAGGGTGGCCCGAAAAAGGAAAAACTTTCACCACATTCAATCCATCACTGTCTTGCAGAAGGGTGCTTTACACTACAGTTTTTTATCTGCAACATATACACCCCTCCTTCAGAGTGCAGGCACGTACTTCCCATCTACAGGACTCAAGTCCGGCAACTGCCAGTTTCCCTGAACCCCTTCATAAATGTTACTTTGATCACACGCACAGCAGTCAAGTATTAAAATCCACTTTGTCTACCTATTCACTCCTATCAAACCACGCTCATGAACCTGCTGGAAGTCCAAGCCCCTCGTACACAATAACCTCCTTTACCCCCTCTCTCCACCTTTCATAGGCCGACCCCTACCCCGCCTTCCTTCCCTACAGACTGTACACTCTTGAAGTCCATTCTCCCGTTTCGCTCCATCTCTCTACATGTACAGAACCACCTCAACAAACCCTTCCTCAGCCCTATGGGACAAACTGTTTTGGTAATCCCGCACCTCTCCTAACGTTCACAAACTACGAATTCTCTGCATTTATCAACACACAACAGTGCCCTTCTGACATGTCATCTCCCTCTGACTCCAGCCTTATCCTCGCTGCACCATTCATCACCATGCTTCTCACCCATATATGAAGAGTGGTAAAACTATACTCTCCATACTTTCCTCTTTGCCTCCCAAGGACAAAGTTCTTTGTCTCCACAGACTCCTAAGTGCACCACTCACTCTTTTTTCCCTATCTATTATATGATTAACCTCATCTTTCATAGACCCATCCGCTTGACACGTCCACTCCAAAATATCTGAATCATTCACCCTCCTCCATACTCTCTCCCTCCAATCTGATATTCAATCTTTACATCACCCTAATCTTTTTTGTTATCCTATAAACCTTAATCTTTCCTGTATTTCACCTTTAATTTTCTTCTTTTGCACCACACCTACCAAATTCATCCACCAATCTCTGCTATTCTCTTGATTCTCCCAAGAGCACAGTGTCATCAGCAAAGAGCAGCTGTGTCAACTCCCACTTTGTGTGTGATTCTTTATCTTTAACTCCACGCCTCTTGTCAAGACCTCGCCATTTACTTCTCTTAAAACACCATCTATAAATATTTTAAACAACCACGGTGACATCAAACATCTTGTCTAAGGCCTACTTTTACGCTGGGAATAATTTCCCCTATTTCATACATACTCTAAACTTGAGCCTCACTATCTCAGTTAAAAAAAACTCTTCACTGCTTTCAGGAACCTACCTCCTACACCTACCCCACACTTGCAAATCTGCCACATTGCCCCTATCCACCCTTTCCCAGACGCCTTTTACAAATCCATAAAATGCACAAAGACCTCTTTAGCCTAATCTAAATACTGTTCACTTATCTGTTTCACTGAAAACAACCTGGTCCTCACACCCCCTACCTTTCCTTAAGCCTCCTTGTTATCGCTATCCTATTCTCCGTCTTTCTCTTTAATTCTTTTCAATAATACACTCTACCATACACTTTACAGGATTACTCAACAGACTTATCCCCCTATAAATTTTGCACTCTCTTTTGTCCCCTTTGCTTTATACAAAGGAAAAGCCTGCTCTTCTGCCAATCCTAGGTACCTTAACTCTCCCATACATTTATTAAATAATAGCACCAACCACTCCAAAATATTATACCCACCTGCCTTTTAACATTTTATCTTTATCCCATCAATTCCCAGCATTGCTTACACCTCATTTTACCTACTGCCTCACGAACTTCCCCCACCTCACAATGGCTCTTCCTAACTCATACAAGATGTTATTCATCCTTCGGCCCCTATAACGAAATAATAACTTCCCTATTCTTCACAAACAATTTAACAATTCCGCAAAATATTCCCTCCAGCTTCCCAATACCTCCTATCTCTCCATTTAATAACTCTCTCTCCTATTTTTAACCGACTAATCCATTTGTTCTCTAGGCTTCCTTTTAACTTGTTATCTCACTCCAAAACTTTTTCTTGTTTTCAACAAAATTTGTTGATAAACATCTCACCACTCTCTCATTTGCTCTCTTTTTACACTGCTTCCCAATCTCTTAAACTCTCTCTGTTTTCTCCATATACTCATCCCTCCTTGCCATCAATTCTATTTTGTTAATTATTATTATATTCAAAAAGAAGCGCTAAGCAACAAGGGCTATACAGCTTCTATTTTTGTAAAAACTTCTCATTGCTAACTTTTTCTCCCTTTACAATCCTCTCTTTACATCATCATTCACCAATCACTCCTCTTCCCTCCCACACCCACTTTCACTGTAACCACAAACTTCTGATGAACCTGCTAACACTTCATTTTTTTAAACTACCCCTACCTTTCGACCCCATTGCCTATGACTCTCATTAGCCCATCTATCCTCCTATAGCTGTTTATAATTGACCCTAACTGCATCTCCTTTTAGTTTATAAACCTTCAACCTCTCTTTCATGATGCTTCTATTCTCCTTGTTATACAATATTACCTATTACTATCAGTGTAGCTACACTAGTGGTGATCTGATATAACTGTGGCCCCTCTTTAAACATGTACATCCTGAAGTCTAATCTTCAGTCTTTTATCTACCTATAAATAAACCAACAATCTACTGTTAATTTCGCCCTACATCTTTTCTTGTATACTTATTTTACTCTTTTTTCTTAAAATATGTATTACCTATACTAAACCCCTTTCTTTACAAAGTTAAATTAGGGCTTCCATTATCATTTTTACACCTCGGAACCCCAAAATTACCTACCACACCTCTCCTAAAAGTTTTTCTCCTTCTTTAGCATTCAGGTCCCCTTCCACTTTGACTCTCTCAATTGGTTTAAAGGCTCATAAACATTCCTCTTAAACATCTCCAAAATCTCTCTCTCTCTCCCTCTCATTCCTTTTTCTCACAGGTGCATACACGCTTATTATGACCCACTTTTCGCCATCACAACCTTTACTTTAATCACACATAATTCTTGAATTTACACATTCATATTCTCTTTTTTATCCTTCCATAAACTGATCCTTCAACATTACTGCTACCCTTTCCTTTGCTCTAAATTTTCAGTACTCCAGATTTAATCCCATTTATTTCCCCCCACCGAAAAAATCTCCTATCCCCCTTCAGCTTTGTTTCGCTTAGGGCCAGGACATCAACTTCTTATACTATATATATATTTATTATATATATATATATATATTATATATAATATATATATATTATATTATATATATATTATATATATATATATATACATTATATGTCGTGACAAATATGTTAAAATGGTCAATTAAGCAAGATCCTCATTTAAAATTAAGTCCCTTTCTGAAATTTTCTCTTATACCTGGAGTTTACCTGGAGAGAGTTTTCCGGGGGTCAATCTCCCCCGCGGCCCGGTCTGTGACCAGGCCTCCTGGTGGGTATCAGAGCCTGATCAACCAGGCTGTTGCTGCTGGCTTGCACGCAAACCAACGTACGAGCTCACAGCCCGGCTAGTCAGGAAACAGACTTTAGGTGCTTGTCAGTGCCAGCTTGAAGACTGCCAGGGGTCTGTTGGTAATCCCCCTTATGTATGTGGGAGGCAGGATTTATCGGCAGTTGACAGGCTCGGGCCCCTGACAACTTATTGTATGGTCCTCTTAACGTGTTGTGACCCCTGCTTTTCATTGGGGGGATGTTGCATCGTCTGCAAGTCTTTTGCTTTCGAAGAGAGTAGTGATTTTTCGTGTGCAAGTTCGGTACTGTAGTCCCTCTTGGATTTTCAGGGCTGTATATATTCATGTATCTCTTCCAACCTGCATTCCATGGAAATACAGGTTTAGGAACCTCAAGCGTCCCATAATTGAGGTGTTTTTTTATCTCCGATATGCGTGCCAGAAGGTTTCTCTGTACAATTTCTAGGTCCAGCAATTTCACCTGCCTTGAAGGTGATGTTAGTGTGGCAGCAATTATTCCAGGCCTAGATGAACAAGTGACTGAAAGAGTGTCACAGGGGGGGGGGGCTTGGCCTCCCTAGTTTTGAAGGTTTCATTATCCATCCTGTCATTTTTCTAGCAGATGCGATTGATACAATGTTATGGTCTTGAGGTGAGATCCTCCACATGATCACTCACAGGTCTTTGTCGTTGTGTTTCGACTCTATTTTGTGGCCAAGAGTTTGTTTTGTACTCTGATGAAGTTTTAATTCCTCGTGTTTAACTTAATCTGATGTAATTGAAATTCTCATCGTTGAACTTCATATTGTTTTTCTGCAGCAGCCCACTGAAATGATTTGGTTGATTCCGGCCTGGAGCCTTGCAGCTGTCGGCAATGGAGACACTGTCATGCAGATTCGTGTGTCATCTGCCAATGGAAGACACGGTGATGTGGTTTGACATCCTTGTCATATGGGGATATGAGGATGAGGAACAAGATGGGATGCGAGTACATGTGCCTTGTGGAAACAGAAGCTTTTTCACCGTAGCTGCATCGGACTTTTACTGTGTTGACGACTACTCTCTGTGTTCTGTTAGTGAGGAAATTATAGATCCATCGACCGGACTTTTCTGATATTCCTTTAGCACGCATTTTGTGCTCCATTACGCCAATGGTCCACTTGTCGAAGGCTTTTGCAAGTCTGTATATATTTATCTGCATTCTTTTGTTTCTAGTGCATCTAGGACCTTGTCGTAGTGACCAATAGTTGAGGCAGACAGGAGCGACTATTTCTAAACCATGTTGCTCCCTGGGTTGTGTACCGATGGGTTTCTTGATGGGTTGGTGATTCTTGCTTCCTTAGGGACGTTTTCAAGTTTTTTGATATGGGATGATTGTCTTATCGGTCTGTAGTTCTTTGCTTGTTGCTTAATGCCCCCTTTGTGGAGTGGGGCTATGTTGTTGTTTTTAGTAACTGGGGACGACCACCGTGTCCATCGACTCTCCTCTCCATTTCGAAGGAAAAAGGGCTCGTGTATAGGGGCTTCTTGAGTTCTTGATGAACCGGAGATCCATGAGTTCTGGCCCTGGGGGCAGCTGAGTGCTCGGGCATGTATTTATCGCCTGTTCGAAGTCATTTTTGCGTCGGATAACTTCGGATAGGCATTGTGTTAACCAAATTTTGTGGCTCTTCTCATAAAAAAATTAATTTTGATCTTCGGACCTCTCAGTCTGGTTAGCGGCCTTGCTAAAAACTGGAGTCATATTGGGACTTGGAGTAGCTAATCATTTCCTTGGCTGTCATCTGTGTAGGACCCATCTTGTTTAAGTAGGGCGCCCAATACTGGACGTTGTTCTCACTTGATTTGGCATAGGAGATGAGATACATTTGGATTTCTTTCGATTTCATTTTGGCTTTTAGTTATTCCCGCGATTCCTGGACTCCTATAAGGTTTCCCTTTTGCCTTATGTTGATGCTTGCTATTTCTCTGACCAGTGTCTCCCTACGCATTTCAGATATATTGACGTCTTTTAGCCGCTCTGTTTATTCTTTTCCGTCGCATGTAAAGGGAGGCATGTTCTCTCTTTCTATTTTACATCTAACTCCTCCTTTTTTATTAGTGGGAATAAGCCTTGTGCTTACATCGAGTGCCACCACCAGTTAAACTGTTTTAGGCATAAGGTGGGGGTCTGTGTTGTAGTATATCTTCCAGCTTATATCGGTTAGGACTTGGTTTACTTGGTCCCACTTTATGTTTTTGTATATTGAAGTGAATTTGGTGAATGGCTCCCTCGTTGACAATCTAATTATGTCGGTTGGGGCTCCACGCATACAATGTCTGAACCTCAATTATGTTGTGATTCTGAGTATATTGTTTTTGATATGGTGCATTTCTTATCAGAGCATCATTGTTAGTGGAAGATGAGGTCTAGTGTATTCACCTGTCTAGTAGGCTCTATGATTTGTTGGTTTAAAATTGTATTTTGTTGCAGAGAATTTATAAATGCTCGTAGTGAGTGTGAGTTTTATCAGAGCTGCCTCTGGTGCTTATTACTGCAACAATATTATTTGTTATATTCTCCATTTTAGGTGCCTTAAGTTGAAATTCCCCAGGAGCAAGATGTTGGGGGGCAGGAGCTGGAAGATTTTCCAGACCAGTGGTCATTTTTTAACAGCTGTTCCTGGAATTGCTGGGATGTTGCATCCGGAAGGACTGGTAGACTTACCACAAGTGACTAGGTTTTGGTTGTCTCGACCTTTACTGCTAAACTCACACTACATCATTTGAGGACATTAAGCAGTTTGTGCAAACAAAATGACTCTGCAATGTACAGGCCAACCCCCCCCACCCTTTTTTCCTGTTCACCTCTGTCACATCATCTGTGTAGGTTGTAACCTGGATCCACATTTCGTTGTCCAAGTGATCCTTTATGTGGGTCTAAGTGAAAGACGCGAACATGTTAGCCTCTGCAAAGCAGTCCACGGGGGATGAAAAGGTATTTGTTTGTTTGTTGCTGGCTTTAGATCCTGTATATTTGCATAGAAGAATGTTTTTCTTTTTCCCCAATTTCGGATGGAGGATATTGTTGGTTTACTGGGGGGGGGATTTTTTTTCCGGCATTAGTATCTAATCTGTTGGTTTGGACTGGAGGCCATTCGATTGTGGTCCACATCCAGGAATGACGGGATTGTGTGTACGATTTTCTGTCACATTTCCTGCAGTTTTTTTTTTCCTTCATGGCATAAAAAAACTCTCCCTCTTGAGTGGCTGTGGCTACCAGGTTTTCCATGGCCTGGATGTTTTGTATCCAACCTGACCTTTTTGTCCCCTTTAGATGGTGTGCCTGGCAATTTAAGTTTATAGCACAGTCTTTCTGTTCTGAAGAGGTACACATTTCAGGGTGAAAAAGACTTACAGTAAGGGAACAGTTTGCTGCATTTTCCTGTTGTCATATGGGGCACGGCATTTTCTTGGGTTGTCATAGATTGCAGTCCCGTCTGTTTTTTCCAGATTGCCACTTGTCTGCAGATTACCAAGTGGCATAGTATGTGTACTGGCTTGGTTTCGTTTGCCTTGGGTTTCTGTGACTGTATTCCCTGTTGGTGCATGTTTCCATGTCTTATTCCTATCCTCACTAGCACCAAACAAATGAGCTCCCACCAGTTGTTTTTGGTTATTTCCTCATATTGCTTAGATGGAGTCCTCCTTGTTTTGCTATTTCTGGTGGTGTTTCTAGTTTGCAATATTGGTTTTATTCTGATCTTTGACTACTTGTTTCCCCACTAACCGCTCCTGTCCCCTTTTGTGGTCATTAATGTATTTCTTCCTGCGTATAATTCCCGACTACCTGGACAAAATCTCCAGCTTCACCTTTACTGTCTCCCAGGACAGCACCTCCAGCTTCACCATTACTGTCTCCAGGACAGCACCTCCAGCTTCACCATTACTGTCTCCCAGGACAGCATCTCCAGCTTCACCATTACTGTCTCCCAGGACAGCACTATCAGCCCCACATTTACTGACTACCATGACATCACCTCCAGCCTTACAGTTTCTGACTACATGGCCAGTATCAAGGGCAGGACCATTCAGCCCAGACTTTTTATGTTCCCATCTGTTGTAGAAAGCTTCCAGGTTTTCTATGAAAGCAGCTTTGATGTTATCCTCTTTTAATACCCTTGTGATTTTAGTCCACAGATTTATCTCATTTGGGCATACCCAAAAACACTTCCCTGTTTTAATACTGCTTGTAGCTAGTTCTTGGATATCTGCACAAGGGGCGTGACACCAATTTCCACAAAAATGACAATTTATCCATGTGGAAGCCCGTTTGTTTGATTGACTGCAGACTACACAGAGCTTCATAATGATTTGAATGGTTGATTTACTGTAATTCTACTAGCAACCTCTTGAACACTCTATTAATAACCTCCTTAAATGAAGCTCTAGCTATTTGTATTTCTATTTCTAACTGTACTTGTATATTGGACAGCTTACCGTGTACGTTCCTGATTTATATTTATTGTTTGTGTTTGATAAGGGCGCCTACAACCCCATCCGTTTACAGTCTGCTTTATTGTCCAACGAATCCGTTTGTAACCAGTCAAGGGTTCGGACCATCAAGGGTTCGGACCAGTCGAGGGGTTCGGACCAGTCTGATCTGATCAGTGGGTCACTTATTTAAAACATACTGGTCGGTGATTTGGACTAACACATGAAGGATCTACTTGAAATTATCTACCCGAGTAATATGTGATTTGATTGATACAAAAGTATAACTTACGTGTTGAAGAACCGGTGATATCTGGCACCTCCTACAATGACGAACGGTCGAGCCTCAACCCTTGTTTATCAATCGCAGTATCTAGCTTTTCTAGTTTTTTTTCGTCTCCACCACAATAAATGCTATATTATCACTATAGTTGGCTGGTGGAAATTTTGAAGGAAGGACGCTTTTTCTGTAGTAATAATTGCTTCTCGTTGTGTATATTACGACCGCTGGTAACTTCAGGTTATATGAAATTCACAATATACATCTGGTATTTCAAGAAAAAAGAAACTAATGAAAGTCACTCCACTCCACTAAGTACCATTATAATACTGGTTAGTTGCTACTACAACACTGTATTCTGCTATTCACTGGTATCACTAGATTATATGCGAGTACACTAGCAGGCCAGGAAGATTATTAAAACAGCTGACCTGTGTGGTAAGTTTCTGGCGACTTCTGGCACCTGCCTCTATAGGCTTATCACTTCATTTACAAATTCACCTGTTTTCAAATGACACTTTAGCCTTTATCATCTATATACTAGGGAGCCACTGTAGTATACACTATACACTATGTATACACAATGTTATCAGGGAGACTTTTTAAAGATATATTTTTTTCATTAATGTTGATGTAAAAATTTACAATTTTGCACCAAAAGGAACTTAGAAAACTTACCTAACCTTGTTATAACAAGCTCAATTTATTTTAGCCTAACCTAACTAAATATATTTTAGATTTGTTTACAATAATTTAATACTAAACAAACACAGTGAAATATATTTTTTTCGTTAAGTTCAGAATGATTTTGGCGAAATTATTGCATACACAAATTTTCACTTGTCCTATATGGCAAGATGAGCGTTGCTATTTAAGCCAAGATCGCAAATTCTGCCTATTCGGCACGACATATATATATATATATATATATATATATATATATTATATATATATTATATATATATATATATATATATATTATATATATATATATATATGCATGGAATTCGCGAGAGCATGCGAAAATATACACAAACACTGATCTCTGGCTGAAGGAGACTCGAGTCTCCTTCAGCCAGAGATCAGTGTTTATATATATATATATATATATATATATATATATATATATATATATATATATATATATATATATATATATATATATGCATGGAATTCGCGAGAGCATGCGAAATATACACAAACACTGATCTCTGGCTGAAGGAGACTCGAGTCTCCTTCAGCCAGAGATCAGTGTTTATATATATATATATAATTATATATATATATATATATATATATATATATATATATATATATTATATACAATATATATATACAATATATATATTCAAAACGCAGAAAGACTAAAGAAACAACACATTAGGGCAAATGTATATTTCGGTTTAAAACTTAAACCCTCTTCAGAGGATCACGCAACACCAACCCATAGCACCACACCCCTACACTCAGACACCCATGATCCTACACTCAGACACCCATGATCCTACACTCGAACACCCCATGACCTTACGCTCAGACGTGTCTGGTTCTGACATATTAATGAGTTTAGGCTGATACTGATCTGACATTAGGGTTAATGACGTCACTATCCCATATTAACACTGGCTGACCGATATGTCCAGAGACAGAGCTGTCTGTCTGTCTGTCTGTCTGTCTGTCTCTCTGTGTCTCAGTTGCTTTAGTTGCCCCTCGGCCTTTCTGTATGCATGTTAGTTACCATTTTGTCCTAGGCACATGTCGATTAGACACGTGTATGTGTATGTGTGAATGTGTGTGTGTGTGTGTGTGTGTGTGTGTGTGTGTGTGTGTGTGTGTGTGTGTGTGTGTGTGTGTGTGTGTGTGTGTGTGTTGTTTGTGTGCGTGTGTGTGTGTGAACTCACCTAGCTGTACTCACCTAGTTGTGGTTGCAGGGGTCGAGTCACAGGTCCTGGCCCTGCCTCTTCACTGGTCGCTACTAGGTCACTCTTCCTACTCCATGAGCTTTATCATACCTCTTCTTAAAGCTATTTATGGATCCTGCCTCCACTACATCACTTCTCATACTGTTCCACTTCCTGACAACTCTGTCACTGAAGAAATACATACCTGTGATTCATCTCAGTAACCCCTTGTTGCTGTGTTCTATTTTTGGAACATCCTGTCCCTGTCAACCTTGTCGATTCCTCTCAGTATTTTGTATGTCATTATCATATCCCCACTCTCTCTCTCCTGTCCTCCAGCGTCGTCAGGTCGATTTCTCTTAATCTCTCCTCGTCGGACATATCCCTTAGCTCCAGGACCAGTCTAGTTGCAAACCTTAGCACTTCCTCTAGTTTCCTTACGTGCTTGGTTAGGTGTGGGTTCCAAACTGGTGCTGCACATTCCAATATGGGCCTAATGTATACAGTGTACAGGGTCCTGAACGATTCCTTATTAAGATGTTGGAATGCTGTGCTTAAGTTTGCTAGGCGCCCATAAGATGCAGCAATTATTTGATTGATGAGCGCGTCAGGAGATGTGCCTGGCGTTATACTACACCAAGGTCGTTTTTCTTGAGTGAGGTTTGCAGTCTCTGGTCCCCTAGACTGTACTCCATCTATAATCTTCTTTGTCCTTCCAAATCTTCATGACTTTGTACTTGGTGGGGTTGAACTCTAGGAGCCAGATGCTGGACCAGACCTACAGTTTGTCCAGATCTCTTTGTAGTTCTGCCTGGTCCCCGTCCAACTGAATTCTTCTCATCAACTTCACGTCATCTGCAAACAGGGACACTTCGGAGTCTATTCCTTCCGCCATATCATTCACAAATACCAGAAACAGCACCGGTCTTAGAACTGACCCCTGTGGAACCCTGCTCGTCACAGACGCTCATTATGACGCCTCGCCACGTATCATGACCCGCTGTTGTCTTCCTGACAGGTATTCCCTGATCCATTGCAATGCTTTCCCTGTTATCCCTGCCTGGTCCTCCAGCTTTGTGTGAAACTGTGTCAAGCGCCTTCTTACAGTCCACGAAAATGCAATCAACCCATCCCTCTCTCTCTCGTCTTACTGCTGTCACCCTCTCATAGAACTGCTTGTGACACAGGATTTCCCTTCCCTGAAACCGTGCTGGCTGTCGTTGATAAGCTCCTTCCTTTCTAGGTGACTTTACATACTATACATGTCAGTGACACTGGTCTGTAGTTTAGTGCTTCGTGTCTGTCTCCTTTTTTTAAAAATTCAGACTACATTTGCTGTCTTTCATACCTCAGGTAGTCGCCCTGTTTCTATAGATATGTTGAAGATTGTTGTTAGTGGTACACACAGCTCCTTTGCTCCCTCTCTCAGGACCCATGGAGAGATGTTATCCGGCCCCATCGCCTTTGAGGTATCTAACTCGCTTAGCAGCCTCTTCACTTCTTCCTAGGTTGTATGTATTGTGTCCAACACTTGAAAGTGTACCCCACCTCTCCATCTTTCTGGAGTCCCTTCTGTCTCCTCTGTGAACACTTCTCTGAATCTCATGTTGAGCTCTTCACATACTTTGCAGTCGTTTCTTGTGATCTCCCCTCCTTTCTTCCTCAGTCCGATTACCTGGTCCTTGACTGTTGTTTACTTCCTGATGTGTCTGTACTACAGCTTCGGGTCAGATTTAGCTTTCGCTGCTATGTCATTATCGTATTGCCGTCGGGCCTCCCTTCTTACCTGTGCAAATTCATTTCAGGCTCTACGACTTCTTTCCATATTCTCCTGGGTCCTTTGCCTTCTATACTTCTTCCATTCTCCAGCACACTTGGTTTTGGCCTCTCTATACCTTTGGATGAACCAAGGACTCGTCCTGACTTTCTCGTTATTCCTGTTACCCTTGGGTACAAACCTCTCCTCATCTTCCTTGCATATTGTTGTCACATATTCTATCATCTCGTTTATTGACATCCCTGCCAGTTCTCTGTCTCACTGAACCCTGTGCAGGAAATTCTTCATGATTGTGTAGTCCCCTCTCGTGAAATTTGGCTTCATTCCTTCTGCCATTTCTGCTCCCCTCTCCACTTGTAACTCTACTATGTATTCGAAGCTCAGAACCACGTTATCACTGGCCCCGAGGGGTCTTTCATATGTGATGTCCTTATATCTGCACTACCCAAGGTGAATATTAGGTCCAGTCTCGCTGGTTCATCCTCTCCTCTCTCTCTGGTAGTATCCTTGACGTGTTGGTGCATAAGGTTTTCCAGTACCACCTCCATCATCTTAGCCCCCCACGTTTCTGGGCCGCCATGTGGCTCCAGGTTTTCCAAGTCGATTTCCTTGTGGTTGAAGTCACTCATAATTATCAGCTTCGCCCTGCTCGCATCAGCCCTTGTTTATTATTAAATTATTGTGAACTTATTTAAAATATATTTAGTTGGACTAGGCTAAATTAAATTGCGCTTGTTATAATAAGGTTAGGTAAGTTTTCTAAGGTCCTTTTGGTACAAAATTATGAATTTTTACATTAACATAAATGAAAAACTATATCTCTAAACGTATAAGAGAAAATTTTAGAAAGGACTTAATTTTAAATGAGTTCTTGCTAAATGACCAGTTTACCTATTCGACACGACATTATATTATATATATATATATATATATTATATATATATATATATATATATATATATATATATATATATATATATATATATATATATATTTATATATATAATATATATATATATATATATATATATATATATATATATATATATATTATATTATATATGATATATATATTATATTTTTTATATATTTATATATAGTATATATTTATATATATATATTATTTATTATATATATTATATATATATATATATATATAATATGTGTGTGTGGTGTGTGTGTGTGGTGTGTGTGTGTCCTTTTGTGTTGGTTGGTGTGTGTGTGTGTTGGTGTGTGTGTGTGTGTGTGTGTGTGTGTGTGTGTGTGTGTGTGTGTGATTCTAACTTGCGAGAAACTACAAGTCAAGTATGTCGTGTGGGTGGGCGAGGATGAGGGTCGTGATGGGTTCTCTAAATCGTTTGAGCGTTGTGAGGGGGTGTAGGCGTGAGCAAGAGTTAGGGCGTGGTGATGTGGGTGTGGAGGGTGTGGGTGTGGAGAATATGGGTGTGGAGGGTGTGGGTGTGGAGAGTATCGATGTTGGGGTGTGGGTTGGAGGGTGTAGGTGTTGGAGGGTGTGGTGTTGGGGTGTGGAGTGTGGGTGTGGGTAAGGAAGGTGTGTGGGTGTGGAGAGTGTGTGTGGAAGGTGTGAGCGGGGGTTGTGGTAGGGTGTGGGTGCAGAATTTGGGTGTTGAGGGTGTGGGTTTGGAGGGTGTGGGTGTGGATGTGTGTGGGGGAGGGGAGCGGGGATGGGTGTGGGAGTGTAGGTGCTGAGGGTGTGCGTATTAAGGGTGTGGGTGTGGGTGTGAAGTGTGAAAGTGTGGGAGTGTAGAGTGTAGGTGTGGAGGGTGTGGTTGTGGAAAATGTGGAATGTGGGCGTGAAGGGTGTGGAGGGTGTAGGTCTACCTACCTGGAGTCTACTTGGAGGCTATTCCGGGGATCAACGCCACCGCGGCCCGGTCCACGACCAGGCCTCCCGGTGGATCAGAGTCTGATCAACCAGGCTGTTACTGCTGGCCGCACGTAGTCCAACGTACGAACCACAGCCCGGCTGATCCGGCACCGACTTTAAGTATCTGTCCAGCTCCCTCTTGGAGGGAGTCAGGGGTCTACTGGGTCCCGGACACTTACGGTGTTTTCTCTTAGTATACTAATGGTGCCCCTACATTTCATTGGGGTATTTTGCACCACCTGCCCAATCTTTTACTTTCTGTGTGCAGATTAGGGACCATTCCTTCTAGGATTCTCCAGGTGTAGATTATGATGTATTTCTCTCGCTTGCATTCCAGTGAGTACAAGTCAAGTGCTTCCAGGCGTTCCCAGTACTTAAAAGTCTTTGACGGAACTTATACGTGCAGTAAAGGTTCTCTGTACATTCTCTAGGTCTGCAATTTCACCTGCCTTTAATGGGGATGTTAATGCACAGCAGTATTCCAGCCTAGAGAGAACAAGTGATTTAAAAAGGCTCATCATTGGCTTGGCATCTCTTGTTTTGAATGTTCTCATTATCCATCCTATCATTTTCAAGGCAGATGTGATAGTGGCACTGTTGTAATCCTTGAAAGTGAGATCCTCAGACATTACCACTTTCAAGTCCCTCACATAACTTTTCTGCTCTATTGTGTGATTAGAATTTGTAGTATACTCAGTTCTAATTATTACCGTCTCCTCCAGTTTTCCATAACGGAGCAGCTGAAATTTGTCTTCATTTAACATCAAATTGTTTTCCGTTGCCTATTGGAAAACTTGGTTTATATCTTCTTGGAGGTTAACCGTGTCCGCAATAGATGACAGTCTCAATCAGATCCTAGTATCGTCTGCAAAGGATGACACGGTGCTATGGATTACATCATTGTCTATATCTGATATGAGGATGATGAACTGGATGGGGGCGAGTACTGTGCCTTGTGGAACAAAGCTTTTCACTATGGCAACTTCCGATTAACCTCTGTTTACCACTACTCTTTGTGTTTGATTAGTTATCCCTTAAGCACGTATTTTGTCCGCTATTACACCATGATCGCACTTGTCAAAGGCTCTAGTAATGCCTGTGTATATTACATCTGCATTCTGTTTGTTTTCCAGTGCATCCAAGACCATATCATAGTGATCCAGTAGTTGTGAGAGGCAGGAGCGACCTGCCCTGAATCCATGTTGCTCTGGATTGTGCAGTTTTTGGGAATCCAAGTGGTTTGCAATCATGCTTCTTAGTACTCTTTCAAAGATTTTTATAACGTGGGACGTTAGAGCTATTGGTCTATAGTTCTTAGCTAATGCTTTGCTGCCACCTTTATGGAGTGGGGCTACATTCATTGTTTTTAGTGACTGGAATTTCACCCGTGTCTAAGCTCCTTCTCCATAGTATACTTAGGGCGCGCAAGAGGGGTTTCTTGCAGTTATTAATGAACACAGAGTTCTATGAGTCTGGGCCCGGAGTTGAGTGCATGGGCATGTTGTCAATGGCTTTCTCGAAGTCTACTGGAGTTATGGTAATGTCAGAAATTTGACATAGATTGATGGAGTTTTAAAGCTCATTCATAAAAAAAAATCATTCGGATTGTCGATCTTCAGACTGATTAGTGGCTCGCTAAACACAGAGTCATATTGAGATTTCAGTATCTCACTCATTTCTTTGTTATCGTCTGTGTAGGATCCGTCTTGTCTAAGCAGGGACCCGATACTATATGTAATTTTTGCCTTTTTTTTTTGGCATATGAAAAGAAATATTTCGAATTTCTTTCAATTTTAGCTTTTAGCTCCTCCTGTCTCCCCTGGATCCTGTATGGATCCTTTGACTTAAGGTCGATACTTTCCACTTCCCTGGTCAGCGCTTCCTTCCATGTATCAGATAATCTACCGTTCTTGAGGAGATCAGTGATTCTTCGTCATCTTCTGTAGAGGGAGCGTCTTTCTCCAGTTTACTTTTTTTTTCTCTTTCTTAGTAGAATATGCCTTGAACATACATTAGCTGCCAGGGAGTGGTGCCTTTCAAGGCACTGGTTTGGATCCATGTTATTTAAGATATCTTCCCAACATGTTTCATTTAAGACATGGTTTACATGGTCCCAGTTGATGTTCTGGTTGTTAAAGTTGTATTTGGTGAAGACACCTTCACAGGTACATGCATTTTGCTGATCAGAATCCCTGTGTCTGAACTTTTATTAGAGTGTGATCGGAATTAGTCGTTTTCGATATTACGTTTCTTACCAGGTCCTCATTATTTGTGAAAATAAGGTCATGTGTGTTTTCCAGTCTTGTTGGCTTCACTATCTGCTGACTTAGGATGAGTTTATTGCAGAGATTTAGTAGCTCATGTGTGTGTGACTTTTCATCTGAGCTGCCTCCGGAGATTGTTTCTGTTACAACATTATTTGTTACATTCTTCAATTTTGTATGCCTGGGGTTGAAATCATTTAGCAGGAAGATATTTGGGGATGGAGCTGGAAGACTTTCCAGACAGCAATGAATTTTCAGTAGCTGTTCCTTGAACTGTTGGGAAGTTGCATCTGGTGGCTTATATACAACCACGGCCTTGGTTCTCGATCCTTATTGAAAAATTTCAACTACATCATTTGTGGTGTTCGACATCTCTGTGCAGATGAGCGACTCCTTAACATACAGGCCAACCCCTCCTTGTTGCCTGTTCTTTCTGTTGCATCTAAAAAGTTATCCATATTTCGTTGTCAAAATGATCTTTTGTGTGGGTCTCTGAAGGCTGCAAACATCGCATTTGGCTCATCAAGAAGTCCACTGATGAAAGATATCTTGTTGGTGGATGGCTAAGGCCCTGTATATTAACAAATATAAACAAGGTCGTATTCTCTGTTTGCTGGGGAAATTTTGTTGTTGGTATCAGTAGTCGTGGTTCTGGAGAGCCATAGGAGGCCACTGGCTGTGCCTCCAGTCCAACACGGCTCCATGGCGGTGGACTATTTTGATTATTTTCTTCCGATTTCTTTCTTCGTTTCCTGCCACTAAAAAATCACTTGGAGTGGGGTTCTAGCTACTCTGGTTTGTCTTATGATATCTACACTTCCTAGCAGGGCAGTTGTTTTTGGAGGACTGACGAGAGGCACATTTCCGGGTGAAAGAATTTGCAGGAGGCAGAACAACACACGCCTTTGGAGAGGAGGTCGCGACATATTTTGTGATTCTCAAACTTTCATGTTCCATTAGTTTTTCCTGATATTATTTGTTTACAGATTCCCCAAACATAGAATTTGCACCATTTTGCCTTTGATTTGGTAGAATTTGTTGTAGATGTGTTCTCAATTTGTGCAGTTTCAGTAGCCAGGCCAGAGCCACACCCTCTCCTGCTTTCAGGAGACCAGCACTTTTCCCAGAAGACTTCTCCACTACATCTGTAATGTGTGCTATGGTCTTATGCAATGAAGGGTGTATATTTAAGGTTTTAGTGGTAGCTATGGTAGAGTCCTTAGCAGAGTCTGGACTAGGGCTGAGTCTGAGTCAGCACTAGGGCTGGGAGCTGAGTCTGAGTCAGCACTAGGGCTGGGAGCGGAGTCTGGGTCAGCACCAGCGCTGTGGGCCCAGTCTGGATTAGCACTAGGGCTAGGGGATGGGTCTGGATTAGCACTATGGGTGGGGGTTGGGCTAGCTGACGTTTTTGTTTCCTGTATTTTTTTCTAGTGGGTGACTATTTAATTCTGAGTTACCTGTTGTGGTATGGCATTCTATATTTTAAGGTTCACTCCTATCCCTTCCTCCCATGTTCTATATATTTTGGGAAAACTATCCAAGAGTTCTTCTTTGTTTTCTTGTTTATTATTTTTTATTACCCTCCTGAGTTGAGGGTGTGGGTGTTGAGCGTGTGGGTGTAGAGAGTGTGACTGTTGGTGGGGAGAACGTGGGTGTGGAAAGTGTGGGTGTGGAGGGTGTTGAGAGTGTGAGTGTTGGTGTGGAGAGTGTGGAGTGTGGGTGTGGAGGGTGTGGTGTTGAGGGTGGGGGTGTTGAAGGTGTTGATGTATAGGGTGTGGGTGAGGAGGGTGTGGGGTGTGGAAGGTGTGGGTATGTAGGATGTGGCTGTGGAGGGTATGGGAGTGGAGGGTGTGGGTGTGAAGGGTATGGGTGTGGATATGGATGTTGTGGGTGTGGAGGGTGTGGGTGTGGAGGGTGTGGGTGTGGAGGGTGTGGGTTTGGATGTGGAGGGTGTGGGTTTGGGTGTGGAGGGCATGGGTGTGGAGGGTGAGTGTGGAGGGTGTGGGTGTGTAGGGTGTGTGTTGAGTGTGTGGGTGTGGAGTGTGGGTGTGGAGAGTGTGGGTGTGGAGAGTGTGGGTATGGAAGGTGTCTCTCTTAACTATACACAATACATATAATATAACAGCCAGGAGAGAGGATTCAGTAGCGGCCAGAGAGGCTGGACCAGGAGCTGTCACCACATATACGTAAATACATGTACTTAGGTCAGCTGGCATTATTATATCGAAGATTTTACATGTTTTTAATCTATGAAATGGCCTTCCTGTGTTTTGCATCCAAAGTTCCTTTTGAGTTCTTCATTTTTTCCATATTTGAGCCTCATCATATTTTCTTTTCTATTGCGTATCGGAAGACTTTGTTGTTATCTAGCTAAGACTAGATATTGCTTTGTTTAATGCTACTTCTTGTCTTTTATACTTTAGAAATTTTAATATCTTAGGAATGATGAGCCAAATGAGTTTTTTATGGGCGAGGCTCGAAAAGCAGCCAACATCCCCATAGTTTTCGACTCAACTGTATCCCCACATGACTTCGACGAAGCCACTGATAGCTTACCCATGCATTCTGCCCCGGGCCCAGATTCGGGGAACTTCATGTTCATTCAACATTGTAAGAAATTATTCTTTCGTGCCTTTAATATTGTATGGAGAAGGAAGAAGAGACCGGAACAGTGATGTCATCCTGCAGCTATTAAAAGCAGTCATAAATGTAAGAGCTAACGTCATTCAGCGCAAAAATCTTTGAACAAGCTATTAAAAGCTAGATTGCCAGTCACGTGGAACCAAAAATAGTGGCACAAGCTAGTGGAGCACTGGTTTAGAGCAGATCTTTCCTGCTTTTCACAATTGCTATATCATTTTAACATGGTCTTGAATGAACTGGAAGAATACACAGATAACCCGCACGTAGGAGAATGGAGCTTACGACGACGTTTCCGTCCGACTTGGACCATTTACAAAGTCACACTAACAGAAAGGAGAGAAGGAGCAGGGAGGCAGGAGGAGTGGTAGCAGCAGAGCTACGGCAGGTACTGAAGTAGTAACTCTCCTCCCACTATAAATGCTCCTGTTGTCTACTTTATTTCATGTTCCTCTTGTCCTATTCAGTACTTTGAAGAAATTGAGCGTTCTCTTTCTGGTAGACTCAGTGAGCATAAAAGTAGTAATAGGCTTGCCGACACAACAATGCTCTTTTCTGTCATGTTAGAGACCACAGTCATCCTATTGACTGGTCTTCTGCTAAAACTGTCTACTCTACTTCTAACTTTCAAAGTCGCCATCTTGTTGAATCCCCCCTTACACACAACTTTCCTTGTTTGAATCTTAGTCGTGGCTTTCTCAGTGTACATACCTGCCTTTCCCATTACATTGTCAAATGCTCCAAACTTCAGAACACGAGTGACTTAACCCGTTTTTTTCTCCCTCTCTTGTTATTTCTTTCCCTTCCCTATTTTTCCTTTTTCTTGGTTTGGGTTTTCTTTCTTCTGCCTTGGGTGTCCTTTACCTGGAGTCTACCTGGAGGTTATTCCGGGGATCAACGCCCCCGCGGCCCGGAGTACGACCAGGCCTCCCAGTGGATCAGGGCCTGACCAACCAGGCTGGCCGCACGCAGTCCAACGTACGAACCACAGCCCGGCTGATCCGGCACTGACTTTAG
This sequence comes from Cherax quadricarinatus, assembly GCF_026875155.1. Classification (NCBI taxonomy): domain Eukaryota; kingdom Metazoa; phylum Arthropoda; class Malacostraca; order Decapoda; family Parastacidae; genus Cherax; species Cherax quadricarinatus. Next base: position 125,714,116 of record NC_069399.1, read on the forward strand.
GTATCTGTCCAGCTCTCTCTTGAAGGCAGCCAGGGGCTTATTGGCAATTCCCCTTTACTCCCCCCCTTCCCGTGTTTTTGTTCCTACCCCTTGTGGGTCCTTAGTTTTCCTACAGTGCTCCTCTTTCTTGGTCTTTGACTGACTCCACTACTACCACCTTTCCTACTTCCTTTCCTACTACCATTGGCTTTTACCTTCACTTTTGCCTCCTTTTCTCCTCTCCCCCTTTCTGCCTCCGATTCTTCCTCTTTACATCACACGCTACCAGCTTACTTACCACTACTACACTACCACTTCTGCTACCAGTATTACCTCTACCACTACTACTACTACTTCTTCCACTACCTGCCTTACCTCTACTACTACCACTCCTACCTCTCTTGTCTTGTCCCTGTCAACTGGCCTATATATACTGCCTCCTCTCCTTTCTGTCAGTGTGACTTTGTAAATGGTCCAAGTCGGACCGAAACGTCGTCGTAAGCTTCTGCTCCTATGTGCGGGTTATTTGTGTTTTGTTCCAGTCACGGTATTGTGCCTTGTTGTTCTTTATGAGCTGGAACACAAAAACAATGCGGACGTATTATGCCCTCACTTTGCAATAGCCTTTGACAAATGCGACCATAATGTAACAGAACACAGAATGCGTGCGAAAGGAATAACTCGAACTGTGGGTAAATGGATATTAAACTTCTTAACAAACTGAAACCAGGGAGTAATAATATAGTGAAGTCAAAGGCTGCACAGTACTCACCCCACTTTTTTCATTTTCTTATATCTGATGATACTAGAATTTGTATGAGAATGATGGCAATCGAGGACACAACAAACCTTCAAGAAGATATATATGAAACCTTTCAGTGGGCGTCCGATAGTAAATTGGTGGTCAATGAGGAGAAATTTCAGTTGTTCCGCTATGGTAGAATTGAGGAAATAAAGACTAAAACAGACCCTTAGTAATGTGTGGTAAATAATTTTCTCTCTTCTACTGAGAGTCATGCAAATGGCAGTGATATGTGACCGTGAAGTCCTCAACCCTTCTCAGACAGATACTTAGCTCCTTTGTTTGCACAAATTTACTTAGTGAGGCAATATATCGGCATTCTCACAACTAAATTTGACCAATCACTCTACATCAATGCAAAATGATAAAATTCAAGCTTCTGAGATTGACGAGATTATTGTTTGATTGGGAGTGCATCACCTCGTCATATCCCACCTGGGTTCACTTGCTTATATAATTGTATAACGGATAGCAGTCTCCTGGAAAACAATTCATTCCCCTTACACTGTTAATTGTGTTAAACACATGATATTAGGATATACATATTTTCTGACGTGCTCTCCATGCACACATTCTCACTCTCACTACGCTCATGTTAGAGACTCCTGGCTGCTTGAATGAGGTGAACTAAAAGCGCCTGCAAGTTATGGGTTATGAAGGCTGATTGTGGTCACTCAGCTCACACAGATCATGGATGATCCACCCTTAATATACCACTGAAGGGTTTCGAGAACTTTCCTACTCTTGCAGCCCGGCCATGGGCCAGGCTTGCCTGGTGTTGACCTGATCATCTAGGCTGCTACTGCCGGTGGCCCTCTAGTCTATATATCCATCACAGCCTGATTGATCTTGCACTTGGTAGAGGTACTTATCCTGTTCTTAAATATTTCTGCACTTGTTCCAGCAATGCTTCTGATAACTTGTAGCAGAGTGTTCAACAGTCTGGGCCTATGGATGGTAATACAATGCTCTCTTATTGCGCTCATGGCGGCACTGTTGTTCACTCTGATTATTTTACACATTCTCCCATATTTCTCTCACTCCAGTATTTTGTTATGGCAGTGTACAAATTTAAGACCAGATCCTCAAACATTACCAGTAATTTAAATGCTTTACTAGCTCTATGTGGGCAATAAATGATCTTTGCATCTCTTCCCACGAAGAGATGCAAAGTAATATCAGCACTGGAACAGATACCACTGTCAGGAGAGATCTGCACAGAGAACCAGCGCCTTGGGTACCCCACTGCCAAAAGACTTATCGAACGAGCGGGAGAAGAGCTTTGCTGCCACTGTGACCGGATGGTCTCGAGGCCCTTTCTGCACTACCTGCTAGACTGCCCTGCAACGACGCCCCTTCGCCGCAGACACTTCCCGATTGCCCCAGTGGGATGTTAATGTACAGCAGTATTCCAGCCTAGAGAGAACAAGTGATTTGAAAAGGATCATCATTGGCTTGGGATCTCTCGCTTTGAACGTTCTCATTATCCATCCTATCATTTTATTTGCACTTGCGATCGTGGCACTGTTGTGATCCTTGAAAGTGAGATCCTCAGACATTACTACTCCCAGGTCCCTTTCTACATAAAGCACGAGTGTTAAAGCTGATCATTCGTGCAGAGCGTACTGGTGACTGGGATCTCCAGCTGTATGTTCACCCAGATGATTCCCAATCCTCACGCAGCCACTTGGCATCTTGCATATTTACGCTACACCAAAAGGTATCTGGATTCCATGAAGAAGCTCCTAAATATCACAAGTGAAAATTAAGCGACGAAATTCACTGAAGATGAGATCATACACAGGTTATATCGTCTAACCAAAACATTTTCACAGACAAGTATGGGCACATTATTTACTCGAGTCGTGTTAGCCGGAAGTCATGACCTCGTTCAGAATTTAGGCTTGAGTGTCTTCCACCCACATTTGTTGCGACCAAATACCATTCCAACAGAACATACTTCTGCATTCTGCAGTGGTTGGGCAATGATTAAATGAATACGACAGGCTGGGGGTTGGCAATTTTGGAATCTTATGATGTACCCAGATGAGACCAGTGAAGCTGTGCCCAGTTGAGACAAGCGAAGCTGTGCCACCTGACTGGATCTTACGTGTCGTCACTTGTGAGTTTCAGAGTAACTGGTAAAATGTGCAAGTGTCGTATAGACGATTTATTATACACACATGTGTGCTCATCCTCTTTCAGAGAAACATGCACTAATACACTTTTTTCAAATAGATTTAAATGAAGAGTCATGAATTTTCAACTAGAAACATTGGTGTATAAATATGACAGCTTCATATCTTTCACCTTCCAGAGGATGAGTTTCGACGAAACATTATCAAAATATCTCTCTCGTGAGATTTATGACAACTGCAGCAATCTCCTGCAGTGAATTATATGTTTAGTCTAGTTCTGTGTATTATGCTGTATCTTACGTTTCAATAATAAAGATACCCAGCTGTTGCACATGTGTCTTAATCTTCAACTTGTCAATATTTTATACCATTCTCAACATACTCGTCTCCGAGAAGTTTGCTTTACATTTCATAATATAATTAATTTTTACCCGACACATCGTTATTATGAAATATTTCAGCTTCCTTCAGTAGAGATTTTGATGTCTCGAGTTCCCAGATAGGCTTACTCAGGAGAGGATACACATTCACCATCATTCATTCAGTAGCTGAGGTGCTAGACGTGAACATTACTGTCATGTGAACTGGAGAAGTGCAACATACATTCGAAGAGTTTCGAGAGTTTCACTACTTTCGGAGCCTGGCCATGGGCCAGGCTCGTCTGTTACCCACTCCTCCTTCAGAGTGCAGACACTCTACTTCCCACCCTCAGCACTTTTTTCTGGCTACCCGGTTTCCCTAAATCTGTTCATAAATGTCGGCTTTTGATTTTATTCATATATAAAAAGAAAATGTTTGTGGTCGCTTCATTTCGCACTAAAATAAAAAGATTACCTCTCAGATATGTCTGTCTTCTGTATATCCAAATCAGTGGATCTAAATTCGTGACTTTTACCCATAAATGCCTCCACATTTTTTTTTATTCTGGAAATTCATCACCTGCCATACACGCCCAGGCAGACAGACGCCCAGACGGACTGGCAGACGCCTGTATAATGTATTCACCTGGTCGCCAGACACCTTCACTATACAAAAACTGACCACCCACTTAATTTCCTCAGAACACACAGCTGAAGCAGTGAACACCTCCTGACGACCCAACAAACTGCGCCCGCCTAACATTCCTCTCTGGGCCGTGGCCTCCAGGGCTGTCATACCTGTTCATGAAGCTGTAAATGATGTTTCCCCCTACCACAGCCCCATCTAGTTCGTTCCATTTTCAGCTACTCTGCGACTAAATAACAACTGCCTGCCATTCCTATGGCTCATCTGGGTCTTGAGTTTATAATGATGGTAACTTTCATGACGGGGGTAATAAACAACTGAAGCAAATGGAAAAGAAGACGAGAGCAACCGAACTACAGTGACTTGTGTCACAGAGGGATTAATACCGGTAAGTCCATCTATTATCACGCATGTGTCTACGATGCTTCCAACAGCCCAGCCGGAGCCGGCCGGGCAGCCGGCACGTATCAGGAGGAGCTTGTACCAAGAGCTGTTTGTTTGGTTTATATGGTTTACAACCAGTTGACTACCAGGTCATCAAGGGTGCTTGTGTGAGGTGCGCCACAACTCATGTATATTTTAATCCCTAAAAAATAAATTGAAGTGAACTTATAGCAGATATACACTGAGATACGCACCGGCTGATGTAGCCCTATGTGTACACTCTTGTAGCGTAGCTACTGCCACACCTTGCGTCATTATGTGCACTCTTGTAGCGTAGCTACTGCCACACCTTGCGTCATTATGTGCACTCTTGTAGCGTAGCTACTGCCACACCTTGCGTCATTATGTGCACTCTTGTAGCGTAGCTACTGCCACACCTTGCGTCATTATGTACACTCTGGTAGCGTAGCTACTGCCACACCTTGCGTCATTATGTGCACTCTTGTAGCGTAGCTACTGCCACACCTTACGTCATTATGTGCACTCTTGTAGCGTAGCTACTGCCACACCTTGCGTCATTATGTACACTCTTGTAGCGTAGCTACTGCCACACCTTGCGTCATTATGTACACTCTTGTAGCGTAGCTACTGCCACACCTTGCGTCATTATGTACACTCTGGTAGCGTAGCTACTGCCACACCTTGCGTCATTATGTACACTCTTGTAGCGTAGCTACTGCCACACCTTGCGTCATTATGTGCACTCTTGTAGCGTAGCTACTGCCACACCTTGCGTCATTATGTACACTCTTGTAGCGTAGCTACTGCCACACCTTGCGTCATTATGTACACTCTTGTAGCGTAGCTACTGCCACACCTTGCGTCATTATGTGCACTCTTGTAGCGTAGCTACTGCCACACCTTGCGTCATTATGTACACTCTTGTAGCGTAGCTACTGCCACACCTTGCGTCATTATGTACACTCTTGTAGCGTAGCTACTGCCACACCTTGCGTCATTATGTACACTCTTGTAGCGTAGCTACTGCCACACCTTGCGTCATTATGTACACTCTTGTAGCGTAGCTACTGCCACACCTTGCGTCATTATGTGCACTCTTGTAGCGTAGCTACTGCCACACCTTGCGTCATTATGTACACTCTTGTAGCGTAGCTACTGCCACACCTTGCGTCATTATGTACACTCTTGTAGCGTAGCTACTGCCACACCTTGCGTCATTATGTGCACTCTTGTAGCGTAGCTACTGCCACACCTTGCGTCATTATGTACACTCTGGTAGCGTAGCTACTGACACACCTTGCGTCATTATGTGCACTCTTGTAGCGTAGCTACTGCCACACCTTGCGTCATTATGTGCACTCTCGTAGCGTAGCTACTGCCACACCTTGCGTCATTATGTGCACTCTCGTAGCGTAGCTACTGCCACACCTTGCGTCATTATGTGCACTCTCGTAGCGTAGCTACTGCCACACCTTGCATCATTATGTGCACTCTCGTAGCGTAGCTACTGCCACACCTTGCGTCATTATGTGCACTCTCGTAGCGTAGCTACTGCCACACCTTGCGTCATTATGTGTACACTCTTGTAGCGTAGCTACTGCCACACCTTGCGTCATTATGTGCACTCTCGTAGCGTAGCTACTGCCACACCTTGCGTCATTATGTGCACTCTCGTAGCGTAGCTACTGCCACACCTTGCGTCATTATGTGCACTCTCGTAGCGTAGCTACTGCCACACCTTGCATCATTATGTGCACTCTCGTAGCGTAGCTACTGCCACACCTTGCGTCATTATGTGCACTCTCGTAGCGTAGCTACTGCCACACCTTGCGTCATTATGTGTACACTCTTGTAGCGTAGCTACTGCCACACCTTGCGTCATTATGTACACTCTTGTAGCGTAGCTACTGCCACACCTTGCATCATTATGTACACTCTTGTAGCGTAGCTACTGCCACACCTTGCGTCATTATGTGCACTCTGGTAGCGTAGCTACTGCCACACCTTGCGTCATTATGTACACTCTTGTAGCGTAGCTACTGCCACACCTTGCGTCATTATGTACACTCTTGTAGCGTAGCTACTGCCACACCTTGCGTCATTATGTACACTCTTGTAGCGTAGCTACTGCCACACCTTGCGTCATTATGTACACTCTGGTAGCGTAGCTACTGCCACACCTTGCGTCATTATGTGCACTCTGGTAGCGTAGCTACTGCCACACCTTGCGTCATTATGTACACTCTTGTAGCGTAGCTACTGCCACACCTTGCGTCATTATGTACACTCTTGTAGCGTAGCTACTGCCACACCTTGCGTCATTATGTACACTCTTGTAGCGTAGCTACTGCCACACCTTGCGTCATTATGTACACTCTTGTAGCGTAGCTACTGCCACACCTTGCGTCATTATGTACACTCTTGTAGCGTAGCTACTGCCACACCTTGCGTCATTATGTACACTCTGGTAGCGTAGCTACTGCCACACCTTGCGTCATTATGTACACTCTGGTAGCGTAGCTACTGCCACACATTGCGTCATTATGTACACTCTGGTAGCGTAGCTACTGCCACACATTGCGTCATTATGTGCTTCAGTGTGAGAACTCTATGAATTAGGAATCAACTTGCTTACTGATGTCTTATATCCAAGGTGACATATTCCCAGCAATTTTGAAAAATATCCTGAGTTTGCCTCTTGCAAATAACTCGTAAGTAATGTAACTTGCCTAAATACCACTGTAACTTGCATAACACACAACTGTAACGTCTCAAGTGTGACTCAAGAAATCGTAATGACACGATTGCAAACAAACCATACCCCCGGCCGGGATTGAACCCGCGGTCATAGAGTCTCAAAACTCCAGCCCGTCGCGTTATCCACTAGACCAGCTAGCCACAATAAGATTCATCCAACTAGGTATATTTCTACACCACAGGAAGGTTAGCACAGGCACCTCTGTGACCACAAATGCAAGTTTTTACAGACGAATCTCCAGCTAGCGTGGTGCCTGTGCTAACCTTCCTGTGGTGTAGAAATATACCTAGTTGGATGAATCTTATTGTGGCTAGCTGGTCTAGTGGCTAACGCGACGGGCTGGAGTTTTGAGACTCTATGACCGCGGGTTCAATCCCGACCGGGGGTATGGTCTCTAGTGTCTCACAGCCACTGTGACTTGCATAATATTGGGCACAGTGAATATATCAGAGCAACTGTAACTTATCTAATATTTCGTACAGTAAATATCTCACAACTACTGTAACTTGTAGATGTTCTGAGATGTCAGGTCTCAGACCTCATAAGTACCTCTGTGATCCTGTTTGCCCACTGCACAAGTGACGGGTTTGTGATAAGCAATATAACTGTAAAGTTAACTAAATAACATATAAGTCGGGTAATTAGTGATGCACTTGACGACCTAGGTATAATAATTCTATTATCATAGACATTTTTCCTTAACACTTCCAGTATTACCACTACCATCACATCCTTTTCTTCCTCTCTTGGTCCCGTCCCGTCCCTGTCCTTCTCGCCTATATGTACTGGCTCGCTAACTCTTTTGCGTTAGTGTGACTTTGTAAATGGTCCAAGTCGGACCGAAACGTCATCATAAGCTTCTCTCTTCTATGTGCGGGTTATCTGTGTATTGTTCCAGTCATGGTATTGTGCCTTTTTTTTTCTTTAAAGAATGAATATTGATTCCAGGAGTCGGAACAACTCTTCCCTTCCACGGGGTCAAATCTGATTACCCCCCCCCTACCTAGTATGTATCTTGTGACCTGTGTCTAGAGACAGATCACAGGACACAACACAGGTCACATGGTACAGGTTGCAAATCACAAGTCATGGGTCACGCATTTACCCAGGCGCTTTGTGCTTCATCAGAGTTTTCTATTTTCCTATGAATACGCTATTCCTACTATTAATTATTAATGTCTAATAATGTGTCCATCGCCCCCGCGACCCAGTCTTACACTGGTCCTCATAAAATGCTTATTATTTTAGAAATAAAATTTAATTCCATTCTGAATATAAGTATCAGCTTGTGATATTCACTTGTCATGCTGCACGCTCACCAGACGAAGAAAATACCAGCAATTCCACCAGATTTTAAACCTTTAATAGGCTTCATTTTGCCACTTATGTGGCAGAAATTAGTTGCTTTTTGTATGGTTGCTACCTACTAGCCTACTACCTAGTATGGTTGCTACCTACTAGCCTACTACCTAGTATGGTTGCTGCCTACTACCTAGTATGGTTGCTACCTACTAGCCTACTACCTAGTATGGTTGCTACCTACTAGCCTACTACCTAGTATGGTTGCTACCTACTAGCCTACTACCTAGTATGGTTGCTACCTACTAGCCTACTACCTAGTATTCACACTCGTGTGAAAAACGGATAATATCTCTGTGAATAAATGACAGAACGACAGTAGTTCCCTGTATGCTTGATGTTTACCAACCTACTACCTGTGTGTACATGTTTCACACTCGTACAAAAAAGAGGACAGTATTTAATAATAATAATAATAATAATAATAATAATAATAATAATAATAATAATAATAATAATAATAATATCTTTATTTCTACGAGTATATGTATAAGGTATACAGGCCTAGTTGACATCAATGACATACTACTATATAGAAAGCCGCTTGTTATGCAGAGCATTTCGGGCAAATTACGTCAGTTTTATCACCAGTCGACTAACTCCCAGGTACCCATTTTTAACTAATGGGTGAATATAGATAACCGGTGTAAGAAAACGAGCCCAGTATTTCAACCCTCACCATGTGAAGCGAGAGCTGTTCTATCCTCCTACTGTGTATATTTCACCCTCAGCACCTCCCCGGTTGGTTATTGTCTACTATTCTGCTACCCAGATATTTAATCTCTAGATGAGAGATCAAAGGAAGGTGTCCCTGACAACTCTTCTCTCCAGCAAGTCTGCCTCACTTACGGAGGCAGCCAAGAATCCAACAGCCGCAAGGATTCATAAAAAAACAGAACAATTATGTGTTTGTGGCCAAGAATGAGGATGAGATTTATGATGCGCTCAGCACTAGTGATATCCGGGTATACCGGGCCACACCTGGCCACACCGGGCCACACCTGGATGCCAACACCATAACAGTATGTTAAGCATCACAATATTCGTGTGTTCTTTAGGAACTGACTGGAGAGACAGTGAAAGACAGTGAGATGGGATCCAAGATGTCGCCAGCTGGGTACGCCCCACTGCCTCTCCCTCGACACATCTGGGCAATCTAAATAATGTCGGTGAACGGATCTTGATCCAGGGAATTGGGCCTATTTACCCCTAATTCGTTTAAAAAATCTGATAACTCGTATTTCCTCAGGCGCTACATGCCCCTCATGGGTTTGGCACTTTCTCATGGATTTAATTATGTACATCCGGATGTTTACGTCTTCTGCCAGATGTAGGACATCATCGTCCTTATAAGCGCAAGTGCTACGACTGTCAGAAGAAATCTCAAATACGTTTCCTCCTACGCAGAATCCAGGGAGATTAACCACATCCAGTTTAGGGCTCTTAGTTAAAAGAGATGGAACATAAACTGATGTCAATAAATAAATGAGTGAAATACTAAAGTCACAGTACGACTCTGTGTTCAGGGAAGCATTAATCAGTTTACAGAGGCTCGAAATGCTATCCCAACTTGATTTCGAAGAAGGCACTGAAAGCATGTCCATTCACTCTGCCCCGTACTCATGGAACTCATTCACTGGAAATTGAAAGACACCACTAACTCATGCCCTAATTATTGTATGAAGAAGAAGCCGGGACACTGGTGTCATTCCACAGTCATTAAGCCACTGATATTGCACCACTCTACGAAAATGACAGTAAAACAACTACAAAAATACTATAAACTGACAGTGCTAATGTTATACATTATCAAAATCTTTAAGCAGATCCTACAAAGATTCAACATAACATAGAATTTAGTGTACACAGGAAGTGAAAGTTCCCTGTAGGCTTTTCAGGTCAGCAATCTCGCCTGCCTTGAAGGGGCCGATGGATAAACAAAAGTATTCTAGCCTGGAGAGAGTAAGTGGCTTGAAAATATCATCATTGGCTTAGCATCTCTTATCTTTTAAGTTCTAGTTATCCAGCCATTTTCCTTGTGGTAGCAATGACAACAATGATGTCATCCTTGAATGTGAGAACTGACATCATTACTCCCAAGTCTTGCACATCAGACATTCGTTCTACAGAATGATCTGAGTTGATCCTGTACGCCGTTAGCCTTTATTTCCTTCATTCTTCCACAGCGGAGCAACTGAAACTTGTTTTCGTTAAACATAGCATTGTCTGAGGCCCACTGGAAGGCTTTTATTTATATCCACTTGAAGATTCGCTGTGTGTTAAATGAATGCTACTCTGATAAAGATTCCAGTGTCATCAGCAAAGGATGTTATGATGCTATGATTCGTGTCTTTGTTAATGCTGGATATAAGAATGAGAACTAGAAGTGTGTCACGAGGAACAGAGGTTCTCACTAAGGCAGCTTCCGACTTCACTCTGGATGCTCCTACTCTCTGGGTCCTATTTCTTAAAAAGTTAAATATCCATCTGCACACTTCTACAGTAACTATTTTTTCACGCATGGTCGCACTAGTCAAACACTTTTGCTAAATCAGTGTACACTATATTAGCTTGTCTTCCAGGGCATCCAGGACAGCATCGTAGTGATATAGCAGTTTTGAAAGACACAAGCGACCTGCCCTAAGCCCGTGCTGCCCTGGATTGTGTAAGTGTTGTGGTTAATGTGATTGCAGTCTTGCTTCTTAGGAACCGTTCAAAGATTCTGATAATGTGTGAAGTTAGCAGGGGGTAAGGAACCAGAAATGGAGGAAAGCGCAGATAAAGATGAAAGCCAAGGAGTGGAAATAAGAGTAGAAAAACGTCAAACAAAGCAAGTCGGAAAAGAACGAAACATGGGTACATAACACAGAGGGAAGGGAAAGGGAGGAAGAGAAAGCTAGAGCAGGAACAAACAAAAACGAAAAAAGGGAAGAAATACGCCTAGATGAAAGAGAACAAGAGAACTCAGATCAGGTGACAGATCTTGGAAAAGACACAGAAGCAGTAAATATAAGCAGTCAAAATATTTGCAGATACTAAGTAAAGCGTATGTGCCTATACGGCAGAGCTTGCTGGAATAAACACACCAGAAAATGTGTCAACATATTGAGGAAGAGAAAGTGTCGTTTCAACAAAGAGTGCAGCAGGTACTTCCATTCAGAAATGTGTGAAGCTTCAACACAGTACAGAGAATGTTATGGCCTGAGCTGCCCAGACCATCACCTAAAAGGAACGTAGCGCTACAGAGAAAGCAGAAAAAGGGAAAATGGACAGCAATCCTTTTTTAGACATAAAGAAAAGCGATCGAACCAAAGAAAGAGTCAAAAAGGGGGAATGCTACAGAGAGGGCAGATGGGCAGCAAAATGGGGCATATCAAACCAGGCATCAGCCCAACAGGGCCGAATAAACAAAAAAATGCAAAGTCAGTGCTGGAGAAACAAGGGTATGTACACCAGGGGACATACCAGGCAGTACATCACCAGTGGTACTAACGAAACACAGCAAAATGGTAATGGTAATTCCTGCTTCATATTTGCAAATATTCAGGGTTTGAAATCAAATAAAAACAACAGTTATTTATGTCAGTGTGATCCTGTCAGAAGTGAATACCATGTTCGGAGCATTTACAGAAACACATACGAGGGAAGTTTTGGACGAAGAGATAAAGATAGGAAACTATAACATGTATAGATGTGATAGAATTAATAGGTTACAGGGAGAAGTAGGAATCTATGTAAAAGATATTTTCTGTTGCACAGAATTGCTAAATTTTACGAATGATACAGTAGAAATCCTCGGCAATAACGTTGAAAACAGGAATTTGGTAATTATCCTAGTATACAAACCACCATCAGCAACTGCTGAGGAATTCACAGATCAGCTAAGTAAGATAGATAGCTATCTGGATAGGCTAGAAAATCTCACGCCAATTATTATACTCCTTGGAGATTTTAATCTCCCTCATGTAAAATGGAAGATGGCGCAACACAATGTTATACCAGAAATATCCCCGGGAAGCACCCTGGCTCAACAGGTACATACCAGGGAACTAATGAAGCTTTGTGAAAAGTACTCTTTAAACCAACAGATAAATGATCCCGCTAGAAATGAAAATACCCTGGATTTGGTGTTCACAAACAACGAAGAACTAATCAGAGACAACAGTTACAAAAACAATATACTTTGACCACAACATCATAGAAGTTCAAACGAGTATTAACTCAGGGTTAGGGAACTGCGTCACTAATGTTAGAGACGGGATGTTCAGTAAGTTTAATTTTAACAACCACAGAACTGACTGGGAAAAAATAAACCAAGAGCTATCAGACATATCCTGGGAATCAGACATGAACACCCTAAATCCCCAACAGTGCCTGGAGAAGCTGAATACAGAAGCATACAAGGTATGTATAAAGCACGTACCATTGAGGAATCTCAGAAGGAGATCAGATAGAGAGAGAGAGAGCGTAGGAGATGGTGCAGAAGAAGAAAAGGGTTACTGAAGTGCTTAAAAACACAAATATGCTTCAGCAGAGGAAAGATAAACTTAGCCGAGAGATCACTGAATTAGAGCAAAAACTTAGGATGTCATACTTAACAGAAGAAGTACAAAGGGAACAAAGGGCCATACAGGATATTGCAAGAAACCCAAAATATTTCTATTCCTACGCAAAATCCAAACTAAGAACTACCTGTAGAATTGTACCACTACTAAGATGAGACTCGTATACTGACGATGAACAGGAAATGAGTGAAATCCTAAAAGAAAAGTATGAGTCGGTGTTCAGCAACCCACTAAATGACAGCAAGGTAGAAAATGCAGAAATATTTTTCACTCCAGTAGAAGGCCGCACAGACCAACTAACTAACATTAGTACATATCCCATAGATTTCGAAAAAGAAATGGAAAACATCCCCACTCACTCAGCACCTGGACCAAAATCATGGAAAGCTCTATTTATAAAGAAGTGTAAAGTACCATTAGCACGAGCCCTCAGCACTTAAAGAGTGCAGACATAGCTCCTTTGCATAAGGGAGGTAGTTGAGCACTAGCTAAAAATTACAGACCAGTAGCCCTAACCTTTCACATCATAAAATCTTCGAAAGAGTGATGAGACGGCAGGTTACAAATTTCATGGACCAGCACACCCAACATAACCTGAACCAGCATGGTTTTAGAGCAGGACGATCATGCCTGTCACAGCTGCTGAACCATTATGACAGAATTACGGAGGCACTGGAAGGCGACCAAAACGCAGATCTGATTTATACAGATTGTGCAAAAGCGTCTGACAAATGCGATCATGGAGTGATAGCGCACAAAATGAAGGCCATGGGCATTACGGGGAAGGTAGGCAGATGGATTTTCGGGTTCCTAACACACAGAACACAAAAACTAGTAGTGAACAGGGCAAGATCTACCATCAGCGAGATCAAAAAGTCAGTGCCCCAAGGCACTGTCCTGGAGCCTCTGCTGTTTCTCATCCTCATAGCATAGATAAAAACACCCCGCACACTTTTGTATCATCATTTGCAGATGATACTAAAATAAGCATGAAAGTCACTACGGTAGAGGACACTGAAAAAGTACAGGAAGACATAAACATGGTTTTCCAGTGGGCAGTAGAGAACAACAAGACGTTCAATGGTGATAAGTTCCAGCTGCTTAGGTATGGAAAGAATAAAGAACTCAAAAGGAACACTATATACAAAACTCAAGAGGATCACCAAACAGAACGTAAGGAACACGTAAAAGACCTGGGAATAATTACGTCAGCTGACCTTTCTCTTAAAGACCATAACAAGACAAAGATCACGACAGCCAAAAAGATGACTGGGTGGGTATTGAGAACTTTCAAAACAAGGGAAATAATGCCGATGGTGACACTCTTCAAATCGCTAGTGCTTCCTCATTTAGAATATTGCTCAGTGCTGACGGCCCCGTTCAAGGCAAGAGAAATATCAGAGCTGGAACAAATACAGAGATCGTTTACGGCTCACACTGAGCCAGTAAAGCACCTAAACTTCTGGGAACGCCTTCAAGTCTTGAACATGTACTCACTGGAGCGGAGGAGAGAGAGATACATGATAATATATACCTGGAAAGTACTCGAGGGCTTGGTCCCAAATCTGCACACTGCCATAAGAACTTACTGGAGTGAGAGATATGGGAGGAAGTGTAAAATAAACCCAGTGAGGAGCAGGGGTGCGGTGGGAACAATAAGGGAACACTGTATCAACATCCGGGGTCCCAGACTATTCAATATCTTACCAGAAGATATCAGAAACACGGCTGGAACATGTGTAGAAGTCTTCAAGAGGAAACTGGACAAGTATCTTCACCAAGTGGCAGATCACCCAGGCTGTAATGGATATGTGGAGCAGTGGGCCTCCAGCAGCAACAGCCTGGTTGACCAGACAAGCACCAGACGGGCCAGGCCCATGGGCGGGCTCAGAGAGTAGAGAAATTCTCGAAACTCTTCAAAGGTATATCAAAGGTATGTTTTTAAAAATAAATTACTGCCTTCCTTGTCAAAAGAGATAATATCAAAAGTTTTCAGTGACATTTGGATGTCACCTGTGTCCAGCATTCTTCTCCATAAAATAATAGAGGTCTGAGACAGTGGTTTCTTATAATTTTTGGTGATTATGGAATTCCACGAGTCTGGACCTGGAGCAGAATGCATGGGCATGCTGTTGATGGCTTCCTCGAAGTCAACTGGAGAGAGGGTTATGTCAGAAATCGTGGAGATGTTGGAAGTGTTTTGAATCTTATTCGTGAAAAGCTCGTTTGGGTCTTCGATCTGTTCACAGAGTCGTAATGTAACTTTAATATTTCACTCATTTCCTTATTGCCGATAGTGTATGTTCCGTCTCCTTTAAGTAAAGGTCTTATACTGGATGTGGTTTAAGCCCTTGCTTTTCTATAAGAAAGTATTTGGGATTTCTGTTAATTTCATTTATGACTCTTTGCTTCCGTTATCTCTTCTATACTTCATATGCTCGATGATCTCCATTTCTCTAACCGGAGTTTCCCTTCTTGCTTCAGAGAGGCTGCTGGCTTTGAGAAGCTCTGTTATATGTCAACTTCGCCTGTAGAAAGAGCGCATTTCTGTCTCGAGTTGCATTATCTCCTTTGCCACAAAAGTATATCACTAGAGCGTACTGTGAGCTCCAAAGAACTCATCTTCCAGAGGAACTGGTTGAGATCTTGGGTGGTCATACCATCATCCCAGTGTATCTCGCTAAGTTCGCAATTTATTTGGTCCCAGTTGATGTTCTTCTTGTAGCTGAATCTGTTGACTCGTCCTCATACTTGATCATTTTCTCTCTCCCAGGCCACTGACCACGCTGGTCTGTGCCTCAATTATTTTATGGCCTAAGATTGCAGCCTTTGACACCGTAATGTCCCGAACTAGGTCCTCACTGCTCATAAAAATAAGCTCTGGGATGCCGCCCAGTCTGGTCTGTTCAGTAATCTGTTGATATAAGGCGAATTTATAGCATAGATTTAATAATTCTTTTGCGTTGGGCTGTTCTTCCAGAGACTCTTTGCAATGACAGCCCTTGCTACATTCTTCCATTTAAGTTGTTTCCTGGTAAAGTCTCTAAGCAGCAGGATATTTGGGGATGGATTCGACCGATTTTCAAGACAAAACACGAGCTCTAATAACCGGAGGGACTGGTCCCAAACTAGCATGCTGAAATCGCTCCATATAAAAGAACCAGTCAACGAAAAGCAGGGGCTGTTGGTTGGAGGTAAGGACTTTTCATCACCCCTCCATTTATACACAAGGGGAGTTACTAACAGGCTGTCTTCAAGTGGGAAGTTGACAAGTTCCTCAGTTCAGTTTATAATCAGCAGGGCTGTGGTGCATACATTAGACTGCATGTGGATATCACCAACAGCCAGGTCGATCAAGCCAGCAACAGTGTGGGTTGGTCTGGCACCGAGCCGCTGAGGCGGTAACCTCCAAAATCGACTACAGGCAGATTCGATTGTAAATAGACTAGACTGAAGGAGACTCCAGGTAGGAACAAGGCGTCAAGATGCACGATGTTGCTTGAAGTTACTGGTTATAACCACCATGATGTGCAAACTATATTGTGCGATTTTAGTTCTTTGTATAAAATATTAAATAAAAAGAAATGCATACACCATGGTTAGAGCACGAGACAGAAGCAAACGAGATTGATTCAACAGTTTTTCATGGAATATTGCATCTATAATGAAGACCTTACACTACCTAAGTCATCATTATACTTATAAAGAAAAGATGTAGGTTCCAGAACAAGCTTAGCGATGCCTCCTTAATATAATAATCGCTTTGGGAAAACGATTTCGCTCTGCGTAGATCTAGCTTTCTTCAGAGAGAAAAGCTGTCACAATAAACACTTGTTCTGCAGCCTGTCTCTTTTGTTCAGTAGTGTCGGCAGTACGCCATCTGGTTCCATTATTAGAGTTTCCATAAATATTGATGTGGTGTGTTTGCAAGAGTGTTGACTACAAGATGAAGAACGTCCTCCTGAGATGGCGGGATATACACTCTATATCTTCCAAGATCAACCAGCTCCTGCGTGAGTTATGTTAAGAAGAACTTGTCTTGCTCACTCACGGCTCTGCAAAGCAGCAAACATAAAGTATCCGACTTCAGGCACATGCAGGCAACTCCTAGGCTATCAACGTCAATGTTTATGCTCCTGATATTCAATTTCAGCTTGATGTGTCTCCCGATTACGGTAACAGTGAGCCTAGTATTAGCCTTGGAGACCATAATGCCAGTCTATTGAAGAGTCATAAAGATCTCCAATGGGATGTAAATTAGATAACTTGTAAATGTATACGTGGAAGGTGACTGCGGCAACAAGCCGACAAGTGGGTGTAAAACCACAAAATGTAGAACAGGACTGTTGTCAGTGACGTTTCGCTCAAGACTAATTTGATACAAGGATAATCTTGAGCCTAGCCTCTTTTAAAATATTATTTTTTTTGTGTTACATGTCTACGAGCATGAGATTGCGAGGTTAGAGGGCAGGAGCGATCCCTGTCCTGTATCTGTGCAAACATTACTCTAACACATCTGATTTAATGTGTCGGGGAACAGAAAACGTTGGAATTCATGGCTTGCCATGAAATCCAACTCTGACCGTTACCCGAGTTGTTTACAATCGCGTTACGATTTTCACCGGTGATTTAATATTTCCATACACAACGTAATACTCAGTGACCACTGATGATCTATCATCTCATCACTGTCAAAGATTTACTAATATTAATTTTCATCATACATCCAGCAAAAAAAAAAAAAAACACTAAATGCAAAAGAAGATATTTAGCCTTCACCTAGACTAAAGCAGTAACTTTATTATTCGTAAGGAAGGCATAAGAGTTAAGAATCCTCTGGTACACAAAATTCTTGATCTGGTTCCTGACAGTTGAAGGGACTAGAGAGGCTGCAAGCCTCATCTTCGGGCGTTAAGAAATACTGTCACTAATGTCTAGTGGCTTGGGTTTGAGAAAGACCAGCCTAGTATGATTTTCCTGTTTGATGCTTAATGTCTCTATCTCCTCCTGCCCCTCTCTCTCTCTCTCTCTCTGCTGGGAGGGGCGACCTTGTCATGGTCAAGTGCTGGGAGGGGCGACCTTGTCATGGTCAAGTGCTGGGAGGGGCGACCTTGTCATGGTCAAGTGCTGGGAGGGGCGACCTTGTCATGGTCAAGTGCTGGGAGGGGCGACCTTGTTATTGTCAGGTGTTGGGAGACGCGACCTTGTCGTGGTGAAAGATGCTTCTGTCGTGACCTTGACTCTTCGTCTGCTGGTGTTCCTGCGGGCGACGCGTAGAACCACTTATAGCCCCCCCCTCCCCTGCTCTCCCTTCTCTGAATTCCCTCCCCTTCCTCTCCTCCCTCCCTACCTGCTTGTCTGCCTTCCATCCTACCTGCTTGTCTGCCTTTCTTCCTTCCTGCTTGTCTGCCTGTCTTCCTTCTTCCCTGCTTGTCTGCCTTCCTTCCCGCTTGTCTGCCTTCCTTCCTACTTGTCTGTCGTCCTTCCTGCTTGTCTGCCTTCCTTTCTTCCTGCTTGTCTGCCTTTCATCCTACCTGTTTGTCTGCCTTCCTTCCTGTTTGTCTGCCTTAATACCTGTTTGTCTGCCTTCCTTCCTGTTTGTCTGCCTTCCTTAATAACTGCTTGTCTGCCTTCCTTCCTGCTTATCTGCCTTTCTCTTTTCCTGCTGGTCTGCCTTCCTTTCTTCCTGCTTGTCTACCTTTCTTAATACCTGTCTACCTTCCTTTCTTCATGCTTATCTGCCTTCCTTAATACCTGCTTGTCTGCCTTCCTTCTTGCTGGTCTGCCTTCCTTTCTTCTTGCTCGTCTGCCTTCCTTAATACACGCTTGTCTGCCTTCCTTAATACACGCTTATCTGCCTTCCTTAATACACGCTTGTCTGCCTTCCTTAATACACGCTTGTCTGCCTTCCTTAATACACGCTTGTCTGCCTTCCTTAATACCTGCTTGTCTGCCTTCCTTCTTGCTGGTCTGCCTTCCTTTCTTCTTGCTCGTCTGCCTTCCTTAATACACGCTTGTCTGCCTTCCTTAATACACGCTTGTCTGCCTTCCTTAATAAATGCTTTTCTGCCTTCCTTCTTGCTTGTCTGCCTTCCTTTCTTCTTGCTTGTCTGCCTTCCTTCTTTCCTTCTTGCTTGTCTGCCTTCCTTAATACCTGCTTGTCTGCCTTCCTTCTTGCTTGTCTGCCTTCCTTCCTACCTTCCTGCTTGTCTGCCTTCCTTCCTATCTTCCTGCTTGCCTGTCCCCTTCTCCGTTTGTCTGTCTGTCCTCTCCCACAACCTGCCTGCTTAGCACGCTGTCTTCACTGTTATCCCAAGTATTTTTTACGCGACGAAACACACACACACACACACACACACACAACAAGGGGACAGTTGGAAGTTGAAGACACAGATGAATCACAGGGATGTTAGGAAGTATTTCTTCAGCCACAGAGTAGTCAGGAAGTGGAATAGTTTGGGAAGCGATGTAGTGGAGGCAGAATCCATACATAGCTTTAAGAAGAGGTATGATAAAGCTCACGGTTCAGGGAGAGTGACCTAGTAGCGACCAGTGAAGAAGCGGGGCCAGGAGCTTGGACTCGACCCCTGTAACCTCAACTAGGTGAGTACACACACACACACACACACACACACACACACACACACACACACACACACACACACACACACACTTTTGGAGTTTAACCCCACTAAGTGCAAAGTCGTGAAGATTAGGGAAGGGCAAAGAAGACCGCAGACGGAGTACAGTTTAGAGGGCCAGAGACTACAAAACTCAGTCAAGGAAAAGGATCTTGGGGTGAGTATAACACCAGGCACATCTCCTGAGCAGGTACATAAGTGAGAGGAGAAATGAATGTATAGGGAAAGTTGCACCTCACTTCGTACAAGTACGTGTGGGGACGTGTCAAGTAGTGAGTGCGTAAAGAAGACAGGACTTGGGGTAAAGCTAAAAATTTGAGTAGGAAGTTCCTATGTGATATGTGATTCCTGATCTTGTACAAGAATGGTATACAATACCGACAAGATGGAATTAAGATACATATGCAACATCTGGTATGTTTACTGTAGACGTTTCGCCATCCAGTGGCTTTATCAATACAAATTCCAGGACATAATTTGAAGACATTAGAACAATATACAGAAGATGAAGTAATCAGTCCCTCAGCCTTGGAGTTGGTGTGAAAAGCACCGTAGTCGTGGAGGCTTGTAGCAGAGGGGACGTGTAGCAGACGAGGGCATAATCACTGGTAAGCGGGATTCCCCATAACCTTCATGGCTACGACAACTATACTATTACAACTAACCCATCTCTATGGGTAGGATTGCTGGTGTCTTTTTTCTGTCTCATAAACATGCAAGATTTCCAGTACGTCTTGCTACTTCTACTTACGTCACTACACATACATATACACGTTTATGTATACACACTCATCTGAGTTTTCTTTGATTTTACCTTAATGTTCTTGTTCTTAGTGCTTTTCATTTCATATCCATGGGGAAGTGGAATAAGAATCTTTCCTCCGTAAGCCATGCGTGTTGTAAAAGTGAACTAAAATGCTGAGAACAATGGGCTAGTAATTCCATTTCCCGTATAGCTTACTAAAAAGAAAAAGAAGAAAACCGTCAAAGTGGGATGTTTGAATGTGCGTGGATGTTGTGCGAACGATAAGAAAGGGATGATTGTGGATGTTATGAATGAGAAGAAGCTGGATGTCCTGGCTTTAAGTGAAACAAAGCTGAAGAAGGTAGGAGAGTTTCAGTGGGGAGAAATAAATGGGATTAGGTCAGGGGTTTCAAATAGAGTTAGAACTAAAGAAGGAGTAGCAATAATGTTGAGTGATAAGTTATGGCAGGAAAAGAGGGAGCATAAATGCATAAATTCAAGGATTATGTGGAGTAAAATAAAGGTTGGATATGAAAAGTGGGTTATAGTAAGAGTATATGCACCTGGAGAAGAGAGAAGTGTAGAGGAGAGAGACAGATTTTTGGAAATGTTGAGTGAATGCTTGGGAAGTTTTGAACCAAGTGAGAGAGTAATGGTGGTTGGGGATCTCAATGCTGAAGTGGGTAAAAATGATGTGGAGGGAGTAGTAGATAAATTTGGGGTGCCAGGGGTAAATGAAAATGGGGAGCCTTTAATTGAGCTATGTGTAGAAAGAGGTTTGGTAATAAGTAGTACATATTTTATGAAAAAGAGGATAAATAAGTATTACAAGATATGATATAGCACGTAATGAAATTAGTTTGTTAAATTATGTATTGGTGGATAAAAGGTTGATGGGTAGGCTCCAGGATGTACATGTTTATAGAGGGGCAACTGATATATCGGATCATTATTTAGTTGTAGCTACAGTTAAGAGTAAGAGGTAGATAGGACAAAAGGAAAATGGCAACAGCAAGTAAGAGAGAGGTGAAAGTGTATAAACTAAGGGAGGAGAAAGTTAGGGTGAAATATAAGCGACTATTGAGAGAAAGGTGGGCTGGTGCAAGTATGAGTAGTGGGGGGGTTGAAGGGGGTTGGAATAGTTTTAAAAATGCAGTATTAGAATGTGGGGCAGAAGTTTGTGGTTATAGGAGGGTGGGTGCAGGAGGAAAGAGAAATGATTGGAGGAATGATGAAGTAAAGGGTGTGATAAAAGAGAAAAAGGTAGCTTATGAGAGGTTTTTACAAAGCAGAAGTGACATAAGAAGGGCAGAGTATATGGAGAGTAAAAGGTGAAGAGAGTGGTGAGAGAGTGCAAAAAGAGAGCAGATGAAAGAGTGGGAGAGGCACTGGCAAGAAATTTTTCTGAAAATAAGAAAAAAATATGGAGATAAACAAGTTAAGAAAGCTTAGGGAACGAATGGATTTGTCAGTTAAAAACAGAGTAGCGGAGTTAGTAGATGGGGAGATGGAGGTATTGGGTAGATGGCGGGAATATTTTGGGGAACTTTTAAATGTCGATGATGAAAGGGAGGCAGTGATTTCATGCACTGATCAGGGAGATATAACATCTTTTAGAAGTGAACAAGAGCAGCATGTGAGTGTGGGGGAGGTACGTGAGGCATTACATAGAATGAAAGGGGGTAAAGCAGCAGGAATTGACAGGATCATGACAGAAATGTTAAAAGAAGGGGGGGATACTGTGTTGGAGTGGTTGGTATTTTTGTTTAATAAATGTGTCTTGGCAAGAGGCGTGGAGTTAAAAGATAAAGAATCACACACAAAGTGGGAGTTGTCACAGCTGCTCTTTGCTGATGACACTGTGCTCTTGGGAGATTCTGAAGAGAAGCTGCAGAGATTGGTGGATGAATTTGGTAGGGTGTGCAAAAGAAGAAAATTAAAGGTGAATACAGGAAAGAGTAAGGTTATGAGGATAACAAAAAGATTAGGTGATGAAAGATTGAATATCAGATGGGAGGGAGAGAGTATGGAGGAGGTGAACGTATTCAGATATTTGGGAGTGGACGTGTCAGCGGATGGGTCTATGAAAGATGAGGTGAATCATAGAATTGATGAGGGAAAAAGAGTGAGTGGTGCACTTAGGAGTCTGTGGAGACAAAGAACTTTGTCCTTGGAGGCAAAGAGGGGAATGTATGAGAGTATAGTTTTACCAACGCTCTTATATGGGTGTGTGAAGCGTGGGTGATGAATGTTGCAGCGAGGAGAAGGCTGGAGGCAGTGGAGATGTCATGTCTGAGGGCAATGTGTGGTGTGAATATAATGCAGAGAATTCGTAGTTTGGAAGTTAGGAGGAGGTGCGGGATTACCAAAACTGTTGTCCAGAGGGCTGAGGAAGGGTTGTTGAGGTGGTTCGGACATGTAGAGAGAATGGAGCGAACAGAATGACTTCAAGAGTGTATCAGTCTGTAGTGGAAGGAAGGCGGGGTAGGGGTCGGCCTAGGAAGGGTTGGAGGGAGGGGGTAAAGGAGGTTTTGTGTGCGAGGGGCTTGGACTTCCAGCAGGCATGCGTGAGCGTGTTTGATAGGAGTGAATGGAGACAAATGGTTTTTAATACTTGACGTGCTGTTGGAGTGTGAGCAAAGTAACATTTATGAAGGGATTCAGGGAAACCGGCAGGCCGGACTTGAGTCCTGGAGATGGGAAGTACAGTGCCTGCACTCTGAAGGAGGGGTGTTAATGTTGCAGTTTAAAAACTGTAGTGTAAAGCACCCTTCTGGCAAGACAGTGATGGAGTGAATGATGGTGAAAGTTTTTCTTTTTCGGGCCACCCTGCCTTGGTGGGAATCGGCCAGTGTGATAATAATAAAAAAAAAAAATGTATGAAAGTAGGGAAAGTACCTAGGGACTGGCAGAGAGCATGTATAGTTCCTTTATAAAAAGAGAAGGGGGACAAAAGAGATTGTAAAAATTATAGGGGAATAGGTTACTGAGTATACCAGGTAAAGAGTACGGTAGAGTTATTATTGAAAGAATTAGAGATAAGACAGAAAGTAGGATTGCAGATACGCAAGGTGGCTTTAGAGTGGGTAGGGGATGTGTAGATCAAGTGTTTACATTGAAGCATATATGTGAAAAGTATTTAGATAAAGGCAGGAAAGTTTTCATTGCATTTATGGATTTAGAAAAGGCATATGGTAGAGTGGATAGGTGAGCAATGTGGCAGATGTTGCAAGTATATGGAATAGGTGGTAAGTTGCTAAATGCTGTAAAGAGTTTTTATGAGGATAGTGAGGCTCAGGTTAGGGTGTGTGGAAGAGAGGGAGACTACTTCCCGGTAAAAGTAGGTCTTAGACAGGGATGTGTAATGTCACCATGGTTGTTTAATATATTTTTGGATGGGGTTGTAAAAGAGGTAAACGCAAGGGTGTTGGGGAGAGGAGTAGGAATAAATTATGGGGAATCAAATTCAAAATGGGAGTTGACAGTTACTTTTTGCTGATGATACTGTGCTTATGAGAGATTCTAAAGAAAAGTTGCAAAGGTTAGTAGACGAGTTTGGAAGGATGTGTAAAGGTAGAAAGTTGAAAGTGAACGTAGATAAGAGTAAGGTGATGAGGGTATTAAATGATTTAGATAAAGAAAAATTGGATATCACATTGGAGAGAGGGAGTATGGAAGAAGTGAATGTTTTCAGATATTTTGGAGTTGACTTTTCAGCGGATGAGTTTATGAAGGATGAGGTTAACCATAGAATTGATGAAAGAAAAAAAGGTGAGTGGTGCATTGGGGTATATGTGGAAACAAAAAACGCTATCTATGGAGGCAAAGACGGAAATGTATGAAAATATAGTAGTACCAACACTCTTATATGGGTGTGAAGCTTGGGTTATAAATGCAGCAGCGACGAGGCGGCAGGAGGCAGAGGAGATGTCCTGTCTAAGGGCAATGTGTGGTGTAAATATTATGCAGAGAATTCGGAGTGTGGAAATAAGAAGGTGTGGAGTTACTAAAAGTATTAGTCAGAGGGCTGAAGAGGGGTTGTTGAGGTGGTTTGGTTATTTAGAGAGAATGGGTCAAAGTAGAGTGACTTGGAGAGCGTATAAATCTGTAAGGGAAGGAATGAAAGGTAGGGGTCGTCCTCGAAAAGGTTGGAGGGAGGGGGTAAAGGAGGTTTTGTGGGCGAGGGGCTTGGACTTCCAGCAAGCGTGTGTGAGCGTGTTAGATAGGAGTAAATGGAGACGAATGGTTTTTGGGACTTGACGAGCTGTTGGAGTGTGAGAAGGGTAATATTTAGAGAAGGGATTCAGGGAAACCGGTTATTATAGATTTAACCAGACATGAGTCTTGGAAATGGGAAGTACAATGCCTGCACTTTAAAGGAGGGGTTTGGGATACTGATAGTTTGGAGGGACTTCTAAACTGTCGTATCTGAGCGCTTCTGCAAAGACAGTGATTATGTATGAGTGAGGTGAAAGTGATGAATGATGATGAAAGTATTTTCTTTTTTGGGATTTTCTTTCTTTATGGATCACACTGCCTCGGTGGGAGACGGCCGACTTGTTGAATATATATATATATATATATATATATATATATATATATATATATATATATATATATATATATATATATATATATATATATATGTTTTTGTGTGTGTGTGTGTAAATAAGATCACAGTAAACAGCTGATATCCCAATATGTAGAATAACCACTGTGAAAAAATAGAATTCCAAACATTTCAATTATTTCTCACATTATCAAGGAACTATAAAAAACAAGGTTAACAGGAAGACATAGAAGGACGAGACTACACCTCACTGCCACCCTACAACAACACTGATTTTTTATGATGATTTTGGTAGGTAGTCAGTGATCCCTGAAACACATCCATATACCTTTCTGTTAACTTTTTATTTTCGTAGTTTCTTGATAATGTGAGAAATCATGAAAGCGCTTGGAATTATACTATTATATATATATATATATATATATATATATATATATATATATATATATATATATATATATATATATATATATATATATATATCAATAAGAACGCTGCAACTAGCCGAGGACTCGAACCCATGTCGTTTTGACCCAAATGGGTTCGAGTCTTCGGCTAGTCGCTCATCAATCCACCACCTGTTCATCAATCCGCACACCTTATAAATTAACTCATTAACTAATCCATCTCTACTGCCTGTCTCTTAGTCCACCTGTTCACCTATCCATTTACATACTCCCAACCCCATCCCTCCAACCATCCCCCTCCCTCCCCCCTCCTACCGCCCTCCCCACCCCTCCCACCACAGTATAATATCAAGCAACACTGACAGGTTGGTCCAGCACTTAACACAACTGCACATTTTTCATGCACACTGCAAAATTTAAAATAAAAGATGAGAAGCGGAGTTAATTAAATAATTACAACCGGGGGAGAGGGGGTAATAATGCTTCAGGTACAGCTGAGTACTTCGTCTCGAGAGTGTGTACTCACCTAATTGTGGTTGCAGGGGTCGATACTCAGCTCCTGGCCCCGCCTCTTCACTGATCGCTACTGGGTCCTCTCTCTCTCTGCTTCCTGAGCTTTGTCATACCTCTTCTTAAAACTATGTATGGTTCCTGCCTCCACTACTTCTCTTTCTAGGCTATTCCACTTGCTGACAACTCTATGACTGAAGAAATACTTCCTAACGTCCCTGTGACTCGTCTGAGTCTTCAGCTTCCAGTTGTGACCCCTTGTCCCTGTGTCCCCTCTCTGGAACATCCTATCTCTGTCCAACTTGTCTATTCCCCGCAGTATCTTGTATGTCGTTATCATGTCTCCCATGACCCTTCTGTCCTCCAGTGTCGTCAGTCCGATTTCCCTAAACCTTTCCTCGTACGACATTCCCTTGAGCTCTGGGACTAGACTTGTTGCAAACCTTTGTACTTTCTCTAACTTCTTGACGTGCTTGACCAGGTGTGGGTTCCAGACTGGTGCTGCATACTCCAGTATGGGCCTAACATACACAGTGTACAGTGTCTTGAACGATTCCTTATTAAGGTATCGGAACGCTATTCTCAGGTTTGCCAGGCGCCCGTATGCTGCAGCGGTTATTTGGTTGATGTGTGCCTCCGGTGATGTGTCGGTGTTATGGTCCCCCCAAGGTCTTTCTCTCTGAGTGAGGTCTGTAGTCTCTGCCCACCTAGCCTATACTCTGTCTGCGGTCTTCTTTGCCCCTCCCCAATCTTCATGACTTTGCATTTGGCTGGATTGAATTCGAGAAGCCAGTTACTGGACCACATGTCCAGCCTGTCCAGGTCTCTTTGCAGTCCTGCCTCATCCTCGCCCGATTTAATTCTTCTCATCAACTTCACATCATCTGCGAACAGGGACACTTCAGAGTCTATTCCTTCCATCATGTCGTTCACATATATCAAAAATAGCACTGGTCCTAGAACTGACCCCTGTGGGACCCCGCTCGTAACAGGCGCCCACTGTGATACCTCTTCACATACAATGACTAGTTGCTGCCTCCCTGTCAGGTATTCCCTTATCCATTGCAGTGCCCTCCCTTTAACATGCGCCTGATCCTCCAGCTTCTGCACTAATCTCTTGCGGGGAACTGTGTCAAAGGCCTTCCTGCAGTCTAGGAAAACGCAATCTACCCACCCCTCTCTCTCGTGTCTTACTTCTGTTACCTTGTCATAAAACTCCAGGAGGTTTGTGATACAGGATTTGCCTTCCATGAACCCATGCTGGTTTTCATTTATAATCTTGTTCCTTTCCAGGTGTTCGACCACTCTCCTCCTGATAATCTTCTCCATGACTTTGCACACAATACATGTCAGAGACACAGGTCTGTAGTTTAGTGCCTCGTTTATGTTTCCTTTCTTAAATATGGGGACTACATTAACTGTCTTCCATTTCTCAGGCAGTTGCCCAGTTTCAAGGGATGTGTTGAAGATTGTTGTTAGAGGCACACACAGCATCTCTGCTCCTTCTCTAAGGACCCATGGGAGATGTCAGGTCCCATTGCCTTTGAGGTGTCAAGGTCACTTAAGAGCTTCTTCACCTCCTCCTCAGTTGTTCGTATGTCATCCAACACTTGTTGGTATATTCCCTCTTGATGTTCCCTTCTGTGCTGTCTTCCCACAGCCCTTCCTGTCTCTACTGTAAAAACTTCCTTAAATCTCCTGTTCAGCTCCTCACATACCTCCTGATCATTTCTTGTGAGTTCTCCACCTTCTGTCCTTAATCTGATCACCTGGTCTTTGACTGTTGTCTTCCTCCTGATGTGACTATAACAACAGTTTTCGGGGCAGTCTTGATTCTCGATGCTATGTCATTTTCATACTGCCGCTGGCCTCCCTCCTTACCTGTGCATACTCATTCCTGGCTCTGCGACTGATCTCCCTATTTTCGTGTGTTCTCTGCCTTCTGTACTTTTTCCATTCTCTATTGCACTTTGTTTTTGCCTCCTTACACCGTCGGGTAAACCAGGGGCTCGTTCCGGTCTTCCCGTTGTTACTGTTGCCCTTGGGAATAAACTTTTCCACTGCCTCCTTGCATTTTGTTGTTACATATTCCATCATTTCATTTACTAGGCTTTCCTGCCAGTTCTCTGTCCCACTGGACCTCCCGCAGGAAGTTCTTCAACCCTATGTAGTCCCCTCTTTTATAGTCATGCTTTTCCCATTCAACTCCTGTTATTCTCTCCACTCGCAGCTCTACTATGTATTCAAAGCACAGAACCACGTGGTCGCTAGCTCCTAGGGGACTCTCATACTTGATGTCCTCAATGTCTGAGCTGCCCAGGGTGATCACAATGTCCAATCTTGCTGGTTCATCCTCCCCTCTCACTCTGGTAGTGTCCTTAACATGTTGGTGCATGAGGTTTTCCAGCACCACGTCCAACATCCTGGCTCTCCATGTTTCGGGACCCCCATGTGGCTCCAGGTTTTCCCAGTCGATCCTCCTGTGGTTGAAATCCCCATAACCAGCAACTTTGCTCTGTTGGAATGAGCTCTTCTTGCAACCTCAGCAAGTGTGTCCACCATTGCTCTGTTGCTCTTCATATTCCTCTCTTGGCATCCTGCAGTTCTGTGGTGGATTATACATCACTGCAATGACCACTTTGTGTTCCCAAGACTGAAGTGTACCTGCTATGTAGTCTCTTTCTCCCGTCTCATCTATGCCTTCCATTTTCTCGAATTTCCATCTGTTTTTTACGAGCAGAGCAACCCACCTCCCCCCTGCCCCTTTTATCTTTCCTCATGATCTGGTATCCTGGTGGGAAGATTGCATCTGTTATTGTCTCCATGAGTTTTGTTTCTGTAACTGCTATGATGTCTGGGGACTTCTCATTGATTCTTTCTTGCCATTCCTCATGTTTATTCGTTAATCCATCTGCATTTGTGTACCAAACCTTCAACTTCTGTTCTAATACTGTAACTGTGGTGCGGGGGGTGGAAACAGAGGGATCGGTGTGTGATGGTTGGTTTGGATTGTTCAGTTGCCTTGGGGGTGTCGTGGCTGGAGTCCTTCTGCAGGTGTTTCTGGGGGGTGTGCTTGTCCTTCCATTTGATCCTGGGTTATTCTGCTCTCTTTTTTCATTTCCTCCCATTTCTCCTTTCGTGTGTTTTTGTGTGTGTGTGTGTGTGTGTGTGTGTGTGTGTGTGTGTGTGTGTGTGTGTGTGTGTGTGTGTGTGTGTGTGTGTGTGTGTGTCTGTGTGTGTGTGTGTTTTGTCTGTGTGTGTGTGTGTGTGTGCACGTGTGTGTGTGTACTCACCTATTTGTACTCACCTATTTGTGGTTGCAGGGGTCGAGTCCTAGCTCCTGGCCCCGCCTCTTCACTGGTTGCTACTGGGTCTTCTCTCTCCCTGCTCCATGAGCTTTATCAAACCTCGTCTTTAAACTATGTATGGTTCCTGCCTCCACTACGTCACTTTCTAGGCTATTCCACTGCCTATCAACTCTATGATTGAAGAAATACTTCCTAACATTCCTTTGACTCATCTGAGTCTTCAGCTTCCAATTGTGACCTCTTGTTTCTGTGTCCCCTCCCTGGAACATCCTGTCTTTGTCCACCTTGTCTATTCCGCACAGTATTTTATATGTCGTTATCATGTCTCCCCTGACCCTCCTGTCCTCAAGTGTCGTCAGGCCGATTTCCCTTAACCTTTCTTCATAGGACATTCCCCTTAGCTCTGGAGCTGATCTTGTCGCAAACCTTTGCACTTTCTCTAATTTCTTGAAGTGCTTGATCAAGTGCGGGTTCCAAACAGGTGCTGCATACTCCAGTATGGGTCTGACGTACACGGTGTACAGTGTCTTGAACGATTCCTTACTAAGGTATTGGAACGCTGTTCTTAGGTTTGCCAGGCGCCCATATGCTGCAGCAGTTATCTGGTTGATGTGTGCTTCCGGAGACATGCTCGGTGTTATAATCACCCCAAGATCTTTCTCTTTGAGCGAGGTTTGCAGTCTTTGGCCACCTAGCCTATACTCCGTCTGCGGTCTTTTGTGCCCTTCCCCGATCTTCATGACTTAGCATTTGGCGGGGTTAAATTCGAGAAGCCTGTTGCTGGACCAGGTGTCCAGTCTGTCCAGGTCTCTTTGAAGTCCTGCCTGATCCTCATCTGATTTAATTCTCCTCATTAACTTCACATCATCTGCGAACAAGGACACTTCTGAGTCTAACCCTTCCATCATGTTCACATTCCCCAAAATAGCACTGGTCCTAGGACCGACCCCTGTGGGACCCCGCTCGTCACAGGTGCCCACTGTGATACCTCATCACGTACCATGACTCGTTGTTGCCTCCCTGTCAGGTATTCTCTGATCCATTGTAGTGCCCTTCCTGTTATATGCACCTAATCCTCTAGCTTCTGCACTATTCTCTTGTGAGGAACTGTGTCAAAGGCCTTCTTGCAGCCCAAGAAGATGCAATCAACCCACCCCTCTCTCTCATGTCTTACTTCTGTTACTTTATCATAAAACTCCAGAAGGTTTGTGACACAGGATTTGCCTTCCATGAATCCGTGCTGGTTGACGTTTATACTCTTGTTCCGTTCCAGGTGCTCCACCACTCTCCTCCTGATAATCTTCTCCATAACTTTGCATACTATACACGTCAGTGACACAGGTCTATAGTTTAGTGTCTCTTTTCTGTCTCTTTTTTTAAAAATGGGAACTACATTTGCCGTTTTCCACAGCTCCGATAGTTGCCCAGTTTCCAGGGATGTGTTGAAGATTGTGGTAAGTGGCACACACAGCGTATCTGCTCCCTCTCTAAGGACCCACGGGGAGATGTTGTCCGGTCCCATTGCCTTTGAGGTATCGATGTCTCTTAGCAGCTTCTTCACCTCTTCCTCATTTGTATGTATGTCATCCAACACTTGTTGGTATATTCCTTGCTGGTGTCCCCCTTTGTTCTGTCCCCCCCAGAGGCCTTCCTGTCTCCACTGTAAATACTTCCTTAAATCTCATACTGAGCTCCTCACATACTCTTGATCATTTCTTGTGAGTTCCCCACCTTCTTTCGTCAGTCTTATCACCTGGTCTTTGACTGTTGTCTTCCTCCTAATGTGGATATACAGCAGTTTCGGGTCATACTTGACTTTCGACGCTATGTCGTTCTTGTACTGTCGCTGGGCCTCCCTCCTTATCTGTGCATACTCGTTTCTGGCTCTTCTACTAATCTCCTTATTTTCCTGAGTCCTTTGCCTCCTGTACCTTTTCCATTCTCTGGTGCACTTAGTTTTTGCCTCCCTACACCTTTGGGTAAACCAAGGACTCACTTTGGTCTTCCTATTATTTCTATTTCCGTCGAGAACAAACCTTTGCTCTGCCTCCTTGCACTTTGTTGTTACATATTCTATCATCTCGTTTACTGATTTTCCTACCAGTTCTCTGTCCCACTAAACCTCCTGCAGGAAGTTCCTCATGCCTGTGTAGTCACCCCTTTTGTAGTTTGGCTTTTCCCATTCAATTCCTGTTACCTTCTCCACTTGTAGCTCTATTATATAATCAAAACTCAGAACCACGTGATCGCTAGCTCCAAGGGGCCTCTCGTAATTGATGTCCTCAATGTCTGAACTGCTCAGGGTGAACACAAGATCCAGTCTTGCTGGCTCATCCTCCCCTCTCTCTCTGGTAGTATCCCTGACATGTTGATGCATGAAATTTTTCAAGTACCACATCCATCATCTTGGCTCTCCATGTTTCGGGACCCCCATGTGGCTCCAGGTTTTCCCAGTCGATCTCCCTGTGGTTGAAATCGTCCATTACCAGTAACTTTGCTCTGCTCGAGCTCTTCTTGCCACCTCAGCCAGTGTGTCCACCATCGCTCTGTTGTTTTCTTCGTACTCCTCTCTTGGCCTTCTGCAGTTCTGTGGTGGCAATATAAACACAAATGCAGTATAATGTGATCCTTTATTGACTACGTTTCGCCCACACAGTGGGCTTTTTCAAGTCACAAACAGAACTACCTGGGGTGGAAGGAACGCGAGTATTTATAGTCCGGCTGAGGTCAGGTGAAGAATGCTGCATCTGATGATGTACCGAGTGGGGTTATAGAGTCTAAAAACTTGGGTAGCTTGGAAAGGAGATTGGATAAGTTTGTGAGCAGACCTTCTACAGTGTTCTTATGTGGGATAGCGATGAAGAAGTTTCTTGGCAAGTGGTTCAGCTATGTTATAGAAGCCACTATTCTGGTTGAAGTTGTCGGATATAGAAATGAGTGATGATTCCAGGATTCTTCGGTATTGAGTGTTGTCTTCTGTGGCGATAAGTCTTGAGTTTCTGTAGTTTATCAAGTGGTTGTGTGAATTACGGTGTTGTACGCAGGCATTCCTTGTGTCGTCAGACCTGCTTGCGTATTGGTGTTCTGAAATACGTGTTTGGAGGTCCCTTGATGTTTCGCCCACGTATAACTTGTTGCAGTCATTACAAGGGATTATGTATACCCCTGCAGAGGATGGAGGCTTGTCCTGCCTACTACTGGTGATGTCCTTGATGGTCGTGGTTGTGGAGGTAGATACTTGGAATGATGTTTTGGCAAAAATGTTGGAAACATGTTTGGCAATGGAGTTGGTGGGAAGGACTATGTATCTCTTCTCGGCAGTGTCTACTCTGGGCGTGTTGAAGATGTTTAATGCTCGCCGTCTGCAGTCTCTGATGAAGTGACGAGGATAGTGGAGTTTAGAAAATATTTGTTCAATTATAGTGCATTCTTCCTCAAGGAACTCGTTGCTGCAGATTCTGAGTGCACGCAGGAAGAAGCCTATAATTACACCACGTTCTGGCCGATTTCCCTCAATCTTTCTTCGTAGGACAATCCCCGTAGGTGTGTGTGTGTGTGTGTGTGTGTGTGTGTGTGTGTGTGTGTGTGTGTGTGTGTGTGTGTGTGTGTGTGTGTGTGTGTGTGTGTGTGTGTGTGCGCGCGCGCGTGTGTGTGTGTGTGTGTGTGTGTGTGTGTGTGTGTGTGTGTGTGTGTGTGTGTGTGTGTGTGTGTGTGTGTGTGTGTGTGTGTGTGTGTGTGTGTGTATGTGCGTGCAGTTACATATAAATGGTCGGTGCGGTCGAGTCCTAGCTCCTGACCCCATCTCTCAACTAGCAGCTTGCCAGATTCACTTCTTAACCTCGTCAACTCTATCATACCTGCTCTAGAACCAACTTAATTCTTAACATGCTTTTTTCTCAGGAATGGGTTCCATTCTGGTGCTACATACTCCAAGGTGAGCCTGACGTATGTTGTATGAAGGTTCCGTAATGAATCTTTGTTGAGATTCCTGAAGGCTACTCTTATATTAGCAAGAGAAGCATTGGCCGCTGAGGGTATTTGGCTCATGCGAGCCTCTGGTGATATGCCAAGCACTATGCTCTTCGAGTGAGGTCTGCAACCTCTCTCCCACCGAACCCACACTCCCGTATGGACTTCTTGCCCTTCTGCCAGTCTTTAACCTATGTTTGGACTGAATTCAACCAGTCACTTCTCTGACCAGTCTTGCAGTTTATCTAGATCCATTTGTAGCCATTCCTTGTTAGTTTTATTCTTCCTATTACGTATCCCCGAAGTGATTGCATTTTTTTTTATTTTTACTTCCTCAAACTTTTCGATATTCTTTCACTCAAAACTCGAGAACCAGTTATATCCTCGGATTAAAATTTTGAACGCTTGTGTTCAAGCAACAGATTCTAGGAACAACTGGCATGTGCAGGTGACTTGTGACCAAAGTTATCGAATCCATTCCCAGCATCCTGGAATGGCTAGGAAAACTTCCACAACCCTCAGTTGCGGAGCTTCAGATGTTCCATAATATGTGCTTCCGTATTCGACGGAGGAGGAGAGCGAAATTCATGTGTATAGTGGTTTTGTGGCTGTTTTCCTGCCCCCACATCCCTGCCTACCTCAGGCCATCCTCCCTGCTGACGTTCTGGTCAACCAGACGGTGTGTGCTAGCGGCTGCTGGCCCACATAACCATCACAACCTGGCACTCATAGAAGCAAGCTCTCCAGCTTCTATAAGTGCCAGGCAGTTACAGAAGAAGCTGGCACTACTTCCGGGCAC
The DNA here is from genome assembly GCF_026875155.1 of Cherax quadricarinatus. Classification (NCBI taxonomy): domain Eukaryota; kingdom Metazoa; phylum Arthropoda; class Malacostraca; order Decapoda; family Parastacidae; genus Cherax; species Cherax quadricarinatus. The sequence continues at coordinate 125,748,076 of NC_069399.1, forward strand.
TATTTCTGAAATCTGCAGGTCCTGTTAATCAAGTACACTGAAGAGCACTGACTACTATATTACATCTAAGGAAGAGAGAGTTACACGGGAGTAGAGAGGGATACACGGGGGTAGAGAGGGATACACGGATGCAAACACAGAAGGGTATGTATCCCTCAGCGAATATTCACAGTTTGCCTTAATCGGTATTTTAGGGATGAAATTATCCTTGACTGGTGTTGAACAAGTAAGGCGCCGCAGTTTTACTGTCTCTCGTGAAGTCAATAGCGATTTAAACCAAATAAACCAAGCAGCTTGGAGCCACTTTGCATATTTTCTGAGGAATATATCACTTGACGTGTATACACTGAGAGCAGCAGTTCTGTATACTTGGTGAGTGCATATCTCAGTATTCTATCACATAGTTTACTTTCATTCCCCGTAATAGGGATTAAAGTATCGATGACTGTAGTGTATATCTTTACCTTTGATGAGTTGCAAGAATTTATCTGCTCCCGGAGCCCGACCCTAGGCCAGGCATTAATGACGCTCGTGTTGTTGATACTCTATAAAACCAATAACCAGATATCCCTGGGGATCTAGCTCAAAATACTCACGGTGAAAAGCAGGGTTACAACGAGTACACTATAAACCATACCACGGGTGGGGATGGAACCCGCGGTCAGAGAGTCTCAAAACTCCAGACCGTCGCGTTAGCCACTGGACCAGCTAGCCACAATAAGATTCATCCAACTAGGTATATTTCTACACCATAGGAAGGTTAGCATAGGTACCACTGTGACCACAAATGCAAATTTTTGCAGACGAATCTCCAGCTAGCTTATCCGTGACGAACTCTAGCTCAAGTCCCCTCAAAGCCGTCAACATTACGATTTCGTGAGTCATGAGTACACTATACTGGGTACCAAGGCTTTTCAACACTCTACCTTCATGCATAAGAACCCTGGTTGTCTTCAAGAAATAATTGGCCTAGTTATCCGGTTATGAGAACCCAAGCAATATGGCTCCAAATATCCGTTGTAGTTCTCGGAATCCACTACACGACCCGGATGACGAAATACATTATCTGACAAGACGACATCATCGACACTAGTTCAGTATCCAGACACCAGAGTTTTGTAACCTTGGTATCATGACATCACAGCTTCATAACATCAGTATCCTGACATCACAGCTTCATAACATCAGTATCCTGACATCACAGCTTCATAACATCAGTATCCTGACATCACAGTTTCATAACTTCAGTATCCTGACATCACAGCTTCATAACACCAGTATCCTGACATCACACCTTCTTAACATCAGTATCCTGACATCACACCTTCTTAACATCAGTATCCTGACATCACAGCTTCATAACATCAGTATCCTGATGTCACAGCTTCATAACATCAGTATCCTGACATCACAGCTTCATAACATCAGTATCCTGACATCACACCTTCTTAACATCAGTATCCTGACATCACAGCTTCATAACATCAGTATCCTGATGTCACAGCTTCATAACATCAGTATTCTCATATCACAGCTTCATAACATCAGTATCCTGACATCACAGCTTCATGACACCAGTATCCTGACATCACAGCTTCATAACACCAGTATCCTGACATCACAGCTTCATAACATCAGTATCCTGACATCACAGCTTCATAACTTCAGTATCCTGACATCACAGCTTCATAACACCAGTATCCTGACATCACAGCTTCATAACACCAGTATCCTGACATCACAGCTTCATAACACCAGTATCCTGACATCACAGCTTCATAACATCAGTATCCTGACATCACAGCTTCATAACATCAGTATCCTGACATCACAGCTTCATAACACCAGTATCCTGACATCACAGCTTCATAACACCAGTATCCTGACATCACAGCTTCATAACACCAGTATCCTGACATCACAGCTTCATAACACCAGTATCCTGACATCACAGCTTCATAACATCAGGATCCTGACATCACAGCTTCATAACATCAGTATCCTGATGTCACAGCTTCATAACATCAGTATCCTGACATCACAGCTTCATAACTTCAGTATCCTGACATCACAGCTTCATAACTTCAGTATCCTGACATCACACCTTCTTAACATCAGTATCCTGACATCACACCTTCTTAACATCAGTATCCTGACATCACAGCTTCATAACATCAGTATCCTGACATCACACCTTAACATCAGTATCCTGACATCACAGCTTCATAACTTCAGTATCCTGACATCACAGCTTCATAACATCAGTGTCCTGACATCACACCTTCTTAACATCAGTATCCTGACATCACACCTTCTTAACATCAGTATCCTGACATCACACCTTAACATCAGTATCCTGATATCACAGCTTCATAACATCAGTGTCCTGACATCACAGCTTCATAACATCAGTATTCTGATATCACAGCTTCATAACACCAGTGTCCTGACATCACACCTTCTTAACATCAGTATCCTGACATCACACCTTCTTAACATCAGTATCCTGACATCACACCTTAACATCAGTATCCTGACATCACAGCTTCATAACATCAGTATCCTGACATCACAGCTTCATAACACCAGTATCCTGACATCACAGCTTCATAACACCAGTATCCTGACATCACAGCTTCATAACATCAGTATCCTGACATCACAGCTTCATAACATCAGTATCCTGATGTCACAGCTTCATAACATCAGTGTCCTGACATCACAGCTTCATAACATCAGTGTCCTGACATCACAGCTTCATAACATCAGTATCCTGACATCACAGCTTCATGACACCAGTATCCTGACATCACAGCTTCATAACACCAGTATCCTGACATCACAGCTTCATAACATCAGTATCCTGATGTCACAGCTTCATAACATCAGTGTCCTGACATCACAGCTTCATAACATCAGTGTCCTGACATCACAGCTTCATAACATCAGTATCCTGACATCACAGCTTCATAACATCAGTATCCTGATGTCACAGCTTCAATACATCAGTGTCCTGACATCACAGCTTCATAACATCAGTATCCTGACATCACAGCTTCATAACACCAGTATCCTGACATCACAGCTTCATAACACCAGTATCCTGACATCACAGCTTCATAACACCAGTATCCTGACATCACAGATTCATGACACCAGTATCCTGACATCACAGCTTCATAACATCAGTATCCTGACATCACAGCTTCATAACATCAGTATCCTGATGTCACAGCTTCATAACATCAGTGTCCTGACATCACAGCTTCATAACATCAGTGTCCTGACATCACAGCTTCATAACATCAGTATCCTGACATCACAGCTTAACATCAGTATCCTGATGTCACAGCTTCATAACATCAGTGTCCTGACATCACAGCTTCATAACACCAGTATCCTGACATCACAGCTTCATAACACCAGTATCCTGACATCACACCTTCATAACACCAGTATCCTGACATCACACCTTAACATCAGTATCCTGATGTCATGAACCAGGAACCTGTTATGTGTCAGTAACAACAACAACACAATAAAAATCTAATAAAAATATCAATAAAACGACGCCAAATTAACAATAAAAGCACAATAACAAGAACAGTATTATAATACAATGCTACAACAACAACAACAACAACAACAACAACAACAACAACAACAACAACAACAATAATGTCCCTAACTTACCGCGATGACGTCATCATTCCACTTCGTACCTGAAAAAAAAAGAATAACAAATATTTACCATCTGACGTAAAAAATATTTCTCATTATATGAAAAAAACAAATATTCTCTGAAGGAAATGTCAGGTTGAGTAAGACTCTCAGCAACACTGTAGCTGGGACGTGTGGTACTCTCAGCAACACTGTAGCTGGGACGTGTGGTACTCTCAGCAACACTGTAGCTGGGACGTGTGGTGCTCTCAGCAACACTGTAGCTGGGACGTGTGGTGCTCTCAGCAACACTGTAGCTGGGACGTGTGGTACTCTCAGCAACACTGTAGCTGGGACGTGTGGTACTCTCAGCAACACTGTAGCTGGGACGTGTGGTACTCTCAGCAACACTGTAGCTAGGACGTGTGGTACTCTCAGCAACACTGTAGCTGGGACGTGTGGTACTCTCAGCAACACTGTAGCTAGGACGTGTGGTACTCTCAGCAACACTGTAGCTGGGACGTGTGGTACTCTCAGCAACACGGTAGCTGGGACGTGTGGTACTCTCAGCAACACGGTAGCTGGGACGTGTGGTACTCTCAGCAACACGGTAGCTGGGACGTGTGGTACTCTCAGCAACACGGTATGGGGACGTGTGGTACTCTCAGCAACACGGTAGCTGGGACGTGTGGTACTCTCAGCAACACGGTAGCTGGGACGTGGTACTCTCAGCAACACGGTAGCTGGGACGTGTGGTACTCTCAGCAACACGGTAGCTGGGACGTGTGGTACTCTCAGCAACACGGTAGCTGGGACGTGTGGTACTCTCAGCAACACGGTAGCTGGGACGTGTGGTACTCTCAGCAACACGGTAGCTGGGACGTGTGGTACACTCAGCAACACGGTAGCTGGGACGTGTGGTACACTCAGCAACACGGAATGGTGACGTGTGGTACACTCAGCAACACGGAATGGTGAAGTGTGGTACACTCAGCAACACGGAATGGTGACGTGTGGTACACTCAGCAACACGGAATGGTGAAGTGTGTACCTCAGCAACACGGAATGGTGACGTGTGTACACTCAGCAACACGGAATGGTGAAGTGTGGTACACTCAGCAACACGGAATGGTGAAGTGTGGTACACTCAGCAACACGGAATGGTGACGTGTGGTACACTCAGCAACACGGAATGGTGACGTGTGGTACACTCAGCAACACGGAATGGTGACGTGTGGTAAGTCCTCGTTAAAATGAACACCATCTGGTCATGAATTAATGTGTCCGTACAGTAGTGTAACAGAGGTGGTAATTGGTGGGTGAGTTGCGTTTTGTATGTAAGGTGGTGATTGGTAGACGAGTTGTTATGTTTTGTAAGATAGTGATTGGTATATTTGTCGTGAGAATGAATCACCTTTAAAAATCATGTTATTTTTTAAGGTATACTGGAAAATTTTACTCGTTTTGCAATTTTTCAGTGTCTTCTATCAAGGATAATTTCAACATCGTACCAGAAAATAATAAAAATACTGCCGAGACGAGTGGAGAAGCTTTCAAGAAGAAGCCAGACAAGTATCTCCACCAAGTGCTGGATCAACCAGTGGATATGTGGGCCAGCAGGGTGCCAGCATCAACAGCCTGGCTGACCAGATAAGCACCAGATAAGCCTGGCCCAGAACCGGGCTCTGGGAATAGAAAAAAACTCTTGAAACTCATAAAAGGTATATCATGTTGAGGTTGTGTGATGTTAGTGTTACTGGTACCTTACCTCTCTTAGTACTCTCAGGGCCCGGCCATAGACCAGGCTCGTCTGGTGCTTGCCTGCTCAACCAGGCTGTTGCTGCTGGAGGCCCACTGCCCCACATATCCATCACAGCCGGGTTGATCTGGCACCTGGTGAAGATACTTGTCCAGTTTCCTCTTGAAGGCTTCTACACTTGTTCCAGCAGTGTTTCTGATATCTTCTGGTAAGATGTTGAATAGTCTGGGACCCCGGATGTTGATACAGTGTTCCCTTATTGTGCCCACCGCACCCCTGCTCCTCACTGGGTTTATTTTGCACTTCCACTCACTGTTATGGCAGTGTGCAGATTTGGGACCAAGCCCTCGAGTACTTTCTAGGTATATATTATCATGTATCTCTCTCTCCTCCGCTCCAGTGAGTACATATTGAAGACTTGAAGGCGTTCCCAATAAATTAAGTGCCTTACTGGCTCAATGTGAGCCGTAAACGATCTCTGTATTTGTTCCAGCTCTGATATTTCTCCTGCTTTGAACGGGGCCGTCAACACTGAGCAATATTCTAAATGAGGGAGCACTAGTGATTTGAAGAGTGTCACCACTGGCATTATTTCCCTTGTTCTGAAAGTTCTCAACACCCACCCCGTCATCTTCCTGGCTGTCGTGATCTTTGTCTTATTATATTCTTTAAAAGAAGAGTCAGATGACGAAAGGAACACATAAAAACGTATTCCTTTCGTTCTATCTGGTGATCCTATTGAGTTTTGTATATAGTGTTCCTCTAGAGTTCTTCATGACTCCCGAAATCGTAATGACACGATTGCAAACAAGCCATACCACGGGCGGGGTTAGAACTCGGGATCAGACGGTCTGGAGGAGTTTTGAGACTCTCCGATCGCGGGTTCTAACCCCGCCCGTGGAATATTTTTTTTTAGTTCTTCATTCTTTCCATACCTAAGCAGCTGGTCTTGCCCGTCATGTTGTTTTCCACTGCCCACTGGAAAACCCTGTTTATGCCTTCCTGTATTTTTTCAGTATATTCTACCGTATTGACTTTCATGCTTATTTTAGTGTCATCTGCAAATGATGATACAAAACTGTGACGGGTGATTTTATCTATATCAGCTATGAGGATGAGAAACAGCAGAGGTGCCAGGACAGTGCCTTGGGAACTGAGCTTTTTGCCTCGCTGATGTTGGATTTTGCTCTGTTTACTACTACTTTTTGTGTTCTGTGTTCTAACAATCTTTTCGCAGAGCTCTCATGCCTCGTTCTGCAAGTGCATGTTTAGAACTGTGAAACGTTCCAACAATTTAAAAGCATTATTGGCTCTATTCGGACTAAAAATGATCTCTGCCTCTGTTGTGTCTCTGATATCCCTTCTGCTCTGAACGGCGCCGTCTACACTGAACGTCACCATTTCCCTGGTAATTGTGAAATGTATCTTATTGTGTTCTTTGAAAGAGCAGTCAACCGACATAACTATTCCCAGATCTTTCACGTGTTCTTTTCTGCTATTTGTTGATCCTCTTGAGTTCTGAGTACAGTGTTCCTTTTGAGTTTTGTATTCGTTCCATATTTAGCCAGTTGGAACTTATCATCACTGAATATTACGTTCTCCACTGCCCACTCTCCACTCCCTGCAGTTTTTCCCTGAATTCTACTGTGGAGATTTTCATACGAATTTTGGGGTCATCCGCAAATGAGGATACAAAACTATATTTAATCTATGTCTGCTAAGGGAAAAAGAAACAGTAGAGGTGACAAGATAGTGACTTGGGGAACTGAGCTTTTTACCTCACTAATGCTGGATTCTCCTCTATTTAGAGTTCAATCTGTCAGAAAGTTGAAAATCCATCTACCTATCTTCCCCGTTCAATTTATGTCGCTCAATTTGTGCGTAGTCACCCCACGATCGCATTTATCAAATACCTTCGCAAAATCCGTATAAACACTGCTTGTTTTTGGTTTTCTCCCAACGCCTCCAACGTTCTATCATAGTGGTTCAGTTGTGACAAGCATCATCTCCCGGCTCAAAAACCTGCTGGTTTGTGTTGTGCAGGTTGAGTTATTCCATAAAATTTGTAATATGTCATTTAATCACTCTTTTAAAGACTTATTATGGGGAATGTTAAGGCTGCTGACTACCTTATACAAAGGAGGAATGTCTGCTCTATTTTACACCACAGTTACTACTACCACTTACTATCTACCACTACAACCACCAACCCCACCACCATCTGTTGCCTACAACCACTATCACCACTAGTGCCACACAACCATCGCCATCACCACAATCATCATAAACCACCATAACAATCACCAATATCACCACAACGTATCACCTACCACCACTACCACTAATCACTACTACCACCTCTCACCACTACCACCTATCACTACTACCACCTCTCACCACTACCACCTATCACTACTACCACCTACCACCACTACCACCAATCACTACTAATACCTATCACCACTACCACTTATCACTACTACCACCTACCACCGCTACCACTTATCACTACTACCACCTACCACCACTACCACCTATCACCACTACCACTTATCACTACTACCACCTACCACCACTACCATTACCACCTATCACTACTACCACCTACCACCACTACCACCTATCACCACTACCACTTATCACTACTACCACCTACCACCACTACCACTACCACCTATCACTACTACCACCTATCACTACTATCACCTACCACCACTACCACCTATTACCACTACCACTTATCACTACCACCTACCACCACTACCACTACCACCTATCACTACTACCACCTACCACCACTACCACCTATCACTACTACCACCTACCACCACTACCACTGCCACCTATCACTACTACCACGTACCACCACTACCACTACCACTTATCACTACTACCACCTACCACCACTACCACCTATCACTACTACCACCTACCACCACCTATCACTACTACCACCTACCACCACTACCACTACCACTACTACCACCTACCACCACTGCTGTGGGTTCCGGTAACAAACTCTCCTGCAGGAGGAGGTCAGAGCGGAGGCTGCAGTGACTCGTAAAGTGGACGTCATTATCCTTCCCCAGGATACTAAGCAGCAGCAGCAGCCGCAGCAGCAACAACAGCAACTGCAACAGCAGAAGCAAGAGCAACAACAGCAGCAACAATAACAACAGCAACATCAACAACAGCAGCAGCATCCACAGCAGTAACAGGAACAGTAACAGCAATAGCATTGACAGCCACAGCAGGAACAGCAACAACGACAGCAACAGCAGCGGCAACAACAACAGCAACAGCAGCAACAAGAGCAACAGCAGGAACAACAACAACAACATCAACAACAGCAGCAGCAACAACAGCAGTAACAGCAGAAACAGCAGCAACAGCAGTACCAGGAACAGTAACAGCAACAACGACAGCAACATCAGCAGCAACAGCAGCAGCAACAGCAGCAGCAACATCAGCAGCAACAGCAGCAGCAACAGCAGCAGCAACATCAGCAGCAACATCAGCAGTAACATCAGCAGTAACAGCAGCAGTAACAGCAGCAGTAACATCAGCAGTAACAGCAGCAGTAACATCAGCAGTAACATCAGCAGTAACAGCAGCAGTAACAGCAGCAGTAACATCAGCAGTAACAGCAGCAGTAACATCAGCAGTAACAGCAGCAGTAACATCAGCAGTAACAGCAGCAGTAACAGCAGCAGTAACATCAGTAACATCAGCAGTAACAGCAGCAGTAACAGCAGCAGTAACAGCAGCAGTAACATCAGCAGTAACAGCAGCAGCAACATCAGCAGCAACAGCAGCAGTAACATCAGCAGTAACAGCAGCAGTAACAGCAGCAGTAACATCAGCAGTAACAGCAGCAGTAACATCAGCAGTAACAGCAGCAGTAACATCAGCAGTAACAGCAGCAGTAACAGCAGCAGTAACATCAGCAGTAACAGCAGCAGTAACAGCAGCAGTAACAGCAGCAGTAACAACAGCAGCAGTAACAGCAGCAGCAACAGCAGCAGTAACATCAGCAGTAACA
>NC_069399.1:125762536-125816760 GCF_026875155.1 Cherax quadricarinatus
AGCGATCAGTTAGCGTCTCCCAACGTCCAAACCATTGTGACAGGAAGCTACAGCAGCTGTCCACACACTGTCGGTAGCTACTTCACCACACCGCCACTGACCACCACAGTCTTGTCTCAGGAATGAGCTACATCCAAATCCTTAACTAACGTGTGATCAGGTACTACTCAAGTCCGCACACCACGGTGATATGAGGCAGCTACAGTAATACGATCACACCGCGATCAGGTGCTACATGCTAGGATGCTACGACGGTGATGTCGCAGTAGCTATGTTCGACGCCACTAACATGCGATCATGGTAGCTACATGAATTCGCAGAACTGTGCAGACAACGTGACAGGATTGCTGACAGACACCGGTGCTAACATAACTCTAGGAGTGCTACACCTTCATCTGCAGCCGTGTGAGTTATGCCTCGGGGGATGTTATTTTGCATACATTACTTGACTTCTGACAGCACTGCTGAATGCTGCGGGTTGAAAAGACGGGGGTGGCGACACTTTGATGTGGTGTGAAAACGGTTGGTCGGGACAGAAACGTTTGTCTAAACCAATTTGTCTGACAGTTACCTGAAGCTGACAGCATGCCTTGTCTGCACACCCTGTCTGCGCACTACCTCCTACACTGCCACCTGTTATACCACCACAAGTTACTTGTCTCTGTACTGGAAATGGAGCAGCCACTCCTGCCAAATATCTCCTTAATACATAAATGTGTTGATCAGTGTCTCTTGACTAGAGAGTCTCGCTATCACCATCAGGTGGAATATTGGAAGGAACAGCAGCACGTAAGTAGTGATGGTGCTGACAGCGCTGGATGGTGGTCCTGACAGCACTGGTTAGTGGTGCTGACGGAGCTGGCTGATGGTGCTGACAGTACTGGCTAGTGGTTCTGATTGCACTAACTGGTGCTGATAACACTGGTTAATGGCTCTGATTGCGCTAACTGGTGCTGACAGCGCTGGCTGGTGATGCTGACAGCACTAGCTCGTGGTGCTAACAGAACTGGCTAGTGGTGCTAACAGTGCTGGCTGGTGGTGCTGGCAGCGCTGGTTGGTGGTGTTCATAGCGCCTACTGTTGGTGATGACAGCGCTAGCTGGTTGTGCTGACAGTCCTAGCTGGTGGTGCTGACAGCACTGGCTGGTGATGCTGACAGCACTGGCCCATGGTGCTGACAGTGCTGGCGGCTGGCATTGACAGCTTCGACTGGTGGTGTTGACAGCACTGGCTGGTGGTGCTGACAACGCTGGCTGGTAGTGCTAACAGCGCTGGCTGGTGGTGCTGACAGCATTAGCTCGTGGTGCTGACAGCACTGCCTGGTGGTGCTGACAGCTCCGATTGGTGGCCGTGGCGCTTCCTGAGTGGGACGAATGGGAGGGATGAAAGGGAATGGGTGAGGGAGGTGCTGGAACAGAGGTGAGTGGGAGCAGGAACTGGAGTGAGTGGGGCAGGAACTGGGATGAGTGGGGGAAGGAACTGGGATGGGTGGGGGCAAGAACCTTGATGAGTGGGGGGCAGGAACTGGAATAAGTGGGGACAGAAACTAGGGTGAGTGGGGGCAGGAACTGGGATGAGTGGGGGCATGAACTGGAATGGGGGTAAGAACTGGAGTGTGGAAGGAACTGGAGTGAGTGGGGGCAGGAACTGGAATGAGGGTGGGAACTGGAGTGGGGAAGGATCTGTGGTGAGTGGGGGCATGAACTGGAACTGAGGGTAGGAACTGGAGTGGGGAAAGAATTGGGGGGAGTGGGGCAGGAACTTGGGTGTGGGGGCAAAAATTTGGGTGAGTGGGGGCAGGAACTGGGGTGAGTGGGGTCTGGAACTGAGGCGAGTGGGGCAGGGACTGGAGTGGGAGCATGAACTGGGGTGACTGGGGGCAGGAACTGGTTTGAGTTTGGGCAGGAACTGGAGTGGGAGCAGGAATTGGGGGTGAGTGGAGACAGGAACTTGGATGAGTGGGGGCAGGAACTGAGATGAGTGGGGGCAGGAACCGGGGTGAGTCTGGACAGGAACTGGAGTGGGGGCAGGAACTGGGGTGAGTTTGGGCAGGAACTGGAGTGGGGGCAAGAAATGGGGTGAGTTTGGGCAGGAACTGGGGATGAGTTGGGGCAGGAATTAATTCTCCTCCTGCTCCTCCTTCCTCCTCTTCTGCTGTTCCACTCAACAATGGTGACTTACGTTGTTCCACCAAACAATTGGGGGGAAAAAATGAAGAGGAATGATCATTGGGACGAGTTTACTGCCATTGGCTTTTAACGAATGGTAGTGCTGCGTCCCGATCCTTGCATTAGACTCCGGTTAGGAACAACATTTCTTACTTATTTTCGAAGACCAACAGTGTAGAGACGGAGCATGAGCACTCCATACCACTGAGGAGGAGGAGGAGGAGGAGGAGGAGGAGGAGGAGAAGGAGAAGAAGAAGAAGAAGAAGAAGAAGAAGAAGAAGAAGAAGAAGAAGAAGAAGAGGAGGAGGAGGAGGAGGAGGAGGAGGGAGGAGGAGGAGGAGGAGGAGGAGGAGGAGGAGAAGGAGGAGGAGGAGGAGGAGAAGGAGAGAGAAGAAGAAGAAGAAGAAGAAGAAGAAGAAGAAGAAGAAGAAGAGAAGAAGAAGAAGAAGAAGAAGAAGAAGAAGAAGAAGAAGAAGAAGAGAAGAAGAAGAGAGGAGGAGGAGGAGGAGGAGGAGGAGGAGGAGGAGGAGGAGGAGGAGGAGGAGGCAATCAAGTATAAGGAATTGATTGGCGTGAAAGAGGGGGAGATGAAGGGAGGGGAAGACAAAGAGGGGAGGAGAGAATCAGTAAAGGGGGAGAAAGAGGGAACTAGTAAGAGAAAAGAGAGAAAAGAAAGTGGAAGATGAAAGAAATAGAAGAGGGAAAAAATTAAGAGAAAACCTCTCAATGTTTCTCCTCAGTTCTCTTGTCATTTCATATTCTCTTTTTCTTCTTATTCTTCTTGTAGCTGGAGACAAAGAGAAGCTTCAGAATAAGGTGTTCGTGGTCCAGCTTGTTTGTTGCTGTGTAAAATGTCTGGTCAAGTTATAACTTGAACAAATACAGAGATTGTTTACGCCTCACGTTGAGCCAGTAGAGCAACTAAACTACTGGGAACACCTGCAAGTCTTGAACATGTATTCAATGGAGCGGAGGAGAGAGAGGTACATGATAATATAAACCTGGAAGGTACTCGAGGGCTTGGTCCCAAATCTGCACACTGCCACAACAACATACTGGAGTGAGAGATATGGGAGAAAGTGTAAAATAAATACAGTGAGGAGCAGGGGTGCGGTGGGGACAATAAGGGAGTACTGTATCAACATCCGGGGTCCCAGACTATTCAACATCTTACCAGAAGATATCAGAAACGCTGCTGGAACCAGTGTAGAAGCCTTCAAAATGAAACTGGACAAGTATCTTCACCAGGTGCCAGATCAACCAGGCTGTGATGAATATGTGGGGCAGTGGGCCTCCAGCAGCAACAGCCTGTGTTGAGCAGGCAAGCACCAGACGAGCCTGGCCCATGGCCTGGCTCAGAGAGTAGATAAACTTTCGAAACTCTTCAACGGTATATCACAGAGCCAAACTTCGTCCTTCCAGTAAAAGCTTGTCTCAGCAACCAGTCTCTGTCTTTACTAAGGTGATTCTGAGGTCATACCCCACAGCTGTTTACACCTACGATAGTTACATCTACAGTAGTTACATCTACGGTACTTACACTTACAGTAATCTCCTCTCAACCCACTGCTTTCTTTCGACTTCTTCACACGTACGTATGTACTTATATAACTCACTATGATATCAAGATCGTAAATAAGCATAGTTACGGAGCAACTTGCAACATAACCAGACTGATGCTGCTTTTGCCAAGTTTAAGCTTGGTTACAAATACTTCTGGCAGTTATGAATACACACAGATGATCAAACTAAATGCAAAGTATGTTGTCGGTTTTATGTATATAGAACTGATGGGTTAGGAAAGTTTTCTTACTCTCTTAACCCGACCTTTGATCAGGCTTGTCTGGTGATTGCCTGGTCAACTAGTCCGTTGTTTCTGGTGGCCCGCTAGATCACATATCCATCACAGCCTGGCTGACCTACCACTGGACGAAGACACGTATTGAGTTTCCTCTTGAAGACTTCTACACTTGTTCTGACAGTGTTTGTGACAGTTTTATAATGCAAAACATTGCACCGTTTCTAGATTAAAGGTAGTAAACTGACACCTACACACTCTAGTAACATCCACATACTTCTAAGTAGGCTATACCAGTGTTAAAATTTTGAAGCGTTAGGTGAACGTACGAAGTTTTGTTGCAATAAACTGTCGCATTAGTTACACTTGTGTCCTTTAACCTAAGATATTGTCGGTAACTCCACTAACATTATTACAAAATTTTGATGCTAATCACAAGAGGCTTTCTAATGTTATTAAATGGAAATCAATTTCGAGAATAAGGAGCGATCACTGCATGTGTCAAGTGTTGCACCAACCTTTCCTCGGGTAGTGTTCAAGAGAATTGAAAAACTGAATGCGACTGAATAAAGCGTTTTAAGCTTCTAAAGGAAAGCCTTGGAGGAAGTTACAGACACAATGGAAGACAACAACACTAGCTAACAACCACCGGTTCTGACATAAACTCGTCTCTCGATGACTCGCTAGATTCGTTAAAGTTAATAACGCCTTAAAAACGCGAGTTTAAAATTTTTTCAATTCTTATTTTGCAGTTCTGTTCTATTCTATTTAAAATTCTCTGTAATCCTAAAAGATAAAACTATTTGATTTTATGTATTTTTAAATTTAATTGACATTAAGATGCCTTAATTTTTTTTCTTCTTTCTCCCCAGCCCTTGGTAAAAAGCATCTCTACAGGATGATGATCCGCCCATTGCTCGAAAATCCATTTTCACCCCTGTCATTAACAGAGGAAACCAATTTGCAGAACCTGTAAAAAAAAAAAGTCCGGAACAAAGCCTTCCGCTTTGTCTCAAATACCCAGCTTAACGACAGCGTCAGAATGGAGGACCTGCGTATGTTACAGACTACAGAAGCCATCAACGCCAGGCTAGACGACTTCACGAAACACCAGCTGCACCGTAGCAAACCGACAGGAAAAACCCAGCCAAGCCTATCAACACCGCCAACTATGTGGTTGGTGAATCCCCACACAGGACACATAGGATGACCTTGCAACAAGAAGTGAGACACTAAATACATAAAGTTGAGTCTCCAAGGCCAAGGATACTTAGCGACCTTCCAGGAGATGACGTGGAATTAATAACAACTGATCCAGTCCGTAAAAAAAGTCATAAAGCCATCTCAGGTGTGGCATCCCGAACATCTGTGTATCACGAAGATTAATGACGTCAGAACACTGATTCTAACAAGTACCAAACAGTGAAGTCAGAACACTGATCCTAACCTTACACCCACCTTGCACCCACCTTGCGCCCACCTGCACCCACCTTGCACCCACCTTGCACCCACCCTGCACCCACCTTGCACCTACCTTGCGCCCACCTTGCACCCACCTTGCGCCCACTTTGTACCCACCTTGCTCCCGCCTTACACCCACCTTGCACCCACCTTGAAACCCACCTTGCACCCACCTTGCGCCCACCTTGCACCCACCTTGCTCCCGCCTTACACCCACCTTGCACCCACCTTGCGCCCACCTTGCGCCTACCTTGCGCCTACCTTGCATCCACCTTGCACCCACCTTGCACCCACCTTGCACCCACCTTGCACCCACCTTGCGCCCACCTTGCACCTACCTTGCGCCACCCTGCACCCACCTTGCACCCACCTTGCACCCACCCTGCACCCACCTTGCGCCTACCTTGCGCCCACCTTGCACCCACCTTGCACCCACCCTGCACCACCTTGCGCCTACCTTGCGCCCACCCTTTCACCCACCTTGCGCCCACTTTGTACCCACCTTGCTCCCGCCTTACACCCACCTTGCACCCACCTTGAAACCCACCTTGCACCCACCTTGCACCCACCTTGCGCCCACCTTACACCCACCTTGCACCCACCTTGCACCCACCTTGCGCCCACCTTGCGTCTACCTTGCGCCTACCTTGCACCACCTTGCACCCACCTTGCACCACCTTGCACCTACCTTGCGCCCACCTTGCACCCACCTTGCACCCACCTTGCACCCACCTTGCACCCACCTTGCTCCCGCCTTACACCCACCTTGCACCCACCTTGCACCCACCTTGCACCCACCTTGCACCCACCTTGCGCCCACCTTGCACCCACCTTCCGCCCACCTTGCACCCACCTTGCGCCCACCTTGCACCCACCTTGCACCCACCTTGCTCCCGCATTGCTCCCACCTTGCACCCACCTTGCACCCAACTTGCGCCCACCCTGCACCCACCTTGTACCCACCTTGCGCCCACCTTGCACCCACCTTGCTCCCGCCTTACACCCACCTTGCACCCACCTTGCACCCACCTTGCGCCCACCTTACACCCACCTTGCACCCACCTTGCACCCACCTTGCTCCCGCCTTACACCACCTTGCACCCACCTTGAACCACCTTGCGCCACCTTACACCCACCTTGCACCCACCTTGCACCCACCTTGCTCCCGCCTTGCTCCCGCCTTACTCCCACCTTGCACCCACCTTGCGCCCACCTTGCGCCCACCTTGCACCCACCTTGCACCCACCTTGCTTCCGCCTTGCTCCCGTCTTACACCCACCTTGCATCCAACTTGTGCCCACCTTGCACCCACCTTGCTCCCGCCTTACACACACCTTGCACCCATCTTGCACCCACCTTGCACCCACCTTGCGCCCACCTTGCACCCACCTTGCGCCTACCTTGCACCCACCTTGCTCCCGCCTTACACACACCTTGCACCCACCTTGCGCCCACCTTGCACCCACCTTGCGCCTACCTTGCACCCACCTTGCTCCCGCCTTACACCTACCTTGCAACCATTTTCACTCACCTTGCGCCCACCTTCCTCCCACCTTGCGCCCACCTTCCTCCCAACTTGCACCACCTTGCTCCCACCTTGCGCCCACCTTGCTCCCACCTTGCACCCACCTTGCTCCCACCTTGCGCCCACCTTCCTCCCACCTTGCGCCCACCTTCCTCCCACTTGCACCCACCTTGCGCCCACCTTACACCCACCTTGCACCCACCTTGCTCCCGCCTTGCTCCCGCCTTACTCCCACCTTTCACCCACCTTGCGCCCACCTTGCGCCACCTTGCACCCACCTTGCACCACCTTGCTTCCGCCTTGCTCCCGTCTTACACCCACCTTGCATCCAACTTGTGCCCACCTTGCACCCACCTTGCTCCCACCTTGCGCCACCTTGCTCCCACCTTGCACCCACCTTGCCACCATCTTGCACCCACCTTTCACCACCATGCACACACCTTGCCACCATCTTGCCCCACCTTTCACCCACCATGCACACACCTTGCCACCATCTTGCACCCACCTTTCACCCACCATGCACACACCTTGCCACCATCTTGCACACACCTTTCCCCACCATGCACACACCTTGCCACCATCTTGCACCCACCTTTCACCCACCATGCACACACCTTGCCACCATCTTGCACACACCTTTCACCCACCATGCACACACCTTGCCACCATCTTGCACACACCTTTCACCCACCATGCACACACCTTGCCCCATCTTGCACCCACCTTTCACCCACCATGCACACACCTTGCCACCATCTTGCACTCACCTTTCACCCACCATGCACACACCTTGCCACCATCTTGCACACACCTTTCACCCACCATGCGCACACCTTGCCACCATCTTGCACACACCTTTCACCCACCATGCACACAACCTTGCCACCATCTTGCAAACCCACCTTTCACCCACCATGCACACACCTTGCCACCATCTTGCACCCACCTTTCACCCACCATGCACACACCTTGCCACCATCTTGCACACACCTTTCACCCACCATGCACACACCTTGCCACCATCTTGCACCCACCTTTCACCCACCATGCACACACCTTGCCACCATCTTGCACACACCTTTCACCCACCATGCACACACCTTGCCACCATCTTGCACACACCTTTCACCCACCATGCACACACCTTGCCACCATCTTGCACACACCTTTCACTCACCATGCACACACCTTGCCACCATCTTGCACCCACCTTTCACCCACCATGCACACACCTTGCCACCATCTTGCACACACCTTTCACCCACCATTTCACACACCTTGCCACCATCTTGCACACACCTTTCACCCACCATGCACACACCTTGCCACCATCTTGCACACACCTTTCACCCACCATGCACACACCTTGCCACCATCTTGCACACACCTTTCACCCACCATGCACACACCTTGCCACCATCTTGCACACACCTTTCACCCACCTTGCGCCCACGATGTATGTGCACATATGTACGTCAGCTGGACCTTCATAAATGTCAAGTTGATGTGAATTATGGAACAAGCTCATTTATTAATAGATAAAAACCAAAATTAGACGAGTCACTTAACCTTTTATCCCCTCAAGTGTGTGTGTGTGTGTGTGTGTGTGTGTGTGTGTGTGTGTGTGTGTGTGTGTGTGTGTGTGTGTGTGTGTGTGTGTGTTACTCACCTAATTCACCTAACTGTGGTTGCAGGGGTCGAGACTCAGCTCCTGGCCCCACCTCTTCACCGAAAGCTACTAGGTCCTCTCTCCCCCTGCTCCATGAGCTTTATCATACCTCGTCTTAAAACTATGTATAGTTCCTGCCTCCACTACATCGCTTGTCAGACTATTCCACTTCCTAACTACTCTATGACTGAAGAAATGCTTCCTAACATCCCTTCGACTCATCTGAGTCTTCAGCTCCCCCTTGTTTCTGTGTCCCATCTCTGGAACCTTCTGTCTCTGTCCACCTTGTCTATTCCACGCAGTATTTTGTATGTCGTTATCATGTCTCCCCTGACCCTCCTGTCCTCCAGTGTTCTCAGACCGATTTCCCTTAACCTTTCTTCATAGGACATTCCCCTTAGCTCTGGAACTAGCCTTGTTGCAAACCTTTGCACTTTCTCTAATTTCTTGACGTGTTTGACCAGTTGTAGGTTCCAAACTGGTGCTGCGTACTCCAGTATGGGCCTGACGTACACAGTGCATAAAGTCTTGAACGATTCCTTACTGAGGTACCGGAACGCTATTCTCAGGTTTGCCAGGCGCCCATGTGCCGCAGCAGTTATTTGGTTAATGTGTGCTTCTGGCGATGTACTTGGTATTATACTCACTCCTAGGTCTTTCTCCTTGAGTGAGGTTTGCAGCCTTTGGCCTCCTAGCCTATACTCTGTCTGCAGTCTTCTTTGCCCTCCTCCGATCTTCATGACTTTGCATTTGGCTGGGTTAAATTCTAGGAGCCATTTTCTGGACCACACATCCAGCCTGTCCAGGTCTCTTTGTAGACCTGTCTGGTCCGCGTCTGAATTAATTCTCCTCATTAACTTCACATCATCTGCAAACAGGGACACTTCTGAGTCTATCCCTTACGTCATGTATTTCACATATACCAAGAACAGCACTGGTCCCAGGACTGACCCATGTGGGACCCCTCTCGTCACTGGCGCCCACTGTGATACCTCATCACGGACCATGACTCGCTGTTGCCTCCCTGTTAGGTATTCTCTGATCCACTGCAGTGCTCTTCCTGTTATACGTGCCTGTTCCTCTAACTTCTGTACTAATCTCTTGTGAGGAACTGTGTTGAAGGGCTTTCTTGCAGCCCAAAAAAGCGAAAAAAATTGCGTAAAAATTTTAAAAAAAATGTGTGTGGTAGGTGTGGTGTGGGGTGTGTGTGTTTTGGGTGGGTGTTTTGTGTGTGTGTGTGTGTGGGGTGTGTGTGTGTGTGTGTGGGTGTTTGGTATGGTGTGTGTAGGTGTGTGTGTGTGTGTGTGTGTTTTGGTGGGGGTTGTTGGGTGTGTGTGTGTGGTGTGTTTTTGTTTTGTGTGTGTGGTGTGTGTGTGTTGTGTGTGTAGGTGTGTGTGTGGGGTGTGTGTGTGGGGGTTTTGTGTTGTGTGTGGTGTGTGGGGTGTGTGTGGGGTGTGTGTGGGGTGTGTGGGGTGTGTGTGTGTGTTGGTGTGTGTGTAGGTGTGTGTGTGTGTGTGGTGTGTGTGTTGTGTGGGGGTGTGTGTGTTGTGTGTAGGTGTGTGTGGGTGTTTTGGGGAGGTTTTTGTTATCTTTTTTGTCCTAGGCCAAGTCGATTAGCCCACAGGCCTCTTGTAAAAAGCGTGTGTGTGTGTGTTAGTTCCCATTTGTGTGTGTGTGTGTGTGTTTTGTGTGTGTGTGTGGTGTGTGTGTGTGTGTTTTGTGTGTGGTGTATGTGTGTGTGTGTGTTTTGTACTCACCTAATTGTATTTCACCTGATTGTGGTTGGGGGGTTTCGAGATTCAGCCCCGGGCCCCTGCCTCTTCCTGAACGCTACTAGGTGTTTCTTCCCCCTCCCTCCTGAGCTTTTCATACCTCATCTTCAAGCTATGGGGGTTCCCTGCCCCCTTTAACCTCATTTATAGCCTTTTCCCATTTCCCTAAATTTATTTCTATGACTGAAGAAATTCTTTAAGTTTTCTTCTTGAAGACCCCGGGGGTTTTTATGGTAATCCCCCTTATGTTTTTGGGGGAGGCAGTTGAACTGTTTTGGGCCGGGGGGGAAACTTTTCCCTATTCAATATATTACAACTATATATACTTTGCCCTAAATTTAAAAGGTCATTTTTAATTGGGGGGTTTAATTTGAGTCTGGATTCGGGACTTCCCCAGCTTTTCCCTAAAAAAACACCGTGTTATATAACTACACCAGCTGTTACTTAAAAAAAAACCCCAGCTGTTATAAAACAAACTTTCAATGTTACTAAAATTTTCCCCAGCGTTATTATTTTTAAAACAGCTGTCATAAAACCACCCCAGCTGTTCTAAAACTACAACAGTTCTTATTTTAAAATTTCCCCAACCCTTTTTCTAAAAACTACATCACGGGCATTATAATACCCCGGGTGTTTATTTAAATTTAAAGCAGCTGTTTATTTATACACCAACTGCACTTTTAACTACACCACCCTGTCACTAAAAACTACACCAGCTGTCACTAAAAATGCACCCAGCTATCACTTTTAACTGCCCCGCGTACTTTTTTAATTACCCCAAGTTTGTAAATAATCTGAAACCAGCTATCCTAAAATTACTCCAGCTGCCATTAACGGGCACCTGCTGTCACTAAAATTTACTCCAGCTTTCATTTAACGAACGCTGTCCATATAATTACCCCCGGCTATCATAAAAACTGCCTGCTGTAAATTTTAATTTTCCCAGCTGTACTAAAAACTACACCAAATTTTTATTAATACTGCACCAACTGTCACTATAACTGCCCCAGTGCCCCTTTTATGGACTGCCCGCTGTCACAAATCCTACACAGCTATCACTTAACTCACCGGGCTCCCACTAAAACGGCACAGTTTTCACATAACTACCCCGGCTATCCCCTAAAAATGCCCCAGCTGTCATTAACTGCCCAGCTGTCACTTAACTGCAGTAGTATCCTAAAATTTTGCCCCCAGCTTCATAAAACAACCCAAGTTGTCACTATAACTAAAACAGGCGGGTTCATTATCCCAACCCCCAGCTATCACTATAAACTGCCCACCTGTCACTAAAAACCCCAGTTGTCACTAAAAACTGACCACCCTATCATAAAAATGCCAGTTTTGTACTATAATCATCAGTTCACTAAAACTGCCCCAGCGGGCCCACTATAACTACTCCAGTGCCCACTAAAAAACTACTCAGTGTCACTAAAACTGCACCAGCTATCACAAAACTGCACAGCTGTAACTATAACTAACACCAGCTACCCTTTTAAAAACTGCCCCAGCTATCACTTTTAATTTGCCCCAGCTTCACATAACTACCCCTGCTATCCTAAAATACCCCAAAGATTTACTAAACTGCCCCAAGCTGTCACTTTAAATACCCAATCTATCACTTAACTGCCCCAAAGCAAATCACTAAAACCTGCAAAAGGTTGTCCTATAACTAAAACCAGCTTTCATAAAACTGCCCCAGCTATCATTAAAAACGGGCACCAGTGTCATATAACTGCCCCAGTATCACTTTAATTGCCCCACCCTGTAAATATAAAAAACCACCGGGCTATCACTATAACTGAACAGCTATCACTAAAAATGCACCAGCTGTCACTAAACCCTACACGACTATCACTTTTAAATGCACCAGTTTCATTAAACTGCCACCAGCTTTCACTTAATTTGCGAAAGCTGTCATTTTTCTAACCAGCTATCACTAAAAACTGCCCCAGAATCACTATAACTCCCCAAGTTTCATAAAAAAGGCACCGCTTCACTATAACTGCCCCAAGCTGTCACTAAAACTAAAACCAGCTATACTATAACGGCCCCAGCTATCACTATAATGCACAGCTGTCACTATACCCCAGCTGCCCACTATAACTGCAAAAACATCACTAAAAACTGCCCCCAAGCTGTCACTATAATTTCACCAGCTATCACTATAACTCCGCTGCCCACTAAAAACTACACCAGCTACCCATAAAATTTTGCCCCAAAGCGGGGAATATAACTGACCAGCTGTCATTTATACTCCAGCTGTCACAAAAAACGAAAGGGGGCTATAACTAAAAATGCACCGTGTCACTTAACTACCCAGCTATCACTATAACTGCACCAGCTATCACTATATGAAACCAGCTGCACTTACTGCACCGCTATCACTTAACTGCACCAGCTTTTCATTTTTAACGCCCCCAAGCTGTCATATAATTACCCAGCTATCACTAAAAATGCCCAGCTTAAATAAAAACTGACCGGGTTTTCACTTTACCCCAAGTTTGTCACTATAACTGCCCCCAGCTACCCCACTAAAACTGCCCCAGCTGTCCTTTTAAAACTACACCGCTATCACTAAACTGCACAGCTACCCACTTTAATTTGCCCCGGGCGGGCCCATAAAAATACACCAGCTTCACTAAAAACTGCACCAGTTATCACTTTAAATTTTGGAACCAGTTTGTCATTTTAAAACCCAAAACCAGTTTTTACTATAACTGCCCAGTTTTTCATTTAAAACTGAACCCAGCTGTCACTTTTACTCCAGCTAAAAATTAACTGCACGCTATACTAAAACTGCACCAGCTGTCACTTTTAATCCCACCAGCTATCATATAACGAAACCAGCTATCACTAAAACCCTTCACCGCGGGTCACTATAATACCCCAGCTATCCTATAACTGAAACCAGTATCACTTAACTGCCCCAGCTGTCACTAAAACCAAACCCCAGCTATCACTATAACTCCCCAGCTGTAAACTATATTTCCAGCGGTCACTATAAGCACCAGCTATCCCCTTAAAACGGGCACGTTGTCACTAAAAATGGGCCCAGCTTTTCATTTAAAACCCTGCCCAGCTATCACTATAACTACCCCAGCTTTCCCCTATAACTGCACCAGCTGTCCTAAAACTACCCCAAAGTGTCACTAAAAACTACAAAGCTTTCACTAAAACTGCACCAGGGGTCACTAAAAATTCCCCCAGCTGTCACTTTATTTTCTCCAGCTATCATTTTAACTGCACAGCTTCAAAAATAACTATACCAGTATCACTATAAACTGCACCAGCTTTTCACTATAACTGCACCAGTATCATATAACTGCACCACCCTTTCACTAAAACTAACCCCGGCTATCACTAAAAACTACAAAAGGCTATCACTATAATGCACCAGCTATCACTATACTGCAATTTTCATTAAAACTGCCCCAGCTGCACCCCCCCCTGACCAGCTTTCACTATAACTGCACCAGTGTACAAAAAAACTAAAACCTGCTATCACTATAACGGCACCAGCTATCACTAAAACTGCAAGCTATCATTAAAACGCACCAGCTGTCCTTAACTACACCAGCTATAAATATAACTGCACCAGCTACCCACTATAACTGCAAAAAGGTGTAACAAACTCCGTGTCCCCTATAATGCCCCAGCTTTCACTTTTAACCCCACAGCTGACTAAAAACTACACCAGCTATCACAAATAATGCCCCAGCTATCACTATAACTGCCCCACCCTGTCATATCCCAACCACCACTATCATATAACTGCCCCGCTTTCATATAATTTGCCCCCAGCTGTCACTAAAATACACCAGCTATCCCCATAACTGCACCAGAATAAATTTAACTGCAAAAAAAGCGGGTCACTATACCCGCTGTCATATAATTTGCACCAGCTTCACTATAACGGCCCCAGCTGTCACTTTAACTACACCAGTTCACTATAACTGCCCCCCAAGCAAATCACTTAACTGCCCCCAGCTGTCCACTATAAATTTCCCCACTATCACTATAAACTGAAACCAGCTTTTCATATAACTGCCCAGTGTAACTAAAAACTACCAGCTACCCCACAAAAACTGCCCCAGCTGTCACTTACTGGGGCTGCACTTTTAACCCTGCACCGTTTTCATAAAACCCTGCCCAGATGTCACTTAACTAGACCAGCTGTCACTATAACTCCCACCAGCTATCATTAAATACTCCAGTGTCACTTAAGCACCAGCAGTCATTTTAACTATTTTCCAGTTTGTCATTTTTAAATTTCAACAGCTATCACATACTGCCCAGTGTCACAAAAACTCCCACAGCTGTCACTATAACTACTCCAGTATCATTTTAAAAACTGCACCAGTATCACAAAAACATACCAGCAAACCCTAAAAAATTGCCCCAGCGGGTCACTATAACTGACCAGCTATCACTAAACTGCCCCCAAGCTATCACTATAAACTACCCCAAGCAAACACTTTAACTACACACCCTTAAATATAATTGCCCCGTATCATATAACTGCCCAGCTATAACTATAACTGCCCCAGCTGTCACTTTAACTGCAACAAAGTACTATAACTAAACCAGCTATCACTATAACTGCCCCAGTTTATCATTTAAAATTGCACCAGCTATAATATAATGCACCGGGCAAATCATTTTTACCCCCAGTGCCCATTTTAACTGAAAAACAGCTTTTCCTAAACTACACCAGCTATCACAAACTCCCACCAGTATCACTTTAACTGCACCAGTTGTCATTTACAATTTGCCCCAAAAAAGTCACTAAAATTTACCCCGCTATCATTAAACTAAAAAGCTATAATTTTAAAAAACCTGCAAAAGCTATCATTTTAAAAACTGCACCGTGTCACTATAACTGCACCAGCTGTCATTTAAAACTGCACCGGGCGGGTCATTAAACTACCCCAGCTGTCACTATAACTCACCAGTACCCACTTTAACAAACCCAAAGCTACCCTTAAATAACACCAGCTGTAACTAAAAAACTACACCGCAATCACTATAACACCCCAGCTATAAATTAAAAATACCCCCAGCTGTCACTTTAATTTACACCAGCTGTCACTATAACTACACAGCTGTCCCCTTAAATGCCCAGCTGTACATAACTACCCAGTATCACTAAAATACCAGTGTCACTAAAACTACACCAGCTATCACTAAAAACTAAAACCGGGGGGGTCACAAAACTACACCGTTGTCACTATAATTTAAAACCAGCTGTAAATAAAAACAAACCCCAGCTGTCAATATAAAGCCCCCGCTGTCACTAAAATACACAAGCTGTCCAAAAAAACGCACCAGCTGTAAATATAACAAACCCCAGCTGTACTTTTAACCCCCAAGTATCACTATAATTTTCACCAGTGTCACTAAAACCCCAAAACCAGCTGTCACTATAATTTCACCAGCTGCAAAATTAAACTAAAACCGCTGTCCTTTAACGCAAGCTGTCAAATAACTACACCGGGCTGTCACTATAACTGCACCAGCTGTCACTTAAAAAACCACCCTTATCATTTTAAACTGCAAAAGTTGTCATAAAAACAAACACCAGTTTGTCATTTTAAAACCTGAAACCAGCTGTCATTTATAACCCAGCTATCCTTTAACTGAAACAGCTGTCACTTTATCCGAAAAAGCTTTTCACTATAAACTGCACCAGCTGTCCTAAAACTGACCCAGCTGTCCCCTTAAAACTGAAACCGGGCCTGTCACTATAACTGAAACCACCCTGTCTTTAACTGCCCAAAACTGTCCCCTAAAACGCAACCGGCTGTCACTATAACACCAGCTGCCCTTTTTAAACTACACCGGGGGCGTCACATAAACTGCAAAAGCTGTATTTTAACGGCCCCAGCTGTCACTTTAACCCCAGTTTGCCCACTAAAACTGCACCAGTATAAATTAAACCCCAGCGGGCACTATAACTGCCCCAGCTGTCACTAAAACTGAACCAGCTGTAAACTAAAAACTGCCCCAAAACGGTCACTATAACTACTCCAACTGTCCTAAAAACGCACCAGTTGTCATTTTATAACACCAGCTGTCACTATAACTGCACCAGCTGTCACTAAAAACTGCCCCAGCTGTCATTTAAAAAATGCCCGCTGTCACTTTAACTGCCCCAAGTTGTCACAAATAACTACATAAAGTTGTCCCCCCCCCCCCTTATAACGCCCCATCGGGTTCACTAAAACTGCCCCCAGCTGTCACTATAACGGCACCAGCTGTCACTAAAATTACACCCCTGTCACTATAAACTGCACCAGCTGTCACTATAACTACCCCAAAGGGGTCCTAAAAACTGACCAGCTGTCACTTTAATACTCCACCCTGTCACTAAAACTGCCCCAAGCTGTCACTATAACGACCAGCTGTCATTTTAAAAACTAAATAGCTGTCATTTTAATGCCCCAGTGTCACTATAACTGCACCGGCTGTCACTATAACTCCCACCAGCTGTCACAAATAACTACTCCAGCTGTACTATAATTTACCCAGCTGTCACTATAACTGCAAAAAGCGGCCCACTAAAAAACTGCACCAGCTGTCACTTTTAACTAAAACCAGCTGTATTATAACTCCCAACAGCTTTTAAATATAATGCCCCGCTGTCACTAAAAACTCCCACCACCCTGTCACTATAACGCACCAGCGGGCACTATCACTACTCCAGCTGTCACTAAAACCCCTAAACCGCTGTCACTTTTAACTACCCCGTTTGTCACTATAACTACTCAGTTGGTCACTATAACTGAAACCAGCTGTCACTAAAAAATTTACCCCAGGTCACTATAAATTGCACCAGCTGTCACTATAATTTTAAACCAGCTGTCACTATAACTGCCCACCCGGGTCACTAAAAACTGCCCCAACTGTCACTTAACTGCACCGGGCTGTATATAACTGCCCCAGCTGGTCACTAAAAATACACCAGTTTATCACATAAATGCCCCAGTGTCACTATAATTTCACCAGCGGTCATAAAACCCTGAAACCAAGCTGTAAAAAAACTGCCCCGGGCTGTAAATATAACTACACCAGCTTTCACTATAACTCCCACCAGCTGTCACTTTTAAATGCCCCGCTTTTAAATATAACTGAAACCCAGCGTCACTAAAAACTGCCCAAAAGGGTCACTATAACTACCCCACCCAATCACTATCTGCACCAGCTTTTAATTTAACTGCCCCAAAGCTGTCACTAAACTACACCAGCTATCACTAAAAACTGCAAGCTTTTCATTTTAAAAACTACACCGCTGTCACATAACTCCCCAGTGTCATTAAATTACCCAGCTATCACTATAACGGCACCGGGCTGTCACTATAACTGCCCCAGCTGCCCTTAAAAAACTGCACCAGCTGTCCCCAAAAACTGCCCCAGCTGTTACTATAATTCACCAGCACATTTTAAAACCCTGCCCCAGCTATCACTTTTTAACTCCCCCCCAGCTGTCACATAACTAACCCCCTATATTTTAAAAATGCCCCAGGGGCCACTAAAAAACTACCCCGCTATCATAAAACGCCCCAGCTGTCACTAAAACCCCCCTTTGCACAGTGTCACTTAACTGAAACCAGCTGTCAACTAAAACCGCACCACCCTTTTTCACTAAAAAAATTACACCAGCGGTCCTATAACTACACCAGCGGGTCACAAAAACTACCCCAGCTGCCCACTATAACTACACAGCTTCCTATAAAAACCCCAGCTTTTCATATAACTACCCAAAGCGGGTCATTAACAAACCAGCTTTCATATAACCGCCCCAGTGTAACTATAAAAAACACCTTTTTTTCACATAACAAACCCCAGCTTTCCCTAAAATACACCAGCTGTCATAAAAAATTTACACCAGCTGCCTATACCGCCCCCAGTGTCACAAATAACACACCGTGTCATAAAACCAACCAGGAAAACCTAGGACTTATCAATGTATTTTTTTAGTCTTCTTATCCATTATTTCCTGAAAGTTTTTTTAAAATTTAAAGGGAATTTATGAATCTTTTTTTTTTTTCCTTGTTTTGTATTTTAGAAAATTTTTTTGGGAGAATTTGTTATGTGGGGCTGAAAACTGTGGCAACTTTTTCGTCCCCAGGAGTTTGAGCTCCTGGAGATCGAAAGTTTCCACAATTTTGGGCCACTTATTGTGGGTTTAATTTCCCAACTTTAAAAAAAATTTTGGACAACTTCTTCAACAGACTTTGTTTAAACTTTTTCTGTTCAACAAAACCATGTTAGTAAAACCGTTCCAACGGGGAAAAAAAAAAAAAGAAAACCTCGGTAGAGGAGGGGATCTCAGTGTGAAAAATTACTCCCGAAAACCTTTCCCTGTGAACGAAAACTTTTAGGCAGATCTATCTTAAATTTTTAAAAAAATCTAAGCAGAGCCCCCTTTTCAGTCCTTATGGGGACATAGGGGAAAGGTCCACCCCTCGAGTATGCAACACCATAGGGAAACCCCAAAACCATCATCAAGAATATATAAAAAACGGATAAAAAATAAGCAGGGGTTGAACGGAAAAAATACCAGGCCCAAAGGGGTTTATGAGTTATAAGCGAAGGTTAGTGACCCAAAAACCTGAGGACACTAGGGGACAGAAGGAAAAAAGGAAGAGGTGATAACGAAATCCCCCCAAAAAACTAAAAAAACGGGTACTGGGGGCCCGAGGCAAAAAGTTTGGGAGACAGGAAACAGGTACTGGAGACCCCGCAAAATGGATGGGGCTCAATATTTGGGTTTTCAAAGGGGATTCCCTTTAGCCTCAGAGTGGTTTTAGGAACGACCCGGGGGGGCAAAAAACAATAGAGGGAAATTTTTATAAGTAGCTTTAAAAAAGGGCATGACAGGGTTTTTTGTAGCCGGGGGGAGAGAGGTGTGTGTGCCCCGAGCGGCTTGTTTTAAAAAGGGAGGGCGAGGAAGGGGGGTGAGCAACATACAGAGAGTTACTAAAAAAAAAAAAGCCATTTAAGAAAAAAGAAAAAAAAAACGAGATAAAAAAAGGTAAATTTTTCCCGATATAAAAATTTCGAGAAGTTCTGTTTTTCATCATCAGTGTGGAAAAACAACCCAAAATTTTAAGAAACATTTTGTGCCACTTTACGGTGTTTAAAGTAGGGAAAAAATCAGCACTGTGCTACTTGCGGTGCTAAAGTAGGCAAACCCCTCAGCAATGTGTACTTGCGGTGCTCCCCGTAGGCAACACTCAGCAAATGTGGGTACTTGACGGTGCTCACGTAGGCAACACTCAGGGCCCCGTGTACTTGACGGGGGCTCAAAAGTAAAAGGGAACATCAGCGCTTGTACTTGACGGTTCTCAGTAGGGAAAAACTCGCACTGTCATTGCCCGGGGCTCCGTAGGCAACAAAATCACCCGTGCTACTTGACGGGGGTTCACGTAGGGGAACACTCGCATGTCAACACAAAATCTATGGTACTTTGAGGTGCCCCGTAGGCAACATCAGCCTGTACAACACAAAAAAATCTATGGGACTTGACGGTGCCCCACGTAAAGGGAACACTCAGCCCCTGAACAACACAAATATCTATGGTATTGACCCGGGGTCAGTGGGCCCCCCAAAAAAAAAAAAAAACTCAGCACTGTAAAAAACAAATATCTATGGTAATTGACGGGACTCAAAGTAGGGAAAAATCAGCACTGTAAAAACCAAAAAAACTATGGTACTTGGGCGGTGTCCGTTTGGCAAACTCAGCACTGTACACACAAATATCTTTTGGGGACTTGACGGTACTACGTAAAGGGAACATCAGCATGTACAACACAAATATCTATGGTTTCTTGACGGTCTCACATAGGCAAATCGCATGTTTAAAAAACAAACATCTATGGTACTTGGGCGGTGCTAAAGTAAAGGGAACATCAGCAATGGCTTAAATTGACGGTGCCACGTAGGCAACACTCGCACGGGGCTACTTGGCCCGGGGCTAGTTTGGCAACACTCAGCACTGTGCTATTGGGCGGTGCTCACGTAGGCAACACTCAGCACTGTACAACAAAAAAATTAAAGGTACTTGCGGTTTCCTTTTTTTTTTAAAGGGGAGGGAAACATCCCCGCCTGGTAATTGACGGGGGCTCACGTAGGAACACCAGCACCCGTGCTACTTTCGGTGCTCCCCGTGGTGCTCCCTAGAAAAATCGACTGTCAACACAAAAATCTATGGTACTTGGCGGTGCTTAGTAGGCAAAACCCAGCCCCGGGACAACACAAATAAATTTTGGTTTCTTTACGGTGCTAAATAGGGGAACACTCAGCACTGTGCTACTTGACGGTGCTCACGTAGGGAAAAACTCGCACTGTGCTACTTTTACGGTGCCCCCAAGTAGGCAACACTCAGAAATGTGCTACTTGACGGTGCTCACGTGGGAAAAACTCAGCACTGTAAAAACACAAATATTTGGGACTTGACGGTGCTCAGTAAAGGGAAACCGCACTGTACAACACAAAAAATTTTATGGTACTTGACGGTGCTCACGTAGGCACACTCAGCACTGTCTACTTGACGGGGCTAAAGTAGGCAAAAATCAGCACGGGGTAATTTTCGGTGCTCACGTAGGCAAAAACCAGCACTGTCAAAACAAAAAATTTAAAGGGACTTGACGGGGGCTCCCCGTAGGCAACAATCGCACTGTACAAAAACAAATTTTCTATTGTACTTTACGGTGCTCACGTAGGGGAAAACTCAGAAATGTGCAAACAAATAACTTTGGTTTTCTTGCGGTACTTTACGAGGGAACACTCAGCAAATGTAAAAAACAAATATTTGGTATTTACGGTGCTAAGTAGGAACACTCAGCAGTTTCAACACAAACCCTCTTTGTAAATTGGGGGGGTGTCACGTAGGGAACATCACACTGGGGCAACACAAATATCTTTGGTTTCTTGACGGTACCACGTAGGCAACACTCAGCATGTAAACACAATATCAAAGGGACTTGCGGTGCTCAGTTTGGGAAAATCAGCACCCGTGTAACACCCAAAAATCTATGGTACTTGACGGTGTCACATAGGGAACACTCAGCCTGTGCAACACAAACTTATTTGGGATTGACGTTGCTCACGGAGGCAAAAATCAGCCCAAACAACGTCCCCAAAATTTTTTAAGTTACTTACTCATTAAAAAAGGAATTCCAGCATACTCAGTAAAAAAAACATTCGGGGGTATATACAGATAAGTAACATCAAACAATAAAAAAAATTTCCTTTTTTCTTTGTAATACCTTTAAAAAATTTTTCTGTTGGCCCTTTGGGTTTGGTTAAGGTATACTGTGTGTACTTCTATGTTTTTTGAGCCGAGTTTATTGTACTTGTTATGTTGGTTTTCTCCCCCGTTTTTTCGTCACCTTTAAAACCCCAAAATAGTTTAAATTTTTAATGGGTTTGTAAATAGTTGGGGGTTTAAAGGGTACTGTTCACGAGCCTATTAGTTCTCTTGGTTTCGTAAAATTTTGAGCTAGTGGGTTTTCTTCCCGGAAAATATGGTACAACGCTGTGAATTTTCTACCTTCCTTTTTCTGGGAGATTGAAAAACGAGGAGGTTAATTTTTTAAAGGTAGGGGGGGGTTTTAAAAAATTAAAACAGGCATCCCATCTTTTTTTATCTGATTTTGAAATTTTTTAGGCGGTGCTTTTCACCGAGGATAATTACCACACTACTAATTTTTAACCCTTAATACCTTGGAGTTCTTCATTATTTTGATGAATTTAACCCGTTTTCCCCGCAAAAAAACGTTTTCAGTTTTCCTGGCCCCCACCATGTGACCTATTAAAATGTCACTTTTCTCTCTGACTATAAAATTTTTTTCGTAATTTCACTGCCGAAAAACCAAAACCCTTTTGTTTCTGTGAGTGCTGTTAATGCTTCACTCGGGGTTTTGTGAGGAGCCCCCTAAACAGTTTTTCAATTAAAAATTTTCTTTAAAAATCTGGGAAAGTTTGCAAATTTAGAAAGGGTATACTGTTTTGGGGAAGGGTTTTTGGTTTTTGCTGTCAAAATGAGTGTGGTTGGGGTAAATTTTGCACTGAGCTGTCAAATGAGGTGTGGTGGTTTTTTTTACCCCTTTAGCTGTCAAATGAGTGTGGTGGTGTATTTAGCAAGAGCTGTCAACTGGGTTGGGGGGTAAACCAGCACTGAGTGTCAACTGAGTGCTGGTGGTGTATCTTAGCCCCGAGCTGTCAAAAGAGTGCTGGTGGTTTTAATTTTTTAGAATGAGTTATCCAAAAACTGTGGTAGTGTATTTTACCCCTGAGCTGTCAAAATGAGTGGGGGTAGTGTATCTTACCCCTGAGCTGTCAAAAAAAGGGGCTGGTGGTTTTTTTTAGAGGCCTGGGGTCAAATTTGGGGCTGGTTTGTGTGTTCGCCCCTGAGCTGTCAATGAGTGTGGGGGTGTGTTTTCGCATTTTAGTGTTAAATGGGGGGCTGGTTAAAAGGGGTCTCAGCATGGCGGGTTTAACTGATGTTTTGGTTTTTTTTCTTTGCAATGAGCTGTCAATAGTGCTTTGGTTGGGGTATCTTAGCACTGGGGTGTCAACTGAGTGTGGTAGTGTGTTTTTTAGCACCCGGGCTGTCAACTGGTGCTGGGTAGTGTCTTAGCAATGAAATGTCAAAAAAGAGTGCTGGTGTGTTTTAGCACTGGGTGTAAATGAGTGTTGGTTTGTGTGTCTAGCCTTTTTAGCCCTTAACTGAGTGCTGGTAGTGTTTCTAGCACTGGGCTGTCAACTGAGTGTTGTGGTGTCTCAGCACTGAGCTGTCAGCTGGTGTTTATGTGTGTCTCAGCAAATGAGCTGTTTAGCTGAGTGTGGTAGTGTGTCGTACACTGGGTGTCAAATGAGGGTGGTAGTGATTTTAGCAAAAAGGGCTGTCAACTGAGTGCTGGTAGTGTATCCCAGCATTGGGGGTGTAACTGAGTGTGGGAGGTTTTATCTTAGCACTATGTTTAAAGGGGTGTGGTTTTGTGTTTTCCCCAGCTGGGCTTTTTCAAATTTAGTGCTGGGGAGGGGTTCCCAGACTGAGCTGTAACTAAGTGCTGGTGGTTTTATTTAGAAAAGCAATGAGCTGTTTAAATTTTAAAATTTTTGGTGTGTATCTTACGCTGGGCTGTCAACTGAGTGCTGGTAGTATATCGTAGACAGCACTGGCTGTCAACTGAGTGCTGTAGGTATCTTTGCGAAATGGGGTGTCAAAATGAGTGTTGGTAGGTATCTTAGGGCAGCACTGAGTTGTCAACTGGGGTTTGGTTTGTTTTTTCTTGCTGTCATCTGAGTGGGTGGTAGGGGTGTCTCAGACTTTAGTGTAAAATGAGTGCTGGTAGTGTATTTAGTACTGACTGCAATGAGTGTTCATGTGTTTTCTTAGCTGTTTTGAGTGTTGGGGTGTGTCTAGCAGGGGAACTGTTTAACTGAGTGCTGGTAGTGTATCTTAGCACTGAGCTGTCAATGGATGCTGGTAGTGTATCTTAGCAATGAGCGGGCAAGTGGTGCTCGTAGTTTTTTTTAGAGGGAGGGCTGGGGGTGTAAAAAAAGGGGTGGTAGAGTGGGCTTAGGGAGGGGCGTAAAATGAGTTTGGTAGGGGTGTCTTTGAAATGGGTGGTTTAAAATGGTGCTGGTAGTGTGTCCCCAGCACTGAGCTGTTAACTTTAGTGTGGGAGTTTTTTCTTAAACACTGGGCTGTCAAATGAGTGTTTTGGGAGTGGCCCCAGCAAACGGCTTAAATGAGGTTGGTAGTGTTATCACTGGGCTTTCAAAAATGAGTGTTGGTAGTGTGTCTAGCACGGGGGTGTTTAACTGAATTTCCGGGTTTGCGTGTTTCAGCATTGGGCTGTCAAAAGAAAGGTTTGGGAGTGTGTCTCAGCACTGGGTGTTAATTTAGTGTTTGGGAGTGTATCTTAGCAAAGGGTTGTCAAAAATGGTGTTGGTTTAAAGTATCTCAGCATGAGCTGTCAGCTGAGTGTTGGTAGTGTGGTTTTTTGCTTGGATGTCAAAAGAGTTTTGTAGTGTCTTAACAGTGAGCTGGCAACTGAGTGCTTTGGTGTGTCTTTGCACTGAGCGTCAACTGGTGCTGGGGAGTATCTTAGCAAATGAGTGTCAACTGAGTGTGGTAGTGTCTTAGCAATGAGTGTCAACTGGTGTGGGGAGTTTTCTTAGCATGAGGTCAATGAGTGTTTGGGAGTGTTTTTTCACTGACCTGTAAAAAAGGGGGTGCTGGTGTTTTCTTACACTGAGCTGTTTAAAAATGAGTGCTGGTAGTTTTCTTTGCCTGAGCTGTTTTTAAATGAGTGCTGGTGTGGGCTTAGCACTGAGCTGTCAACTGAGTGTGGTAAAGGGCCTTAGCACTGAAACTGTAAATGGGGTGTGGTAGTGGGCTTAGCACTGAGCTTTTCAACGGGGTGCTGGTAAATGTTTTTAGCACTGAGGGTGTCAAAATGGTGCTTGGTAGTGTGTCTTAGCACTTTAGCTGTCAACTGAGGGGGTTTTAGTGTGTTTTGCAAAGAGGGTTCAACTGAAATCTGGTAGTGTATCTTAGCATGAGCTGTCAAATGGGTGTCGTAGTGTTCTTAGAGAGGACTGGGCTGTTTTTAAATTTAGTGCTGGTAGAGTGTCCTTTTTATGAGTTTTCAAAATGAGTGCTGGTAGTGTGTCTTAGGGACTGGGCTGTCAGTAAGTGCTGGTTGGGGCAAAAAAGTCATAACCTGCAAATTTTATCTATACAAAAAATATTAATGAAACCCCCCAAAAAGTGAGGGTTTAAAAAAAAATGAGAGGGCTTTAACCTTTCCTCTCTTTTCCCTTTCCGCTCACTTTTTTTTCCCCCCCGGGACATTCCCTCTTATCTTTAAACTCTTTCCCTTCGTCTTTCCCCTTCCCCCGCCAGCCCTTTTCCCCCTCTCTCATATCTCACTCGCCCCCAGTAATGAAAAATGGTGCTGGGTGTGAAAATTGTGTCCCGGTGCTGAGAATTACTTAAAATAGGGGAAGGTGTAAGTTGTGTGGTGCCTGTGTATGTATATGTGATTTTTTATGTTTTGTGTGTGTGGTTGGGGTGTGTGTTTTGTTTTGTTGTGTGTGTTGTGTGTGTGTGTTGGGGTGTGTGGGGTGTGTGTGTGTGGGGTGTACAAACCCAATTGTACTCACCTAATTGTGGTTGCAGGGATCGAGACTCAGCTCCTGGCCCCGCCTCTTCACTCATCGCTACTGGGTCCTCTCCCTCTCTGCTTCTTGAGCTTTGTCGTACCTCTTCTTAAAACTATGTATGGTTCCTGCCTCCACTACTTCACTTGCTAGGCTATTCCACTTCCTAAGGTCCCTGTGACTCGTCTAAGTCTTCAGCTTTCAGTTGTGACCCCTTGTTTCTGTGTCCCCTCTCTGGAACATCCTATCTCTGTCCACCTTCTCTATTCCCCGCAGTATCTTATATGTCGTTATCATGTATCCCCTGACCCTTCTGTCCTCCAGTGTCGTCAGTCCAATTTCCCTCAACCTTTCCTCGTACGACATCCCCCTGAGCTCTGGGACTAGCCTTGTTGCAAACCTTTGTACTTTCTCTAACTTCTTGACGTGCTTGACCAGGTGTGGGTTCCAGACTGGTGCTGCATACTCCAGTATGGGCCTAACATACACAGTGTACAGTGTCTTGAACGATTCCTTATTAAGGTATCGGAACGCTATTCTCAGGTTTGCCAGGCGCCCGTATGCTACAGCAGTTATTTGGTTGATGTGTGCCTCCGGTGACGTGCTCGGTGTTATGTCACCCCAAGGTCTTTCTCCCTGAGTGAGGCCTGTAGTCTTTGTCCCACCTAGCCTATACTCTGTCTGCGGTCTTCTTTGCCCCTCCCCAATCTTCATGACTTTGCATTTGGCAGGGCTGAATTCGAGAAGCCAGTTTCTGGACCACATGTGCAGCCTGTCCAGGTCTCTTTGTGTGTGTGTGTGTGTGTGTGTGTGTGTGTGTGTGTGTGTGTGTGTGTGTGTGTGTGTGTGTGTGTTGTGGTGTGTGTGTGTGTTACTCACTCACCTATTTGTGGTTGCAGGGGTCGATTCATACCTCCTGGCCCGCCTCTTCACTGATTGCTCTGGGTTTCCTCTCTCCCCCTGCTCCACGAGCTTTATCATACCTCCCCTTTAAAAACTATGTATGGTTCCCGCCTCCACTACTTCACTTTCTAGGCTATTTCCCGGCTTGACTATCTATAAATGAAGAAATACTTCCTAACATCCCTTTGATTCATCTGAGTCCTCAACTTCCAATTGTGACCTCTTGTGTCTGTGCCCCATCTCGGGAAACATCCCGTCTTTGTCCACCTCGTCTATTCCGCGCAGTATTTTACATGTCGTTATCATGTCTCCCCTTACCCTCCTGGCCTCCATTGTCGTCAGGCCGATTTCCCTCAACCTTTCTTCGTAGGACAATCCCGTAGCTCTGGGCCCAAATCTGTTGCAAACCTTTGCACTTTCTCTAATTTTTTGCGGTGCTTGACTAGGTGTGAATTCCAAACTGGTGCGGGCATACTCCAGTAGGGGCCTGACGTAAAGGGTTTAAACAGAGTCTTGAACGAATCCTGACTGAGGAAATCGGAACGCTATCCGTAGGTTTGCCAGGCGCCCGTATGCTGCAGCAGTTATCTGTTGATGTGCGCCTCAGGAGATATGCCCCGGTGTTTACCACCCCAGATCTTTTTCCTTGAGTGAGGTTTGCAGACTTTGGCCATCTAACTTATTGTGTCTGCGGTCTTCTTTGCCCTTCCCAATCTTAATGATTTTGCATTTGGCAGGGTTTTAAATTTCAAGGAGCCAGTTGTGGACCAGGCTTGTAGCCTGTCCAGGTCTCTTTGTAGTCTGCCTGATCCTCATCCCATTTGATTCTTCTCATTTTAAATTCACATCATCTGCAAACAAGGACACTTCTGAGTCTATCCCTTCCCTTTATGTCATTCACATATACCAAGAACAGCACAGGTCCTAGGACTGATCCCTGTGGAATCCGCTTTTCACAGGCACCCACTCTGACACTCGTCACGTACCCTGACTCGTTGTTGCCTCCCTGTCAGGTATTTCTGATCCATTGCAGTGCCTTTCCTGTTATGTGTGCCTGATCCTCTAGCTTTTGCAGTAACCTTTGTAAAGGGAAATGTGTCGAGGCCCTTTTTGCAGTCCAAAAATGCAGTCGATCCACCCCTCTCTCTCTTGTCTTACTTCTGTCACCTTGTCATAAACTCTAGTAGGTTTTTGACACAGGATTTTCCCTCCCTGAAACCATGCTGGTTGTCAATTATACACTTGTTTCTTTCAGGTGCTCCACCACTTTCCTTCTGATGATCTTCTCCCTGACCTTGCATACTATACACGTTAGTGATACAGGTCTGTAGTTTAGTGGGCCCCACGTCGTCTCCCTTTTTAAAAATTGGGACTACATTTACCCTCTTCCATACCTCGGGGAGTTGCCCCGTTTCAAATGATGTGTTGAAGATCTTTGTTAATGGTACACACAATATCTCTGTTCCCTCTTTAAGGACCCACGGAGAGATGTTGTCTGGTCCCACCGCCTTTGAGGTGTCAAGTTCGCATAGCAGCTTCTTCACCTCCTCCTTGGTTATATGTACCTCATCCAGCACTTGCGGGTGCACCCCCTGCTCTGATTTCCTGGAGTCCTACTGGTTTCCACTGTAAATACTTCTTTAAATCTCGTGTTGAGCTCCTGACATACCTCCCGGTCGTTTCTTGTGAATTCCCCATCACCCTTCCTCAGTCTGATTACCTGGTCCTTGACTGTTGTTTTCTTCCTGATGTGGCTGTACAACAGCTTCGGGTCAGTCTTGACTTTCGATGCTATGTCATTTTCGTATTGCCGCTGAGCCTCCCTTCTTATCTGTGCATATTCGTTCTGCTCTTCGGCTAATCTCTTTTTTTTCCCTGAGTTCTCTGTCTTCTGTACCTTTTCCATTCTCTAGTACACCTAGTTTTTGCCTCCCTACACCTTTGGGTGAACCAAGGACTCGTTCTGTTCTTCCCATTATTTCTGTTTCCCTTGGGAACAAACCTCTCCTCTGCCTCCTTGCATTTTGTGCGACATAGTCCATCATTTCTTGTACTGGTTTTTCCTGTCAGTTCCCTCTCCCACTGAATGTCTTGAAAGAAGTTCCTCAAGCCTGAGTAGTTCCCCCTTTTGTAGTTTTGGTTTTTCCCACCCTATTCCCGCTGCTCTCTCCACTTGGAGCTCAACTATGTAGTCGAAGCACAGAACCACATGATCACTAGCTCCAGGGGCCTTTCATACATGATATCCTCGATGTCAGAACTACTCAGGTGAATACAAGGTCCAGTCTTGCTGGTTCATCCTCTCCTCTCTCTCTGGTAGTGTCTCTAACATGTTGATGCATGAGGTTTTCCAGTACCACATGCATCATCTTGGCTCTCCATGTGTGTGTGTGGTGTGTGTGTGAGTGTGTGTGTGTTGTGTGTGTGTTGTGTGTGTGTGGTGTGTGGTGTGTGTGTGTGTGTGTTTTGTGTGTTTGTGTGTGTGTGTGTGTGTGTGTGCGCGCGAGCGCGCTCACCTACTCATCTAATTGTGGTTCCAGGTGTCGATTCATAGCTCCTGGCTCTGACTCGTCGCTCTTCGCTAGTAGGTCCATTCTCTCCCTGCTCCATGATCTTTATCATACCTTATCTTAAAACTATGTATGGATCCTGCCTCCACTACATCACTCTCCAGATTGTTCCACTTCCTGACAGCTTTGTGACTGAAGAAGTACTTCCTAACATCCCTGTGACTCATCCGAGTTTTCAACTTCCAGTTGTGACCCCTTGTTGCTGTATCACATCTCTGAAACATTCTGTCCCTATCCATCTAGTCAATTCTTCTCAGTATTTTATACGTCGTTAAAATGTCCCACTTATCCCTCATGTTCTCCAGTGTTGCCAGGTTGAGTTCTCTTAACCTCTCCTCATAGTCCCTCAGCTCCGGGACTAGTCTCGTTGCAAGCCTTTGCATTTTCTCTAATTTCTTGACGTTTTTGAAATGCTGTGGGTTCCATACTGGTATTGCATACTCCAATATGGGCCTGACATACACGGTGTACAGTGTCGTGAACGACTGCTTACTTAGATGTCGAAACGATATTCTCAAATTTGCCAGGCGTCCGTATGTTGCAGCAGTTATTTGGCTGATGTGCGCCTCAGGAGATGTGCTTGTTATGATGCTCACCCCAATATGCTTTTCCTTAAGTTCTGCAGTCTCTGACCTCTTAGTCTGTACTCCATCTGCGGTCTTGTTTATCCTTCCCCAAGCATCATAATTTTGCACTTGCTGAGGTTAACCTCTAGGAGCCATTTGCCGGACCAGGCTTGCAGCCTGTCCAGATCCCCTTTTAGGCTTACCTGATCCTCGTCCGCTTGTATTCTCCTCATTAGCTTCACATCGTCTGCAGAGAGGGACACCTCTGAATCTGGCTCTTCCGTCATGTCATTCACACATACAAGAAAGAGCACCGGACCTAGGACTGACCCTTGTGGAATCCCACTCGACACATGCACACACTCTGACACCTCGTCTCGTACGGACACATGCTGTTTCCTTCCTGTCAGGTATTCCATGATCTACTGCAGTACTTTCCCTACTATTCTAGCCTGCTCCTCTAGCTTTTCAACCAGTCTCTTGTGTGGTACTGTGTCGAAAGCTTTCTTACAGTCTAAGAACATGCAGTCTACACACCCCCTCTCTTTCTTGTCTTACTTCTGTTACCTTGTCATAGAACTCCAATAGGTTTATGACGCAGGATTTCCCTTCCCTAAAGCCGTGTTGAGTGTCATTCCTGTCTAGGTGCTCCACCACTCTCCTCCTGACACTGTATCAGCAGTTTTAGCTGACACTGTATCAGTAATTTTAGCTGACACTGCATCAATAGTTATAGCTGAGGCCCCTGTACTGATCTGATTTCCTGGCGTTCATGTCATGGCAGACAAATACTGTAGTAGGCCTTAATTAAGCTGTATTGATGCCTCAGTCACACAGCACACTTTTCACAAATTATGTATGTTGATGGTTTTGTACACGACTACACTGGTGCAGCTGATAGTGCTGCTGTCATATAGTGATGGGTCTCACGTAGTAAGTGAAACACGCGTCAATAACTGGGCCTCTCCCCTTCAAAACTGAGCTGTTTG
Source organism: Cherax quadricarinatus (assembly GCF_026875155.1). Classification (NCBI taxonomy): domain Eukaryota; kingdom Metazoa; phylum Arthropoda; class Malacostraca; order Decapoda; family Parastacidae; genus Cherax; species Cherax quadricarinatus. The sequence goes on from NC_069399.1 coordinate 125,793,134, forward strand.
CCATATTCCTCGCAATCAAATGTGTCCATATATCAAAGGTTGACACCCCTTTATCATCAACAAATGCTCTTAACTACCTGAGTATTACTTGTGGTATGCTTACGTCGGAAGGCAGTCACAGGTATGGTAGGGTTGTGGAGAGTGGAGTCAGCGTACACCTGTGATTCCATTATCTTCACTGGGCTGTTACTTAGCGGTTTGAGAGCAATAATACAAAAAAAAACACTTCAACTGAACATCATTGACTTCATACTGTGGAAAATTGACACTGGTAAGTCTTTCAGGATGAAAATTAGACGTTTCGCCATCCAGCGGCTTTATTAATAGAAATTCAAGGACATAATTGGAAGGCAGTAAAGCCACTGGTTGGCTAAATGTCTACAATAAAGATACCTAGATGTATCTAATTTTTATCTTGTCGCTACTACATACCATTCATGTACAACAAATCTATCATCACTATATCATGCAGGAGGAGCCACATGTCTTATCATCAATCTATCATGCAGGAGGAGCCACATGTCTTATCATCAATCTATCATGCAGGAGTCACATGTCTTATCATCACTCTATCATGCACGAGGAGCCACATGTCTTATCATCACTCTATCATGCACGAGGAGCCACATGTCTTATCATCACTCTATCATGCACGAGGAGCCACATGTCTTATCATCACTCTATCATGCAGGAGGAGCCACATGTCTTATCATCAATCTATCATGCAGGAGTCACATGTCTTATCATCACTCTATCATGCAGGAGGAGCCACATGTCTTATCACTCTATCAAGCAGGAGCCGCCACATGTCTTATCATCACTCTATCATGCACGAGGAGCCACATGTCTTATCATCACTCTATCATGCACGAGGAGCCACATGTCTTATCATCACTCTATCATGCACGAGGAGCCACATGTCTTATCATCAATCTATCATGCAGGAGTCACATGTCTTATCATCACTCTATCATGCAGGAGCCGCCACATGTCTTATCATCACTCTATCATGCAGCAGCCACATGTCTTATCATCACTATAATGCAGGAGGAGCCACATGTCCTATCATCAATCTATCATGCAGGAGCCACATGTCTTATCATCACTCTATCATGCAGGAGGAGCCACATGTCCTATCATCAATCTATCATGCAGGAGCCACATGTCTTATCATCACTCTATCATGCAGGAGGAGCCACATGTCTTATCATCACTCTATCATGCAGGAGGAGCCACATGTCTTATCATCACTCTATCATGCAGGAGCCACATATCTTATCATCACTCTATTATGCGGAGCCACTGTTTTCACCTATCATGCAGGAGCCACGTTTTATCATCAATTCGGGAGCCACATGTCTTATAAACCATCATGGAGGAAGAGCCACATGTCTTATCGTCACTTATCAGCAGGAGGACCACATTCTTTATTACACTCAATATGACCACATTTTCTTACACTCTATCTGCACGGGGCCACAGTCTTATTATAACTTTATCATGCACGAGGATCCAAAATTCTTATCATCACTTTATCGGAGCACAGTCTTATCACTCTACATGCGGGAGCCACATGTCCCTTTATCATCACCATCAGCAGGCCATGCTTATTACCACTCCATCACAGGAGCCACAGTCTTTATCACTCTATCATCAGGGGAGCCACTGTCTTATTATCACCTATCATGCAGGAGGACCCACATTCTATCATACCTATCATGCAGGGGGAGCCATAGTTAGGGTGCACCCAACAAAATAAACAACTCTTGGATGAAAACCAGAAAACTCTGGAGGTTCAATCACCACCGCCAGAGAGTGGACCAAACAAATGAAATTTTTGCCCACCTTCATTCTTTATGTTCGGGAATGCAATAAAATTAATGAATTCAGAGACAAACTTTCAAAATGTTCAGAAATGTCAAAGTATTTACCCACAGGGGACAGTATCAACCATTTTGGAAAAATACCCTACTTTGCCCACTTTTTAAATAACGAAAAACCATTGAACTTTTTACACGCTACCTTGCTAAAATATAAGGAATCTTTTAGATTTAGTTCAACTGCATAAATAACACATTGGTTTTAAACCCGAACAAAAATTTAAATAATTATCAAAGCTTAATCCTTGGGTCCCATGAACATTGGGGGGGAAAAATGTTTTTTTTCAGGGGTTTTGGGGTTCGAAAAGGGCCCTCCTAATTGCCTCTTTAAAATTTCGACTCCACCCACACTATAAGTATAGATAATAAAAACTAAATAAACCCCGTAGTGGGGGAAAAACCAAATGACATGCACCCTGGTTTTCAAAGTCTGGCCTCCGGCCGGCCCCCCCGGGGGTAATGTGCCCAAAATAAAAAGAAGAAAGGATGTAGAATTCCCCCCAATGCCGGGGATCAACCATTATCATCCTTAAAAAAATTCGTAAAGGTTCAGAAACTTATGATAAATAGGTTCACTTGCAAAAACAAAAGGACCAATCCTGGTAAATTGAAAACATGTCCCTGGCACTAAACCAGCGAGAGTTCGTTTCTAAAGGCATTGAAAAACCCTGTTAACTCCTTTCCCCCTCACCTGCCCCCTTTCCCTCATCCCCACCTACCCTTCCTATCCCCCCTGACCCCTTCCTTATCCCCCCCTGACCCCTTTCCCATCCCCTGACCCCTTCCTTCTCCCCCCTGCCCCCTTCCTTCATCCCCCCGCCCCTTTCCCTTCACCCCACCGCCCCCCTTCCTTCATCCCACCTACCCCTTCCTTCATCCCCCTGCCCCCTTTCCCTTATCCCACCTGCCCCCCTTTCCTTCATCCCACCGACCCCTTCCTTCTCCCACCTGACCCCTTCCTTCATCCCACCTGACCCCTTCCTTCTCCCACCTGACCCCCCCTTTCTCCCACCTGCCCTTCCTTTATCCCCCTGACCCCATTCCTTCATCCCACCTGCCCCCTTCCTTCATCCCCCCTGACCCCTTCCTTCATCCCACCTGCCCCCTTCCTTCACCCACCTCCCCCTTTCCCTTTCCCCCCCCACCGCCCCCTTTCCCTTTCACCCACCTGACCCCTTCCTTCACCCCACCTGCCCCCTTCCTTCATCCCACCTGACCCCTTCCCTTTTCATCCCCCCTGACCCCTTTTCCCCCCCACTGACCCCTTCCTTACCCCAATGCCCCTTCCTTCACCCACCTACCCCTTCCTTCCCCCCACCTGACCCCTTCCTTCATCCCACCTGCCCCCTTCCTTCATCCCACCTGCCCCTTTCCCTTCATCCCCCTGCCCCCTTCCTTCATCCCACCGGGCCCCCTTCCTTTTTCCCCCTTCCTACCCCTTCCTTCATCCCCCACCTGACCCCTTCCTTCATCCCACCTGACCCCTTTCCTTACCCCACCCCCCCCTTCCTTTCATCCCACCTACCCCTTCCTTATCCCACCTGATTTTCCCTTTCACCCACCTGACCCCTTTCCTTCACCACGACCCCTTCCCTTTCTCCCCCCTGACCCCTTTCCCTTTTCACCCCCCGGGGCCCCTTCCTTATCCCACCTGACCCCTTCCTTCATCCCACCTGACCCCTTCCTTCCCACCTGACCCCTTCCTTCACCCACCTGACCCCTTCCTTCTCCCCCCGACCCCCCCTTTCCCTCCACCTGACCCCTTCCTTCATCCCACCTGACCCCTTCCTTCATCCCACCTGACCCCTTCCTTCACCCCACCTGACCCCTTCCTTCATCCCCCCCTGCCCCCTTCCTTCACCCACCTGACCCCTTCCTCATCCCACCGACCCCTTCCCACCCACCTACCCCTTCCTTCATCCACCTCCCTTCTTCATCCCACCTGACCCTTCCTTCATCCCACCTGCCCCCTTCCTTTTTTCCCCCCTATCCCACCCTTCCCCCCCGCCCCCTTTCCCTTTTTTCCCCCCCACTGACCCCTTCCCTTTTCCCCCTACCCCTTCCTTTTCCCACCTGACCCCTTCCTTACCCACCTGCCCCCTTCCTTCTCCATCTGCCCCCTTCCCTCTCCCCACCTGCCCCCCTTCCTTCATCCCCATTGACCCCTTCCTTCCCCCCCCCCTACCCCTTCCTTCTCTCCCCCCTGACCCCCCCTTCCCCCCATCTGCCCCCTTTCCCTCCCCCCACCTGACCCTTCCTTTTCCTCACCTCCCCCTTCCTTCACCCCACCTACCCCTTCCTTCATCCCCCTGAACCCCTTCCTTAACCCACCTGATCCCTTTTCACCCCCCTGATCCCTTTCTCTCCCACCTCCCCTTCCTTCATCCCACTTGCCCCCTCCTTCCCCACCTGCCCCCTTTCCCTTCTCCCCCATCGGCCCTTTCCTTCTCCCCCATCTGCCCCCTTCCCCTTTCCACCGCCCCCTTCCCTTTTCCCCCCACCTAAACCCCTTCCCTTTCACCCACCTCCCCTTCCTTCTCCCCCATCTGACCCCTTCCCCCCCCACCTGACCCCCTTCCCTTTCATCCCCTCTGCCCCCTTTCCTTCTCCCCCCCTGCCCCCCTTCCTTCTCCCCACCTGCCCCCTTTCCTTCTCCCCTTTGCCCCTTCCCCTCCCCACCTGCCCCCTTCCTTTTCCCACCTGACCCCTTCCTTACCCCCCCTGCCCCTTCCTTCATCCCCCAAACCCCTTCCTTCATCCCCCCTACCCTTTCCCTTTTCATCCCCCCTATCCCTTTCTTCACCCCCCTGACCCCCCCTTCACCCCCCTGATCCCCCCTTCATCCCACCTCCCCCTTCCCCTTCTCCCCCCTTTGGGCCCTTTTCCTTCCCCCCCCATTTGCCCCTTCCCTTTTTCCCCCTTTCCCCCTTTCCCTTTTCCCCACCTGACCCCTTCCTTTACCCCCCGACCCCTTTCCCTTCTCCCCCATCTGCCCCTTCCCCCCCCCACCTGACCCCTTTTCCTTTCATCCCATCTGCCCCCTTTCCTTCTCCCACCTCCCCCCCTTCTTTCCCACCTGCCCCCTTCCTCTCCACCATCTGCCCCCTTCCCCTCCCCACCTGCCCCCTTCTTTTCCCTCACCTGACCCCTTCCTTCACCCCACCTGCCCCTTCCCTTCACCCACCTGACCCTTCCTTCACCCACCGATCCCTTCTTATCCCACCTACCCTTTTTTTCTTCATCCCCCTCCCCCTTCCTTCATCCCCCCGCCCCTCCTTTTTCCCCCCTGACCCCTTCCTTCTCCCCCATCTGGCCTTTCCTTCTCCCCCATCTCCCCCCTTCCCCTTCCCCTGACCCCTTCCCTTTTTTCCCCACCTGACCCCTTCCTTTTTTCCCACCTGCCCCCTTTCCCTTCCCCCCTTTCCCCCTTCCCTTCCCCCCCGACCCCCTTCCTTCATCCCCATTGACCCCTTCCTTCTCCCCACCTGCCCCCTCCCCCCCTCCCACCTGACCCCTTCCTTCCCCACCACTACCCCTTCCTCTCCCCCCCTGACCCCCCCTTTTCCCTCACCTGACCCCTTCCTTCACCCCCCCCTGCCCTTTTCCTTCTCCCCTTTTACCCCCTTCCCTTTCTCCCCCCCCTGAACCCTTTCCCTTCTCCCCACCTACCCCTTCCTTCTCCCCCACCTGACCCGTTCCTTCTCCCCCATCTGGCCCTTTCCTTCTCCCCACCGCCCCTTCCCTTCTCCCCACCGACCCTTCCTTCCCCCCACCTCCCCCCTTTTCCTTCTCCCCCACCGACCCCTTCCTACTCCCCACCCACCCCTTTCCTTCTTCCCCACCTACTCCTTCCCTTCTCCCCATCTGCCCCCGTTCCTTCTCCCCCATCGCCCCTTTTCCTTCTCCCCCCCCTACCTCTTTCTTTCCCCACCTGCCCCTTCCCCTTCTCCCTCACCTAAACCCCCCTTCCTTCACCCCCCCTGACCCCCCTTCCCCCCACCTGACCCTTTCCTTCCCCCCACCTGCCCCCTTTCCTTCTCCCCCAAATGCCCCCTTCTTTCCCCCGCACTGTCACCTTCCTTCTCCACACGCCTTTTTCCTTCTCCCCACCTACCCCTTTCTTCCCACCTAACCCCTTCCCTTTTCCCCCCCCTGACACCTTCCCTCCCCCCGCACCTTCCTTTCCCCTCACCTACACTTCCTTCCCCCATCTGGCCCCTTCCTTCTCCCCCCCACTGCAAGTCCCGTTAGGGGCCCCTGTCTTAGTTTTTGCACAAACTCTTCGTGGGAACTTTTTCAAAAGCCTTCTGTAGTAGAAGAAAATGTAACCCTACCCACCCCCCCCCCTCGTGTCCTTATTTCTCTTCTTGTCTTTAAAACTCCATGGGTTTGTGCACGGTTTCACCTTTCTTAAAAAAATGGGGACATTTGCAGTCTTCCCACATTTTTGGGGGTTGCCCATTTTAATCGATGTGTTGAAGATTATTGTTGCCACACACAGAAATTGCTCCTTTCTTAGGGCCCACGGAAAAACCAGTTTCAATCCCACCGCCTTTGAGGATTATTCACCCGCAGCGCTTTTACCCCCCTCCTCATTGTGTGTATTTCGTCCCGCACTTGTTTGGGTATCCCTTCTGGGGCCCCACTATTCCAGCTTTCCCGAGTCCTTCTTGTCTCATGTTGACTCCCACATACTTTCGGCATCTCTTTTGAACTCCCCTCCTTCCTTCCTAAACCCGTACCGGTCCTTGATGTTTGTTTTCCTCCTGATGTGGGTTTTAACACTTTGGGCAGACTTGGCTTTTAATCTTATCGTTTCCAATTCCTCTGGGCTTCCCTCCTTATCTTGCACATTTTTTTCTGGCCTTTGACAATCTCTATATTTTTTGGGCCTTTTCTTCTATATTTTTTCTATTCTCTAGCATACTTTGTTTTTGCCTCTCCACCTTTGGGTAAGCCAGGGGTGTCTGGTCTTCCCATTATTTCTGTTGCCCTTGGTAATAAACCCCCCTGCCTCCCTTTCATTTTTTCACCTAACCTAACCTTAGAAAACCCACCCCAAATTAACCCAAAATAACTTTAACCCAAGCAAACCTAACCCAACCTAACGTAACAAATTAAACCAAAAAACCCACCCAAACAAAATAGCCTAACTTAGCCTAACTTTAAATAAGCAAACCTAACCCAACCTAGCCTAAGTTAACCTAACTTAAGCAAACAACTAACCAACTTGACCAAGGGAAACCAACTTAACCCCAAAATAACCTAATCAACCAACTTGCCTAGCAAACCCCAAACCAACCAACTTAACCATGCGGTATCCTGCCCCCTCCCTCGTACCTGCTCAGTTTTTCCATCCGCTATCCTACCCCCCTACCGTGTCTCCTCCACCTGCTCTCCCGTCTCCCCCTCATACCCACGTCTCTCTCCATCCTGCATCCGTCTCCTCCCCCCGTACCCGTGTCCCCCCATTTGCATCCTGTTCCTCCTCCCTCCCCACTCTGCTCTCCATCCTGTATCCTGTCTCCTCCCCGACCTACGTCTGCCTCCTCCCGCATTTTCCCTCCCTCGTACCTGCGTCTGCTCCCATCCGCTATCCTTTCCCTCCCCCCGTACCTTTTTCTGCTCCCCCTCCGCTATCCTTTTTTCCTCCCCCTACCTACCTGCCTCCATCCTCTACCGTCCCTCCCTCGTACCCCCTTTGCTCTCCCCTCCGCTATCCTTTTTTCCCTCTACCTGCGTCTGTCTCCATCCTGCTACCTGTCTCCCCCCCTACCTGGTCTCTCCCCATCCCGCTATCCTGCTCCTCCCTGTTTCCTGTGTCTGCTCCCCAAACCCCTATCCTGCTCCTCCCTCGTACCTACGTCTGCTCCCACCCCGCTATCCTGTCACCTCCCTCGACCTGTGTTGCTCCCCACCTGCTATCCTGTCCCTCCCCGTACCCGTTCTGCTCTCCATCCTGCTATCCCGTTCCTCCCTCGTACCGTTCTTCTCCCCCCCCTGACCTGTCCCTCCCCGTACCTAGTTTTTCTCCATCCTGCTATCCGTCTCCTCCCGACCGCGTCTGCTCTCCATCCGCTACCCGTCTCCCCCTCGTACCTGTGTCTGCTCTCCAACCTGCATCCGTCTCCTCCCTGTACCTGTTCTGCTCCCCATCCTGCTATCCTGCCCTCCCTTACCTTTCTGCTCTCCACCTGCTATCCTGTCTCCTCCCTCTACCCTTTTCTGTCCCCCTCCTTCATCCTGTCTCCTCCCCCGTACCTACTCCTTCTCCCTCTGAACTTCCCCCTCGCCCGTTCTCTCTCCATCCTGATCCGTCCCTCCCTCTACCTGTGTCTGCTCTCCCATCCTGCATCCTGTCTCCTCCCCGTCCCGTGCTGCTCCCATCCTGCTATCCTGCTCCCCCCTCTACCTGTGTCTCTCTCCATCCCGCTATCCCGTCCCTCCCCCGTACCTGTGTCTGCCCCCCCCTGCTATCCTTCTCCTCCCCGTCCTGTGCTGCTCTCCACCTGCTATCCGGGCTCCTCCCTCGTACTGGGGTTTCCCCCTTCCTGCTACCTTCTCCCCTGTACCTACGTCTGCTCCCATCCTGCTATCCTTTTCCCCCCCTCGTACCCGTTCTGCTCTCCATCCGCATCCTTCTCCTCCCCTACCCGTGTCTGCTCTCCATCCTCTATCCGTCCCTCCCTCGTACCGTGCTGCTCTCCATCCGCACCTGCTCCTCCCCGACCGTGTCTGCTCCCCACCTTCTATCCTTCTCCTCCCTCGTACCCTTTTCTGCTCCCTCCTGATTTCCTGTCTCCCCCCTGTACCTGTGCCCTCCCCACCGCTATCCTGTCTCCCCCCTCGTACCTGGTCTGCTCCCCCCCCCCTGCTATCCGTCTCCTCCCTCGTACCTAGCTTCTCACCAACCCGCTAAACCGTCCCTCCCCGTACCTACTTCTGCTCACATCCTGCTACCTGTCTCCTCCCCCGAAAACCCCGTCTGCTCACCATCCTGCTACCCGTCTCCTCCCTCGTACCTCGTCTTCACCATCCTGCTATCCCGTCCCTCCCCCGTACCAGTTGCTCACCACCTGCTATCCTGTCTCCTCCCTCGTACCTAGTTGTCTCCTCCTGCTACCTCCCCCCCCCGTACCACTCTCTCACCATCCTGCATCCCCCCCTCCCTCGACCTATCGCCACCATCCGCTATCCCCCCTCCCTCGTACCCGATCTATTCCTACCAAAAAAAATTTGAGGAACGTTGTTGTAGCAGCGCAGGGGGTGATGGGCTCGATCCCCGTCATGAAGGGCCGACTGACACTGGCCTCAGTGCACTCATCCAAGGCTGCTTTTTCATCCCCTTTGTCTAGACACTGCTGTCTTCTTCTGTCTGTCTGTCTGTCGTCTGTCGTTGGCTGTGCTTCTGTCTCCTGCGTCTGTCGTCTGTCTGCTGTTGGCTGTGTCTGTCCCCCCCCCCCTTCTGTCTTCTGTCTGTCTGTCTGCCCCGTTTTCCCCTGTCTGTTTGTCTCTCGTCTGTCTTAGGCTTTCAAGGTTTCAAGTTTAAGTCTGTGCGCATACACCCCCTTACCCCTCCCCCCCCCCTCCCCCCTCCCCCCTCCCCCACCCAGCTTACACTACAACACTCATCTTTTCTAAAAAATAAACAATATTTTTAAGTAGTCTTTACTGCGTACTTTATTTTTTTAAAAAACGGCTTTTTTTGCTTCAGCTTTGTTTTTTCCACGCTTTTTTTGCTCTCAGCTTTTTTACCACGCTTTATTTTCTTCATTTGTTTTATCCACGGCTTTATTTTTTCTCAGCTTGTTTTTCCAGGCTTTATTTGCTCCACTTTTTTTTATCACGGCTTTTTTTGTCTCAGCTTTTTTTTTATCCACGCTTTTTTTGGTCTCAGCTTTATTTTTTTTATCCCCGGGTTATTTGCTCTCGCTTGTTTTAAACCCGGGTTTATTTTCTCTCAGCTTTGTTTTATCCACGGGTTTTTTTTTGCTCTCAGCTTTGTTTTTATCCCCGCTTTATTTGCTTCACTTTTTTTTATCCACGGCTTTTTTGCTCTCAGTTTTTTTATCCACGGCTTTTTTTGCTCTCACTTTGTTTTTTCCCGGGTTTATTTTTGGGCTCAGCTTTATTGTTTATCCACCTTTATTTGCTCTCAGCGTTTATCCCGGGTTTTTTTGCTCTCAGCTTTGTTTTTCCCCCGCTTTATTTTCTCCACTTTTTTTTTCCCGGCTTTATTTGTTCGCTTTGTTTTATCCACGGCTTTATTTGCTCCAGCTTTGTTTTACCACGGTTTATTTGCTCTCAGCTTTTTTTTATCCACGGGTTTATTTGTCTCAGCTTTTTGTTTTATCCACGGCTTTATTTTGCTCTCAGCTTTGTTTTATCCAACGGCTTTATTTGCTCTCAGCTTTATTGTTTTATCCACGCTTTATTTGCTCTCAGCTTTGTTTTATCCAGGCTTTATTTGCTCTCAGCTTTGTTTTATCCACGGCTTTATTTGCTCTCAGCTTTGTTTTATCCACGGCTTTATTTGCTCTCAGCTTTGTTTTATCCACGGCTTTATTTGCTCTCAGCTTTGTTTTATCCACGGCTTTATTTGCTCTCAGCTTTGTTTTATCCACGGCTTTATTTGGTCTCAGCTTTATTGTTTTATCCACGGCTTTATTTGCTCTCAGCTTTGTTTTATCCACGGCTTTATTTGCTCTCAGCTTTATTGTTTTATCCACGGCTTTATTTGCTCTCAGCTTTGTTTTATCCACGGCTTTATTTGCTCTCAGCTTTATTGTTTTATCCACGGCTTTATTTGGCTCTCAGCTTTATTGTTTTATCCACGGCTTTATTTGCTCTCAGCTATTGTTTATATCCCACGGCTTTTTTTACACTCAGCTTTATTGTTTTATCCACGGCTTTATTTACACTCAGCTTTTTGTTTTATCCACGAGTTATTTACATCAAGCTTTTTGTTTTATCCACGGCTTTATTTACTCTCAGCTTTATTTGTTTTATCCATGGCTTTATTACTCTAGCTTTATTGTTTTATCCACGGCTTTATTTACTCACTCAGTTTATTGTATTATCCACGTCTTTATTGTCTCTCAGCTTTATGTTATCCACGGCTTTATTTACACTCAGCTTTATTGTTTTATCCACGGCTTTATTTGCTCTCAGCCTTTATTGTTTTATCCACGGCTTTATTTACTCTCAGCTTTTTTCTGTTTTATCCACTGGCTTTATATACTAGCTTTGTTTTAACCTGGCTTAATTGTTTACTCTCAGCTTTGTTTTACCCTCGGCTTTATTGTTTTCATCTCAGCTTTATTGTTTTACCCTCGGCTTTATTGTTTTTACTCTCAGCTTTATTGTTTTACCCTCGGCTTTAATTGTTTTACTCTCAGCTTTATTGTTTTACCCTCGGCCTTATTGGATTTTTACTACTCAGCTTTATTGGTGTTCCTAGGCTTTAATTTGTTTTTCTTTCAGCTTTATTGTTTTACCCTCGGCTTTATTGTTGTACTCTCTGCTTTATTGTTTTACCCTCGGCTTTATGTTTTACTCTCAGCTTTTTGTTTTACCCTCTCAGCTTTATTGTTTTACTTCTCAGCTTTATTAGTTTTACCCCCTCTGCTTTATTGTTTTACTCTCTGCTTTAGTGTTTTTTACCCTCGGCTTTTATTGTTTTACTCTCAGCTATGTAGTGTTTTACCCCGGCTTTATTGTTTTACTCTCAGCTTTAGTGTTTTACCCTCGGCTTTATTTTTTTTACACTTGACTTTGTTTTACTCTCGGTTTTATTAATTTTACTTCTTATCTATCTACTGGAGGGATTTCGAGGGGGTCAGCGCCCCCGAGGCCGGATCCATGACCAGGCGCCTCTGGTGGATCAGAAACCTGATCAACGAGTCTGTTACTGCTGGGCCGCACTAGCAAACGTATGAACCACAGCCCGGCTGAACCGGTACTGACTTTAAATATCTGTCCAGCTCCGTCTTGAAGACAACCAGGGGTCTTTTCTCTTATGACTGGTGGGAGGCTGTTGAACAGTCTTGGGCCTCGGACACTTATGGTGTTTTCTCTTAGTGTACTAAATGCGCCCTACTTTTCATTGGGGGTATTTTGCACCGCCTGCCCAGTGTTTTACTTTCGTAGGGAGTGAGGTGAGGTTGTGACCAGAGCTTTGGTAAGATGGGGGAGGAAGAAGGATGGAATGTTGGAAAGGTAATGTTTTAAAGGTAAGTGACCTATCCACTTTGGAGCAGTTTAAATAACGGTGTGGATGTTGGTAATTCCGTTAGAAAATTGAGACACTTATTGCAGCACTATTGGGAATCTTTATTCAGGAAAGTTTCGCCACACAGTGGGCTTCATAAGTCCAATACAATGAGGAGGAAGGCGTTTAGGAGAGGAGGAGAATGAGTTAATCAGTCCTCAAAACCATTCATCACCAATTCGTAGAAAAGTTGACTTCATGAGATTGGTATACTCCTGCCCATCAGTTGCGCCACCGCGATACAGACTGTATACCAGTGTGCCATGAAACTGGAAGGATGCTACTGTTTGAAAGTTGCCTTTTTTTTATCTTTTCTTTTTTTTTGCGCAAGAGGTCGGTCGTTTAAGCCTGCGACTGGAGGTGGTAGTTGACAGGTCGTTTTGTGTAGGTTGGCTTGCTCACCCTGGAGTTGGCTGGCCTAAGCACTTCCTGGGGCGGTGTCGTGCTGTGGAGGTATAGATGATACAAGGTTAGTTGTAAGGTGTTGTTGACAGAAGTGGGTCACTTAAGACTGGGGGAGCGTTAATCCATGTTACTGGGTGTTAGAATGGTTTGGTAGTAAACCATTCTTCTAATTCTTCTGGGAGGTCACTCAGGGATCTTCGTCGATGGAAGTTCTCCTTGTGGATGGAGCGTTGGACTCATTTGTTGGAGGGTCAAAATCTTTGGGATCTGTAGGGGGGGAGGGGTGCTGATGGTGTAGTCGGTCGTTGTTCGTTGATTGGGGTGGTTCTCTCTGTCAGAGACATAGAGCTCCTGCATTGTCTATAGTGTCTCTTCTTTAATTTGTCATGGATGACATTTAATTGCAGTGATTCTCTGTTGTACCTGCAGGTCTTCCAGTCCTGAATCTTGCGTCTCTGAATCTGTGCGGGTGATGGAAGCGGAGGGCTTTGTTTTGGAACTCTGCAGTTTTTAGCATGTTGGTTTTAGTTGTCGTGACATGGGTACGCTAGGGTATTCATAGCAGGTCTGATATCATCTTGTACAGGTTGTTTCTTGAGTGGGGAGGGAGGAGCTGCGTTGAATCGGAAAAGTTGACCGATACGGGGTTTTGCTAGGTTCCACTTTTTTGGTTATGATGGGATGTGGAGTTAAGTAATCTTCGATCTCATACCCAGGATCTTGTTTGGATTTCTGATGCGATTCATGTACCTTCTGAGGGAAAATGCCTCCCTTTGTCTTCTCTATGGTTGATGCTAAATCAAACGATGGTGCTGATAAAGGACTTTATCTGGGTTGGTTGTGATTCCTCGCTGCATTCCAGTGGAGTTACAAGTCAAGTGATTCCAGGTGTTCCAGTAGTTTAAAGTCTTCGAGGAAACTTATAGGTGCAGTAAAAGGTTCTCTGCACATTCTCTAGGTCTGCAATTTTCACCTGCCTTGAAGGAGGATGTTAATGTTACAGCAGTATTTCCAGCCCAGAGAGAACAAATGATTTCAAAAGGATCTCAGCAGAATACTTTTGTTTTGAATTTTCTCATTATCCATCCTATCATTTTCAACGCAAATTGTGAATAAGAAGCATTGTTGTGATCCTCAGACATTACAATCCCAGGTCGTCACATTTACTTTTCCGACTCTATTTGTATGATTAGTTTGTACTATACTCAGTTCTAGTTATTATCTCCTCCAGTTTTCCCTAACGGAGTGGTAGGATTTTCTTCATTGAACATCAAATTGTTTTCGTTGCCTATTGGTAAAACTTGGTTTATATCTTCTTGGAGGGTTAACCGTGTCCTCAATGGATGGACACAGTCTCTTGCAGACCCGTAGTATCGTCTGACCAAAGGATAAGACCGGTGCTATGGATTACATCTCTATGTCTAGATGAAGATGACGGATACAGAGCTCTTCTCTACGGCAGCTTCCAATTTCAACTCTGGTTTACCACTAATGTGGTGTTCGATTGGTTAGAATGTTGAAGATCCATTGGCCACTTGTGCCAATTATCATTTTAGCACGCATTATGTGTGCTATTGCACATCTGATACACTTATCAAAGGGATTTTTGGAAAACTGTTTATAATAACATCTGCATATTGATTGTTTTCCAGTGCATCCCAAGCCATATCATAGTGATCCCAGTTGTCTGGAGATTCAGGAGCGATCCTGCTCTGAACCCATGTTGCCCTGGCTTGTGCAGTTGTTGGGAATCCAAGTGGTGTCAATCATGCTTCTTAGTACTCTTCCTTTCTAAAGATTTTTATGATGTGGAGACGTCGTTAGAGCTATTGGTCTACAAATCTTGCTAATGCTTTGCTGCCACTTTAAGGGAGTGGGGCTTTATTCGTTGTTTGTTTTTAGTGACTGGAATTTCACCCGTGTCTAAGCTCCTTCCCCATAGCATACTTAGGCACGTGAGAGGGGTTTATTGCAGTTCTTAATGAACAGAGAGTTCCACGAGTCTGGGCTGGGGCGGGAGTGCTTGAGCTTGTTGGTCAATGACTTTCTCAAAGTCGGTGGAGTTATGGTAATGTCAGAAATTTTGGCATTAGACTGATGTAGTTTTGATGCTCAGATGATGAAAAAATCATTTGGATTTGATTATTAGACTGATTAGTGGCTCGTAAACACAGAGTCGTACTGAGAGGTTTTAAATATCTCACTAATTTCTTTGTTGTCATCTGTGTAAGTCTTCATTTTGTCTGAGACAAGGACCGATACTACATGTAGTTTTTGCCTTGTTTATGGTATATGAAAAGACATATTTCGAATTTCTTTCAATTTCACTATCGCTTTTAGCTCCTGTCTGTCTCTTCTGGGTTCCTGTTTGCGTCCTTTAACTTAATTTCAATACTTCCACTCTTGGTCAATGCCTTCAATTCCATGTATCAGATAATCTAGGCATTCGTGAGCCGGGCAGTGAATTCTTCGTGTCTTCTTGTAGAGGTGAGCGTCTTTCTCCAGTTTGCTTCTTCCTTTCTTCTTTTTAGTAGAATATGCCTTGAAAACTTACATCAGGCTGCCAGGAGTGGTGCTTTCAAGGCACTGGTTTGGATCCATTGTTATTTAAGATATCTTCCAACATGCTTCATTTAAGACCTGGTTTACCTGGTCCCAGTTGATGTTCTGGTTGTTTAAGTTGTATTTGGGTGAAGACACTTCACAGTACATTGATTTTTTGTGATAAGGAATCCTGTGCTTTAAGTCTGAACTTCGATAGAGTGTGATCGGGAAATTTGTCATTCTTGATGGCAGTGAAGGGCTCTTCATCCTCCAGGGACTGTGAGTTACCCTTCAAGTCTGATTATGCAGCATCCCTGGCACTGTTGCAACCGCTACGGGACATGATGCTTCCCTTGCCTAT
This sequence comes from Cherax quadricarinatus, assembly GCF_026875155.1. Lineage (NCBI taxonomy): Eukaryota > Metazoa > Arthropoda > Malacostraca > Decapoda > Parastacidae > Cherax > Cherax quadricarinatus. The sequence continues at coordinate 125,808,594 of NC_069399.1, forward strand.
AAAAAATGATAATAATAATAATAATAATAATAATAATAATAATATAATAATTAATTCTTTGTTATATTCCCTCATCCACCACCCCTATATTCTTACATCATTCCTACTTCCTTCCAACATTATACTCCTTCACCATTATACTCCTTCACCATTTATAATACTTCTTCCCACCATTAATACTCCTTCCCATTATACTTATTCCCAACCATTATACTCTTCCACCTTACACTTCTTCCTTCATTATAACCCAACTCCTTCCAACATTATATTTCTTCCATCAATTATCTTCTTCCATCATATACTTTCTTAAATAAATATACTTCCTACAAAATAATTATACTCTAATATAAATTCTCCAACATTAATACTTATTACTTCATTATACTTCTTCATCCTTAGAATTATTCCATCTTTATAATTATTAAAATAATACTACTTATCACCAACTTTAATACTAATTCCATCATTAAATCATATTAAATATTATTATCTCATTTACAACATTATAATTCTTCCATCATTATAATTCTTCAATCATTATCATTTTACATATTTATACTTTCTTCCATCATTATAAATTCTTAATCATTATAAGTTATTCATATTATAATTATTAATTCTTTTGACTTTCTTACATTATAATTATTCCATCATTAATACTTCTTCAACAATTATACTCTTCCATCAATTATCATTATTAATCATTATAATTCTTCCATAATTATAATTATTAAAGATTTATACTATTAAATCATTATATATACTTTACAATAATTATATTATTAAATAATTATACTGCTTACCATCATTATAATAAGGAATCTTTGGTGTAGGAGAGGAATGATGGTGTAGAAGGAATCTGGTGTAGGAGGAATGATGGTGTGGAGGAATGATGGGTTGGTAGGCAGGAAAAATGGTTGTGTAGAATGTTGGTGTAGGAGGAATGATGGTGTATGAGGTATGTTGGTATAGGAGGAATGATGGTGTTAGAAGGATCATGTGTACAAGGAATTGATGGTGTAGGAGGAATACGTGTTGGAGGAGTGATGGGTGTAGGAGGAATGATGGTTGTAGGAGGAATGATGGTGCAGAGGAATGATGTGTAGGAGAATGATGGTGTAGGAGAATGATGGTGTAGGAGGAATGATGGTTGTAGAAGGATGATGGTGTAGGAGGAATGATGGTGTAGGAGGAATGATGGTGTAGAACGGAATCATGGTGTGTAGGAGGATATGGATGGTGTAGAAAGGAAGATGGTGTTGTAGGTGGATGATGGTTGTAGAAGGAAGGATGGTGAAGGTGGGAATGATGTGTAGGAGGAATAATGTGTAGTAGGAATGATGGTGTAGAGGAATGATGGTTTGTGTAGGAGAGGAATGATGGTATAGGTGGAATGATGTGTAGAAGGATTCATGGTGTTACAAGGAATGATGGTGTATGAGGGAATGATGGTGTAGGAGGCAATGTTGCTTGTAGAAGGAATGATTGGTGTAGAAGGAATGATGGTTGTAGGAGGAATATGGTGTAGGAGGAATGACGGTGTGGAGGAATGTTGGTGTAGAAGGAATCATGTGTGTAAGGGGGAAATGGATGGTGTAGAAGGAATGATGGTGTAGGAGGAATGGATGGTGTAGGAGGAATGATGGTGTAGAAGGAAGATTTTGTTGGAGTGGAATGATGATGTAGGAGGAATGATGGTTGTAGGAGGGATGATGGTGTTGAAGGAATGGTTTGCAGAAGGATGTGGTGTAGGAGGGAATGATGGTGTAGGAGGAATGATGGGTGTAGAAAGATTGATGGGTAGGAGAAATGATGGTTGTAGGAGGAATGATGGTGTAGAAGGAATGATGTAGGAGGGATTGAGGAAGAAGGAATGATGGGTAGGATTAAATGATGGTGTAGGAGGAATGATGGTGTAGGAAGGATGATGGTGTAGAAGGATTGTTGTGTAGGAGGAATGTTGGCATAGAAGGAATATGGTGCAGGAGGAATGATGGTGTTGAAGGAATGATGGTTGTAGGATGGTATCGATGGTTGTAGGAGGAAGGTTGGTTGTGGAGGAATGATGGTGTGGGAATGTTAGGTGTAGAAGGAATGATGGTATTGTTGGAGGGTTGATGGTGTAGTAAGGGAAAGAAGGGTGTAGGTGGATGATGGTGTAAGAAGGTATGATTGATGTAGAGAATGATGGTGTAGAAAGATTAATGGTGTAGAAGGAATGATGGTGTAGACAGAAAGAGGGTGTAGGGGATGATGGTGGAGAAGGAATAGATGATGTAGGAGGGAATGATTGGTGTAGGAGGAATGTTGGTGTAGAAGGAATGTGGTGTAGAAGGAATGATGGTGGTAGAAAGGAATGATGGTGTAGGGAGGAATGATGGTGTTGAATAAATGGGTGTAGGAGGAATGATGGTGTAGGTGGAATATGGTGCGGAGGAATGATGGAGTAGGAGGAATGTTGGGGTAGGAGGATATGATGGTGTAGGAGGATTGTTGGTGAGATGAAGGAATGATAGTGTAGGAGGAATGATGTGTAGAAGGAAAGATGGTTGTAGGAGGAATGATGTTGTAGAAGGAATGATGGTGTAGGAGAATGATGGTGTAGTAGAGGAATGATGGTAGTAGGTGGAATGATGGTGTGAAGGGAATGATGGTGTCGGAGGAATGAGGTGTAGGAGGAATGATGGTGTAGGTGGAATGGTGAAGAAGTGATGATGGTGTTGGAAAAAATTATAGTGTGAAGAGATAATGATGGGTGTAGGAGGAAATGCTGGTAGAAGGATGGGGGAGGAGGAATGATGGTGTAGAAGGAATGATGGTATAGGAGGAATGATGGGTAGAAGGAATGGTGCGTAATAGGAGGAATGATGGGGGTAGAAGGAATGATGGTGTAGTGGAATGATGGTGTAGAAGGAATGGATGGTGTAGAAGGAATGATCGTTTAGGAGGAATGATGGTGCAAGAGGAAATGATGGTGTAGGAGGAATGATGGTGTAGAAGGAATGTTGGTGTAGGGAAATGATGTTTAGAAGGGAATGATGGGTGCTAGGAGAATGATGGGTTGTAGAAGGATGCTGGTGTTGTAGGAAAGGAATGATGTTGTAGGAGGAATGATGGTGTAGAAGGAATGATGGTGTAGGAGAATGATCGTGTTGAAGGAACATGATGGGTAGGAGGAATGATCGTGTAGAAGGAATGATGGTGTAGGACGATGATGGTGTAAAAGGAATATGCTGTTGTCGAAGGAATGATGGTGGTAGGAGGTATGATGGTGTAGAATAATGATGGTGTAGAGGAATGATGGTGTAGGAGGAATGAGGGTGTAGGAAGGATGATGGTGAAGGAGGAAAAAAAATGATGGTGAAGGAGGAATAAGGTGTGGAGGAATAATGGTGTAGAAGGAATGATGGGGGTAGGGGAATAATGGTGTAGGAGGAATAATGGTGTAGGAGGAATGATGGTGTAGGAGGAATGATGGTGTAGAAGGAATGATGGTGTAGAAGGAATGATGGTGTTGTAGAAGGAATAATGGTGAGAAGGAATGAGGTGTAGAAGGAATGATGTGTAGGAGGAATGATGGTTGTACAGGAATGATGGTGTAGGAGGAATAATGAGTGTAGTGAGGAATAATGGTGTAGGAGGATGATCGATGTAAGAGGATGTTGGTGTAGGAGGAGGATGGTTGTAGAAGGAATGAAGTTGTAGGAGGAATGATGATATAGATGGAATGATAGTGTAATAAGGGAATGATGGTGTAGAATGTAATGATTGAATAGGGGAATAATGGTTGTAGAAGGCGAATGATGGTGTACAAGGAATGATGGCATAGGAGGTGAATTAATGGTGTAGAAGGAATGATGGTGAGGAGGAATGATGGGTGTAGAAGGAATGATAGAATAGGAGAATAAATGGTGTTTAGAAGGGAATGATGGTTGTACAAGGTATGATGGCATTAGGAGGAATCATGGTGTAGAAGGAATGAGGTGTAGGAGGGACTAAATGGTGTGCAAGGATGATGGTGTAGGAGGAATAAATGGTGTCGAAGGATGTTGGTGTAGGAAGAATAATGGTGTAGGAGGATTGATGTTGTAGGGAGGAATAATGTGGCAGGAGAGGAATGATGGTGTAGGATGGAATGATTGGTGTAGGAAGAATGATGGTCGTAGAGGGAATGGGAAAAATTTGTTGTAAGGGGGAGGGAATGATGTGTAGGAGGAATGATGGTGTAGGAGGAATGATGGTGTAGGAGGAATGATGGTGTAGGAGGAATGATGGTGTAGGAGGAATGATGGTGCAAGAGGAATGATGGAATAGGAGGAATGATAGTGTAGGAGGAATGATGGTGTACGAGGGGTGATTACGTAGGAGGAATGATGGTGTAGGAGGAAAGATGGTGCAAGAGGAATGAGGTGTAGGAGGTATGATGAGTAGGAAGGGAATGATGGTGTAAGAGGAATGATGGTGTAGGAGGAATGGTGGTGTTAGGAGGAATGGATGGTTGTAGGAGGAATGTTGTGTAGGAGGAATGATGGTGTAGGAGGAAAATGATGGTGAAGGAGGAATGATGGTGTAGGTGGATTGATGGTGTTAGAAGGAATGATGGTTGTAGAAGGAATGATGGTGTAATAAGGAATGATGGTTGTAGAAGGAATGATGTTGTAGAAGGAATGCTGGTGTAGAAGGAATGATGTGTTGGAGGAATGACGGTGTAGAAAGGAATGGTGGTGAGGAGGAATGGCGCGGTTGTAGATGGAATGATGGTGTAGGAGGAATGATGGTGTAAAAAGGAATGATGGTGTAGGAGGAATGATGGTAGAAGGAATGATGGTGTAGGAGGAATGATGGTTGTAGAAGGATGATGTTGTAGGAGGGAATGATGGTGTAGGGGAATAATGGTGTAGAAGGAATGATGGTGTAGAAGGAATGGAAGGTGTAGAAGGAATGATGGTTGTAGGAGGAAATGATTGGTGTGAAGGAATGATGGTGTATGAGGAATTGTTGAGTGTAGAAGGAATGATGGTGTAGGAGGATGATGGTGTAGAGGAATGATGGTGTGTAGGAGGAATGATGGTAGTAGAAGAATGACGGTGTAAGGGAATGATCGTTGTAGAAGGAATGATGGTGTAGGAAGGAAGATGGTGTAGAGGAATGATGGTGTTGGAATAATGGTTTTTGCTAGGAATGAAATGATTGTGTTGAAGGATTGGTGTAGGAAGGGAATGATGGTTGTAGGTGTGAATGACCGGTGTAAAGAGGAATATTGGTGTAGTGAGGAATGATGGTGTGTAGTTCAGCGTGGTCTTCGATCGAGTGAATTCTCTCTCATCAAACTTCACATCTTCTGCGTACCAGGGACACTCTCAGGTCTATTCCCTTCCGTCATGTCATTCACAAATGACGATAGAAAGGCACTGGTCCTAGGACTGGACCCCTGTGGTTTTATTTTTAGGACCCCGCTGGTCACAGGTGCCCACTTGACACCTCGCCTCGTACCATTGACTCGCTGTTGTCTTCCTGAAAAGTATTCCCTGATCATTGTAGTGCCTTCCCTGTTATCCCTGCTTGGTCCTCCAGTTTTTGCCCACCAATCTCTTGTGTGGAACGTGTCTAACGCTTCTTGCACTCAGTCCAAGAATATGCAATCCACCCACCTCTCTCTCTGTCTTACTTGCTGTAACCATGTCTTGAACTCAGTGGGTTGTGCACAGGGTTGTCCCGTCCCTTTTCACTCTACAATTACGGTGCCCACATTTTCACTTGTAACAAAACGATGGTAATTCTTGATCACCCGTTTCCACACTCACTTTGATCTTTTTATGTTTGTATCTGTGTGGCATACTGTGCCTAGTAGATCCACAACGGTTTGGCACTTTTAAAAAAATACTGTGTGTCTGTGTGTGTGTTTATGTGTGTGTGTGTGTATGTGTTGTGTGTGTGTCTCTGTGTTTGTCTGTGTGTGTGTTGTCTGTGGTGTGTTTATGATGTGTGTTTATGTGTGTGTTTGTGATGTTAATGTGTAGTGTGGGTGTCTGTGTGTGAGTGTGTGTCGTGTGTGGGTGTGTGTGTGTGTGTGTGTGTGTGTGTGTGTTGTTTGTGTGTGTGTGTGTACTCACCTAGTTGTACTCACCTTGTTGAAGTTGCGGGGTCGAGTTCAAAGCTCCTGGCCCGCCTCTTCACTGATCGCTTACTAGGTCACTCTCCCTGAGGCCGTGAGCATTTCATACCTCTGCTTAAAGCTATGTATGGAATCCTGCTCCACGTTGTGATCAGGATTTCCCGTCCCTGAAACCATGTTGGCTGCTGTTGATGAGATCGTTCCTTTCTAGGTGTTCACACCACTTCTTCTTGTATAATCTTCTCCATGATTTTGCTACTTGACATATCGTCAGTGACACTGGCTCTGTAGTTTAATGCTTCTATTGTCTGTTCTTTTTTAAAAGATTTGGGACTACTTTGCTCTCTTCCATGCTCAGGCAATCTCCCTGTTTCTGATAGATGTATGAATATTGTTGTTAGGGGTACACATAGCGCCTCTGCTCCCTTCTCAATTAACACCCATGGGGAGATGTTTATCTGGCCCCCATTTGCTTTTGAGGTATCTAGCTCACTCAGAAGCCTCTTCATCTTCTTCCCGGGTTGTGTGCACTGTGGTCCAGCACTTGGTGGTGGCCCCACTTCTCCGTCTTTCTGGAGCTCCTTCGGTCTCCTCTGTGTTCACTTCTTTGAATCTGTGTGTGTGTGTGTGTGTGTGTGTGTGTGTGTGTGTACTCACCTAGTTGTACTCCCCTAGTTGAGGTTGCGGGGGTTCGAGTCCGAGCTCCTGGCCCCGCCTCTTCACTGATCGCTACTAGGTCACCTCCCCGAGCCGTGAGCTTTATCATACCTCTGCTTAAAAGCTATGTATGGATCCTGCCTCCACTACTTTCGCTTCCCAAACTTTTTCCACTTACTGACTACTCTGTGGCTGAAGAAATATTTTCCTAACACCCGTGATTGTCTGTGTTTTTAGCTTCCAACTGTGTCCCCTTGTTACTGTGTCCAATCTCTGGAACATCCTGTCTTTGGTCCACCTTGTCAATTCCCCTCATATTTTGAATGTCGTTATCATGTCCCCCCTATCTCTCCTGTCCTCCAATTTCGTCAGGTTGATTTCCCTTAACCTCTCCTCGTGGGACATACCTCTTAGCTCTGGACTAGTCTTGTTGCAAACCTTTGCACTTTCTCTAGTTTCTTTACGTGCTTGGCTAGGTGTGGGTTCCAAACTGGTGCCGCATACCCCAATATGGGCCTAATGTATACGGTGTACAGGGTCCTGAAACGATTCCTTTTAAGATGTCGGAATGCTTTTTCTGAGGTTTGCTAGGCGCCCATATGCTGCAGCAGTTATTTGTTGATGTGCGCTTCAGGAGATGTGCCTGGTGTTATACTCACCCCATATCTTTTTCCTTGAGTGGGTTTGTAGTCTCTGACCCCCTAGACTGTACTCCGTCTGCGGCCTTCTTTGCCCTTCCCCAAATCTTCATGACTTTGCACTTGGTGGGATTGAACTCCAGGAGCCAATTGCTGGACCAGGTCTGCAGCCTGTCCAGATCCCCCTTTTTAGTTTTTGGGCCCGGTCTTCGATCGATGTATTTTTTCTCATCAACTTCACATCATCTGCAAACAGGGACACCTCAGATGTCTTATCCTTCCGTCATGTCGTTCCAAATATCAGAAACAGCACTGGTCTAGGACTGACCCCTGCGGGACCCCGCTGGTCACAGGTGCCCACTCTGGACACCTCGCCCACGTACCATGACTCGCTTGCTGTCTTCCTGACAAGTATCCCTGATCCATTGTAGTGCCTTCCCCTGTTTTTCCCTGCTTGGTCCTCCAGTTTTTTGCACCAATCTCTTGTGTGGGAAATGTGTCAAAAAGCCTTTGCAGTCCAAGAAAATGCAATCCACCCACCCCTCTCTCTCTTGTTACTGCTGTCACCCTGTCATAGAACTCCATAGGTTTGTGACACAGGATTTCCCCCTCCCCAAACCATGTGGCTGCTGTTGAGAGATCATTCCTTTCTGGGTTCCACCCCTCTTCTCCCGAAAAATTTTTCCAGATTTTGCATCTATACATGCAGTGACACTGGTCTTTGTTTAGGCTTCATGTCTGTCTCCTTTTTTAAAGA
>NC_069399.1:125817260-125937260 GCF_026875155.1 Cherax quadricarinatus
TCAAACCCACCCCTAACCAATTTACCCTAACCTAACCTAACTAACCTAACATACCCAACAAACTTAACCCATTTAATCTAACCAAACCCTAAATAAATCTGTTAACCTAACCTAAACAAACCCTTTTGGTTTAAACCCAACAAAACCTCACCCCAACTAAAAAAATTTAACCCTTATAAAAGCAAAAAAGGGGTGGACCGTCCCGGGGAAGGCCTGGAATGACCAAAGTTCCAAAGGGGGGTAATCATAATGACTAAGACCCGCGACGGGAAACACTTGTCCTAACCTAACCCAACATCAGTTAACGTTCTAACCTCATTTAACCTGTCACTAATTTAGTGACTGACGCTAATTAATTTCATGTCATGAAGCGTACAAAAACCCCAGCCGTCCCGGGCCTACAAGATGTAGGCTTTCCAGGGGCTGTACTTAGGCTCAAGTGTAAAAGTTATTTTATCTGCCTGATGTCCTTTATAAACATCAGGCAGGTGGATGTGACTTGGACTTGCCTAGCATGGGCTAGTAGGCCCTGTTTGCAGTGCTCCTTTTTCTTATATTCTTACCTCTGGTTCATGGTCCATGATCCAGGCCTGGATTATCCACTACATTGATTTCTGGTGGGGTGAGGCGTCTGCCTCGCGGTGGTTGTCGTATAGAGGGCACCATAGTTACTAGACTCTCGTTAATGTGAACTAAGTACCACTGACTAGCTGGGTCCTACCTTGCCCTGAACAAGAATTTTCAATCTACAGTGAACAAGGCTGTAAGCGGGCCGGGCCGGGGGTGGTTCTAAAGAAGGTGGGTGCGTTTATAGGCAGGTTAAGATTCGACACTCTACTGTGAGGGGCCCGATGTTACTGAAGGATCCACATATCTCTTAACTAAGTCTCTAGCATTCTAAACCTAGACCTTTACTTAGGTGAAGATCGCAGTAACTAGGGCCTCTCGCAAGGGCGCGTAGGTACCCTTAAATGGTGCCTAGTGCTTCAAGACTTCTCCAATGGAAATAAGTCACTTTGTCTGACTTCTTTTGAGTTATCCTGAGAAATTTTAACACTATGTGTGATAATTGTGCTATGTGTATCTGTCCTAAATAAAGTTGCTTTGCCTTCTGCCTCTGGCTTCAGATGTGCCTAGAGCATTATCATGGTTTGCCACAATGACAAAAAAATAGACATTTTAGAGATCCTCGCCTGATGGGTTGCGTCTAAGCAATCAAGTCATTGAGGACTCGTATGTCAAGGAACTTTTTAATTAACTTTTTGGTGTTCCAGGGGGGGGGAGAGAGAAGGGGGGGGGAAGGAGGGATATCAGTTAGGCCCTCACCCCCCTCCATTTTTTTTCTTCCCTATTCGGGGATGTAACGGACACTCACTCACCCATCATCTCCCCGGAGACATGGTGAAATACTGGGGAAATTTTTCCATCATATCTAATCTAATTTAAACGAAACTAAACCTACCTCAAGGTAATCTTGCCTAATTTAATTTGACCTAACCTTGCCTAACAACCTAACCTAACCTAACTTCACCTACCCCCACTTTAACCAAAACCCAACCTTATCAGACTCAACTTACCTGGAGGGTGTATACCTATAAGGTTTCTTAGGGTCAACGCCCTAACTGGGCGTTGACCCCCATTAGGCCTGGTCATGACCAGCCTAACCTAATCTAACTTAACCAAACCTCACTTAACCTAACCTAACGTAATCTAACCTAACGTAATCTAACCAAATTTAATTATCCTAACCTAATCTCAACATAACGAAACATAACCTAGCCTAACTTCAACTTTGCTTACGTCACGTCACCTAACCTAACCTAACCTCACCTCAAGAACGTATTTCGAGAAATTTACCGCAAATCATGCGTACTTACCTGGAGTCTACCTGGAGGGTGTTCCGGGGGTCAACGCCCCCGCGGCCCAGTGGCCGCGGGGCGTTTTAACTAAAGTCCGGCCCAGTGGCCAACGTATTCCAAACGCACGAACCACAGCCCGGCTGGGCAGGGACTGACTTTAGGTATCTGTTCAACTCCCTCTTGAAGGCAGCCAGGGGTCCATTTGTAATTTCCCTTATGCCTAGGGGGAGGCTGTTGTGTTTTCTCGTAGTGTACCAATGACGCCCCTACTTTTCATTGGGGTTATGTTGCACCGTTTGCCCAGTCTTTTGCTTCCGTTGGGAGTGATTTCTGTGGTAGGTAAGACACATAGGCAACAGTTAGGCAACTTTATTCCGAAACGTTTCGCCTACACAGTAGGCTTCTTCAGTCGAATACAGAAAGTAGGCAGGAACAGTAGAGAAGACGATGTAATCAGTCCATCACCCTTGAAGTCGTAGAATTTGAGGTTGTCACTCCCTCAGCCTGGAGAAGTTCAGTTCCATAGTTCAGTGATTTCTGTGTGCAAATTTGGGACCAGTCCCTCAAGGATTTTCAAGGTGTAGATTATGATGTATCTCCCGCCTGCGCTCCAGTGAGTACAAGTCAAGTGCTTCCAAGCATTCCCAGTAGTTAAGGTGTTTCCAGTAGTTAAGGTGTTTGACGGAGCTTATATGTGCAGTAAAGCTTTTCTGTACATTCTTTGGGTCTGCAATTTCACCTGCCTGGAATGGAGATGTTAGTGTACAGCAATATTTCAGCCTAAAGAGCACAAGCGATTTAAAAAGGATCATCATTGGCTTGGTATCCATTGTTTTGAAGGCTCTCATTATCCATAAACCATACCATGGGTGGGGATAGAACCCGCGATCAGGGAGTCTCAAAACTTCAGACCATCGCGTTTTTGCCACTGGGCCAGCTTTGCCACAATAAGATTCGTTTGCAATCGTGTCATTACGATTTCGTGAGTCTCATTATCCATCCTATCATTTTCTTCGCAGATGTGATAATGGCACTGTTGTGATCCCTGAAGGTGAAATCCTCTGACACTACCACTCCCGGGTCCTTCACACTATTTTTCCGCACTGTTGTGCGATTAGAGTTTGCAGTATACTCAGTTCTACCTATTACTTCCTCCATTTTTCCATAACGGATTAGTTGGAATTAGACCTCGCTGAACATCATATTGTTTTCATTTGCAAATGATGACAGGTGCTGTGGCTTACATCTCTGTCTATGTCTGATACGAGGATGAGGAACAGAATGGGGGCGAGCACTGGGCCTTGTGGAACAGAGCTTTTCACTATGGCAGCTTCCGATTTAACTCTGTTTACCACTACTACTTGTGTTCAGTTGGTTAGAAAGTTGAAGATCCATCAGCTTACTTTGCCAATTATCCCTTTAAACACGCATTTTGTGTGCTATTTGCACATTGATTGCACTTGTTTAAAAAGGTTTTTTCAAAATTTGTGTATACTACATCTGCATTCTGCTTGTCTTCCAGTGCATCCAAGACCTTATCATAGTGGTCCAGTAGTTGCAAAAGGCAGGAGCGACCTACTCTGAGCTTATGTTGCCCTGGATTGTGCAATTGTTGGGAATCCAAGTGATTTGCAATCATGCTTCCTAGCACTCTTTCAAAGATTGTTATGATGTAGGACGTTGGTCTATACATTTTAGCTATTGCCTTGTTGGCACCTTTATGGAGTGGGGCTATATCCGTTTTTAGTGACTGTGGGAATTCACCCTCGTCAATGCTCCTTCTCCATAGCATACTTAGGGTACGCAAAGGGGTTTCTGTATTCTTAATAACCAGAGTTCCACGATCTGGGCCTGGGGCTGATTGCAGGGGCGTTGTCAAGGGCTTTCCTCAAAACTAGGGGATTTTGGGTTTATGTCAGAAATTTGGCACACATTGACGGGCCCATACAGGCCTTTTTGGCCTAGATGGGCCAACGGGGCCCTGCAGTGATCCTCCTTTTCTTATGTTCTTAATTGCCATTTTATGACTAAGGGCTCGCTAAACAAAGCATATTGAACTTCATTTTCTCCACTCTTTTCCATGTCGCTGTGTAAGTTCCATTCTGTCCTAAGCATCCCCGATACTGGGGTTGGTTTTTGCCTTTTTTGGGATATATGAAAAAAAAAATTTTTTTAAATTTTTCTTTCAATTTCACTACTTTTTTTAGCTCCTCCTGTCCCTTGGATCCTGAATGAATTTTTTTAACTCAAACCAATATTTCCCCCCCTGGTCACGTTTTTCCCCTTCCATGTTGCAAATAATCTACGTTTTTTGAGGAGCTCATATTCTTCCCTTCTCGTTTAAGGAGCGCTCTCTCTCTCTTCCCCTTCCTCCCTCTCTCCCCTCTCTTTCCCCCTCTCTTCCCCCTCTCCTTTTCCCCCTCTCTCTCTCTCCCATAAAACATAAGAACATAAGAAAGGGGGAACACTGCGCGGCCTGTTGGCCCAACTAGGCAGTCCTTTTAAAATTTCATCCCACTAACAAACTTTGCCCAACCCAATTTCAATGCCACCCAAAAAACAAGCTTGATGTAAAGTCCCCTCAAATCCAACCCCTCCCACTCTTACTTATCCAACCTAAATTTGAAACTACCAAAAGTCTACCTCAAAAACCCCAACGGGTAGACTGTTTCCACTCATCAACTACCCTATTCCAAACCAAATTTTCCTATTCCTTTCAAATCAAATTATCAAATTTAAAAAATCCATTACTGGGGGTTCTCTCTTGGAGAGATATCCTCAAGCCCTTTGTTAATATCCCCTTTTTTAATACCTATTTTCCCACTTATAACTTCGACGGGGTCTCCCCCATTCTTCGCAAAACAAGTAAATGTAACTTAAGAGTCTTAAATTTTTCCATAAGGAAATTTCTAATGCATGTTTTAATTTAGTCACCCACCAATGTTTTCTAACAAATTTTTTGTCCATTCTGTAATATGGAGACCAAAAATTGGCTGCAAATCTAGGGGGGCCCTTTACAATGATGTATAAACTGCAGTAGACCTCTGACTTCTTTGCTTAACTTCTGATATAAATCCCAGTAATCTATTTCCCTTATTACGAACGCTTAGGCATTGCTGTCGGGGTTTAAAGGTTTCTGCTCCAAAAACCCCCAAGCCCCTTTTCGCAACTGTATGGCTAATTCTAAAATTTTTTTAATTTATAATGCTAGGTTAGGACACTCCCGACTTCAAACCTTTCTTTTTATCTACATTGAACTGCTCTGCCACTTTTCTACCAAGAGTAGAGTTTTTTTTTAAATCCCCTAAGTTCCCTAACTCTACTTTGAATAAATTTTAATCCTACCTATCTTCGGTATCGGCAAATTTGCTCATATCCAATAATTCCTTCATAAAGATCTTTGAAAATTATAAAAACAACAACGGCCCAGACTATCCCTTGGGGAACGCCATTTGTTACAGACCCCCACTGGGTTTTAACCCCATTTAGGACACTCCTGCTTCCTGCGTAGCCATGATTCGATCCACGAGGCATTTTTCCCCCCAATGCCATGACCCTGCTACTTTTTTCAACAGTCTTTGGTGGGGAAAACCTATAAAATCCCTTACTAAAATCTAAGAAATAATATAAAATTCTTTATCGGGGTCAACACCCCAAAAAAGCTTTACGAAAAAGTTAAAAAATTAGTTAACAAGCCCGGGCCTCTTGGAAATCCATGCTGATATCATTAACGCTATGCTTACGAGATGGTTCTTATAATTTGAGCTATAATTGACTCTATATTTTGCCTACAATTGAGGCGGGCTTATTGGGGGGTAATTTGACGAAAAAGACTTGCCCCTGTTTTAAAAAAAGGAATTACTTTAGCCGTTTTTTCCACATATCAACACTACACCTGTTTGAAGAGAAAAAATTTAAAAAAATATTAGTTAAGGGTTCACAGATTTCCCTTTTTGCTTTCCCTTTCAAAACCCCTTTAAAAACCAAAATCAGGACCCTTGACATATTTGCTTAAGTTGGTCTATCTGCTTCACAAAATTTCACTTGTACTGTGATTTACATAATTTATTTTCTGGCCCACAAAAAAATTAATTACCAAAAAAATTTTATTAGTGCTTCCCGGTAAAAACCGAGAGAAAATAATTATTTAAAATCGACACTTTTCTTTCTTTTTGTAGTAAGATCCCCAAATATTTTTAAAGGGGGACCTACAACTCTGCTTTTGTTCTATTCCCGGGAAAAAAATTTTTGGGGGTTAGTTTTTAATCCCTAGAAACTTTAATTTCATAGTCCCTTTTGCTTTTTTTACCCCCCTTTTTAAATGCCCCTCTAATGTCAATGAAACTGATTCAAAAGATGCCCCTCGCCTCTTTTGATACCCTATAAGTTCCTTTCTTATGCCCAGTAATATTTCAGCCTATTATTCTCCTTTTTTGGGTCTTTTCATTTGATCTAATTTCTTTTAAGGGATAAACGTTTTTTGAGCGATCTTTGTGTTCAGAAACTGCATTTTTAAATTTCTCCCCTTTCGTTACCCCCAGCAACAATGAAAAGTTTTCTCTAAGCCCCGTAATCGCAAAGGGGCGAAAATCGGGGGACTGTTACTGAGTTACCCCACTATCAAACTTCCTTTCAATTCAAAATGTAATTGTTTGGGTCGCTAGCACCCATTCCTCTGAAACTTCTAAATTTTTAAAAAGGGGGATTCATTGTTTCCAGAACAAGTCAAGCAGGTTTTACCCCTTTGGGTTTGTCAAAAACGCTTCAAAAAACAATCCGAACTATTTCTAAGAATCAAATTTTCAAAAATTCCCATCAAAAAATTCCAATCAATATGACAAAAGTTAAAGTCTCCAGAATTACTACTTATCTCCTTGGGGCCCTAAAAATTTCCTCCCATAGTATCCCCCTGGTCCCTATCAAAATTTTGGGGGACGGTATACACACCTAAATTTAAATTTTTTCAGCCCCCAAAAATTTCTATCAAACGACTCTGTATGGTTACTTCAAACTTAATACCCGTTTTTATGCAACAGTTCAAGCGATCCAGACATAAAATGCCACCCCACCCCCCTTCCCGATATTTCTATCTACTTGGAAAAATTTTAAAAAACCCGAATGTACATTCTGCGGCTGCCCCCGACTTTTTGAATTTAAAACCCCCGTCTCAGAATGGCAAATACATCTATGTTACCGGCCCAACTAGTCTAAACCGTCCATTTTATTCCTAGCACTGCGACTTTTTGTGTAATAAATACTTAAAGACCCTCCTCTCTCTTTACCCTTCCTGCTCCTTTCTTTTTTTCCACTAAACCATTATGCCCTTTTGTCAATTATCCACGGGTTTTCCAATACCACCTCATTTTGCCTTTTACTAGTTCTCCTAGTACTCATATTACAAACCCTGAGACTTCACATTTTTCCCCCCAAAAACCCATCCCACTAACTATTCCTAGTTTAGAGCCCTAACAGCTCCCTCAACTGCTTGGGCCAGGTTTCCCACCCCACACCAAATAAGTAAAACCCCACCCGGCAACATGTCATTTCTACCATAGAAGAGGTCCCTTTTGTCAATGAATGTTTACCCCCGCATTTTTCCTTACAGTATTTGTCCAGCCACAATTGACACCAATTGCTTTGGACAACCTTTCTTTTCCAACTCCTCTCCTTGGCAAAATGCCAATAGACATTTTTCCCACTCTTCTTCCAAATTACCTATGCTGACCTATACCCTAATCAGGTCCTCACTCCTACCGCCAACACGTTCCCTCCAGCCGAGACAGATAATGGGATTGCTCCCTTTACCTCTCATGATGCATCCAGAGGGCTAAAAATATTCTTCACCCCACCCCGGGAAAACACACTCTCTGCCCCTCTCCGCCTTCAAGCAGAATGCCCACCATGTACCTAATCTGGCTCCCCCCAACAACAACAATGTTTTACCTTCCTTTGGCGCCCGTCCGTCGTGATGCTCCCGAGTAGTCGACCACTTTCCCGCCGGTAGCATTACACCACTTTAAAATTTTCGTCGGGAACGTTCTCAGGGTTTTTTTCGTTGGGTTTTTCTGGGGTGCCACTCACTCTGCCAATGTTTCTTTGGTGCTCGTGGGGCATTCCCAGTAGAAACTCACTTTCGTCGGGTAGCACCGAGAATGGTTGGAAAGTTTCCACGTAGTCTTCTGGTTTCTCGTTGTTTCTGCCTCTCCAACCTTTTCCCTTGATCTTCAGTTTGGTTTCCATTTTCCCCGGCCACTGACCAAGCCCCCTCTTAACCGGGGACCACAACAGGAGGATTACTACGAACCCTCTTTTTTTCCTCCTTAATCGCCGTATCTCCACTTAGAAAACTCTGAGCTCTTCTCTCAGCGCTGGAAAAGTTGCTCAAGAGAGGGCACCGGGTTTAAATTCACAGAGAGCACAAAAACAGGTCTTACAGAACAAGTAAAAACTCACCACTGAGCTAAGTACACGCACCATCAAATACACGCCCACCACTGAGTCTCGTCCTCCTCCTCTCCCCTCTCTCTCCTCTCTCTTTTCCTCCCTCTCTCTCTCTCTCTCTCTCTCTCCTCCCTCCCTCCCTCCCCCCCTTTCCCTCCCCCCTCCCCTCTCTCCTCTCTCCTCCAGTTACTTCTTTCTTTTTTCTTATAGAAATTTTTAACAAATTTTAGCGCCAGGAAGTTGATCCTTTAAAGGGCACGGGTTTGGATTCATTTATTTAAGATATCTTCCCAAATTTCATTTGACATGGTTTTCACCGATCTAGTCGATGGTCTTGAGTTGAAGCAAATTTAGTGAAGGCACCTTGAGCTGTGCTTTTAAATTGGTCAGGTTTTCCGGGTTTGCATTAGGAGACCACTTTGAAAAAGAGGTGCAAAACATACACGTGCAAGAAAGTATGACAAAGACCGGATGCCGAGATTCTGTACAACCGCTGATACGGTTTAGAAAAGGGGGCCAAAGTTTATCACCGACCTCTGTAACATTATATTTTAGACAACAAGTGAGTACACAGTGAGTCGGCGAGGGGGTGAGAGAGGGAGGATGGGAGGGAGGGAAAGAGGAGGGGGGGAGAGAGAACGGGGGCAGGAAGGGTAATGGATCCTGTGAAAATGGTTCATACCAGTGGAGGCGATGGGAGGGGGGGAGGGGGGCTCTTACCCTGTGGGAGGGGGTGGGGGGGGTTCACAGACGTCACAGACCGGGCCGGGGACGTCGATCCCGAAAACCCCCTCCAGGGATACGTGGGGGGTGGTTTTGGGCATGTGGGGGATTTGGGTGTGGGAAGGGTTTGGATAGGCGTGAATAGATAGGGGAAAGAGATTGGAAAAGGGCATGGGGTGGGTAATGAGGGGTTTAATATCTTTATTTCCCTCCCCTACCCCTGGGGTGGGGGGGTAGTCAAAAGATTACAGAGGGACATAATGGGTCCAGGTCGGTGTCGGTATTGGGGGGGAACTGGAGGGGGGAGAGGGGTGCAGATGTAAGGGGAGGAGGGGGAACTAGTGGGATTGAAGGGAAAGGGAAGAAGGCAAAACCCGGAGGGTTTCAAGGAGGTTATTCCGGGGATCAACGCCCCCCCGGCCCGGTCCCTGACCAGGCCTCCCATGGATCAGGGCCGATCAACTAGGGTTTACTGCTGGCCGCACGCATCCAACGTACGACCCCAATCCGCTGATCCGGCACTGACTTTAGGGATCTGTCCACTCCTCTTGAAGGCAGCCAGGGTTTTTTTGGCAATTCCCCTAAAGCTTGATGGGGGGCGTTGAACAGTCCCCGGGGCCCCGGGCACTTGGTGTTTTTTCCCCCTTTGTGTACCAAAGGCGCCCCTACTTTTTTTGGGGAGGGAAAAATTTGGGCGAAGGAACTACTAATTTTTAGTTTTAAATTAGTATACCCTTTACATTTTTTACTCATTCGCAATACTCAAAAAAAGGCAAAAAGTCCTTCGGGAGAAGACCTAAAAAAACCGGGAAAAATAAGCATGTTTTTTCCTGGGCGTGGAGAACTAAGTTCAGTGGTGATAAGTTTTCCCAAATCTTAGGTATGGAGGTATACAGGGTCTTAAATAGAATGAAGGGGGCAGTGAAAATCTTGGGAATAATTATGCCATTACCTTTTTTCAAAGAACACAGTAAACAAAGGTCACGACAGCCACGAGGGTAGGTAATAAACCTTTAAAACAAGGGAAAAATCCCTTGTGCACTTTTTTAAATCCGGTGCTCCCCCCCCATTTGGAATATTGCTCATGTTACGGGCCCCTTCAGGCGAGAAAACAAATGGAGGAAAAAAAAAGAGATCATTTACAGCCCGCACAGAGCCAGAAAAAAGCCTTAAAGTCTTAATTTTACTCACTGGAGCGAGGAAGAGAGATACATGAAAATATAACCGGGAGGGTGTTTTAGGGGTTTTTTCCAAATCTGCACCGCTGCCCTAACAACAAGCGGAGTGAAGTAGGACGAAATGCAAAAAAAATCCAGTGAAAAACAAAGGTGCGGTGGGGACAATAATGGAACACTGTATCAAAATCCTGGCCCCAAATTTTTCAACATCTTACCATTAAAAACAGGGAACACTGAAAATCTTCAAGAGGAAACGAGACAAGTACTTCACCAGGTGCCAGACAAACGGCTGTGGATATGTGGGGCACGAACCCCCATACAAAAGCTTGGTTACCAGGCAACATCAGACGAGCCGGTGCATGTCTGGGTCCGGGGGTAGAAAGACTGGAAAATCGTTGAAAAGGATTCTTCTTCTTCTTTTTCTTCTTCTTCTTTCTTCTTTTTTTTCTTCTTCTTCTTCTTCTTCTTCTTTTATTATTATAATTATTTTTATTTTTATTATTATTTTTATTATATTAAATTTATTAATAAAAATTTTTTTTTATTATTTATTTGGGGGGAGCGCAAACCGTACGGGCAATATAAAGTCTGGGAAGGAATGGAATTAATTTTTGATGCGGGGGGAAACGGGGTTTCCCACCCCCTTTTCAAGAGCCCCACAACTCTAGGGAACCTTGCTTGAAGATCTCTCCTTTTTTGTTTGTCATCTCCCTCATCTTCTTTCTCACTTAACTCGTTTTTAACCCCTCTCTTTCCCTCCTCCCCCACTTTTCACATCGTTCCTCTTCCCATTTCTCTCTCTCTCTCTCTCTCTCCCCCTCTCCTCTCTCTCTCTCCCTCTCTCTCTCTTTCCTCCTCTCCTCTCTCTCCCCTCTCTCCCTCTCCCCCTCCTCCCTCTCTCTTCTCTATCTATCTATCTACTTCATCTACTATTTATCTGTCCTCTAAATGAGGTAACACTGAGGTAGAAAACTCCTAGTTCTACACTGACACCAACACTGAATTACTTCGTTCCATTTTTTTGAACTACCGTCATTAAGAATGGACCGGAAATGGTCACTAGGAGGTACGAACTAGTCAGATGCTCATAGCCCATCCCGGGAAAGCTTTTCGAAGTCGACTTTCCCGGGTCACTACTTTCCGCGGCCCCGGGCCCAGACCAGGGTTCAAGGGGGTTTATTTCCTGATCAGCCCCTAAATGACATACTCTACACTGCTGGGCTGGGAAATCATCCAGTGCCTCTTTTTACTGAAATTATAGTGACTTTTTATACTACACGGTTTATTGTGGTTATTTTTCAATTTAAGATTTTAGGGCTGGGCCACATCAGCCAAGGCTGAGGGACGATTACCCCTTCCCTCCTGTTCTTTAATTTTTAAAACTACTGCTTTACGACGCTGAACAGCCTGTGCTTGTTGACATCATCGTTCGGCTATTCGTGTCGCCAAAAGAGGGTCATTTTCCTTTTGCTAAAGGCAAAGATAGAAGGGAGAGACGATGCTGCTGGCACATATGTACCAAGCGACCCTAAAACTCGCCTCGTTTAGCACATCAAGTTTTTAAAACTCGAGGGAAACTCAGAAAATTTTTCACAAGGATATTTAAAAACGCTTTCTAGTGGGCTGAAAATACATGATTTTTAATGCGGGTATGGAAAGAATGACAAATTCAAAGGAAACCCCTATGCAAACACAGGGGAGTCAACGAAGGGACAGGGGGGTCAACCCAAACACAGGGGGTACCGCAAAACACAGGAGGGGCAAACCCCAAGGTACAGAGGGGCCCCAAAAAAACAGGAGGGGCACCCAAGACACAGGAGGGTCCCACCGCAAGACACGGGGGGTACCGCAAGGACGGAGGGTCACCGCAAACACAGGAGGCACCGCAAGACACAGGAGGGTCACCGCAAGGTACAGGAGGGGCACCGCAAGACACGGAGGGGCCCCCGCAAGCACAGGAGGGTCCCGCAAGACACAGGAGGGGCAACCGCAAAACACAGGAGGGGCACCCAAAACGGGGCACCCCAAAACAAAAAGGGGGGTCAAAACCCCAAGACACAGGGGGGTCACCGCAATACGGAGGGGCACCGCAAGGTACAGGGGGTTTTGTGGGGGAAGTTGGAGGGGTAAAAGGGGGTTGGGATGGGGGGGGTTGGGGGGTGGGGGTTAAAAAAGGGGGGTGTAAGGGGGGTCCCGCAAGATACAG
The DNA here is from genome assembly GCF_026875155.1 of Cherax quadricarinatus. Taxonomy (NCBI): domain Eukaryota; kingdom Metazoa; phylum Arthropoda; class Malacostraca; order Decapoda; family Parastacidae; genus Cherax; species Cherax quadricarinatus. The sequence continues at coordinate 125,829,668 of NC_069399.1, forward strand.
GAGGGGGGAGAAGTGGGGTCACCACAAACGGGGGGTCCCCCAAGTACAGGGGGTCCCCCCGCAAATACAGGGGGGTCACCGCAAGATACAGGAGGGTCACCCAAATACAGGGGGGGTCACCGAAGATACAGGAGGGGCACCCAAAACAGGAGGGGGACCCGCAAGATACAGGAGGTACCCAAAACAGGAGGGTCACCAAAAATACAGGGGGGTCACCCAAATACAGGGGGGGTCACCGCAAGATACAGGAGGGGGGCCCACAAAATACAGGAGGGCAAACCCAAAAACAAGGGGCACCGCAAGATCAGGGGGTCACCGCAAAATACAGGGGTCACCGCAAATACAGGGGGGCACCGCAAATACAGAAGGGTCACCGCAAATACAGGAGGGTCAACCCAAAACCAAAAGGGGGTCACCGCAAGATTTAAAGGGGGGCAAACCCCAAAACAGGAGGGTCAAACCCAAGATACAGGAGGGTCACCCAAAAACAGGAGGGGAGAAGGGGGGGGGGTCACCCAAAAAACAGGAGGGTCACCGCAAAAACAAGGGGGGGTCACCGCAAAAACAGGAGGGGACCCAAAAAAAAAACCCAAGATACAGGGGGTCACCGCCCAAAAAAACAGGAGGGGGAGAAGATAAGGGGGGGTCACCTCAAAACACAGGAGGGTCACCGCAAAATACAGGAGGGTCACCGCAAGATACAGGAGGGTCACCTCAAAACACAGGAGGGTCACCGCAAGATACAGGAGGGTCACCGCAAGATACAGGAGGGTCACCGCAAAATACAAGGGTCACCCAAAATAAGGGGGGTTCCCGCAAGATAAAAAGGAGGGGGCACCCAAAAAACAGGAAGGTCACCGCAAAACAGGAAAAGGGCACCCAAGATACAGGAGGGGCACCCAAAATACAGGAGGGGGGGCACCGCAAGATACAGGAGGGTCAAACCCCAAAATACAGGAGGGGCACCGCAAAAACAGGAGGGTCACCCAAAACAGGGGGGTCACCGCAAAATACAGGAGGGTCACCGCAAGATACAGGAGGGTCACCGCAAGATACAGGAGGGTCACCTCAAAACACAGGAGGGTCACCGCAATGAATGGAAAGAACATGTAAGAGGTCGTAAGTATAATGCGCCACTGACCATTTGTTTAAAAAAACCCAAAAATTAAGCAAAGGGTACAGAGCCAGAAAATGAGGGTGAATAATGAAGACCCCAAACAAAGATAATACCAGGGGTAACACTATTAAAACATGTGTTTCTTTTCAGAGAACTGCTCGGTTTTGAGGGCTCTTTTCACAACGCAGGGCGTGTCAGCGGAAAAAAAATAGACAAACGTTACTTTTTAAATTTTTATCGATATAAGCCGGTAAGCATTTGATCTACTGAAGCACCTTAAAAAACTAACCCGGTAAAGGGTTAATCAATAAAAAATTTGGCTAGCCGGGTATCGAACCCGTGGGGTATCAAACCCGTGTTGTTTTAGCCTGTCCCGGGGGAAAGCGAAAATCACGACACTCAAACATGGCCAACTTTTTTAAATTATTATTATTATTTTTATTTTTATTTTTTATTTTTATTATTTTATTATTTTAACCTACTTTTTTCCTTTTTTTCAGGGGGGGTAAAATTTCCCATACAGTGAGTGTAGGAAAATTATTTTGGTTTCCGTTTCTGCTACCACCAAATTTTGTATCTGTATATTTATTAAAGCATACATAGAAAAACATCGTGATTTGTCCCGGGCAGAGTAACTGGGAACGTTCCTAACGTAATTATTGACCAGTGTAACATTTGTTCTTGTTTACAAAAAAAAGAAAAAAACCAAGGTGAAATCCTACCCGGAGTCTACCTGAGGTTTCCGGGATCAGCGCCCCCCGCGGGCCCGCCATGACCCCTCCCCCCTTGACAGGGGCCCTTTTCCACCACGGTTTACTGCTGGGCCCCACGTAACCCCGGTACGAATCACACCCGGGTTTAAACCTATTGACTTTAGTACCTGCCAACTCCCCCAAGAAAAACAACCAGGGGGCTACTGGTGATTCCCTATGGGTGGCGGGACTGTTTAACGTCTTTTTCCCCGACATTTATTTTGTTTTCTCTTAGTGTACCAATACAAAACCCCGCTTTCATTGGGGATGCTGCAACGCCTACCAATCTTTTGCTTTCGAGGGAATGATTTTTTGTTGCAGCTTAGGGGTCAGTCCCTCTAGGGTTTTTCCAGTTAGATTATAAGTATCTTTCCCCCCCTCGCTCCATGATACATCAATGCTTTTTCCCGGCGTTCCCAGGAGTTTAAAATTTTAATGGAACTTAAGGGAAAAACAGGTTCTCTTACATTATCTAGATCTGCAATTTCACCTGCCTTGAATGGGGATGTTAATGTACAGCAATATTCCAGCCTGGAGAGAACAAGTGATATAAAAAGGATCATCATTGGCTTAGCATCTCTTGTCTTGAATGTTCTCATTATCCATCCTATCAGTTTCCTCGCAGATGTGATAGTGGCATTGTTGTGGTCCTTGAAGATGAAGTCTTCGGACATTACCACACCCAGGTCCTTCACATTACTTTTCCCCTCTATTGTGTGATTAGAGTTTGTAGTATACTCAGTCCTAGTTATTATTTCCTCCAGTTTTCCATAACGGAGTAGTTGGAATTTGTCTTCATTGAACATCATATTGTTTACCGTTGCCAATTGGAAAACTTGGTTTATATCTTCTTGGAGGTTAACCGTGTCCTCAATAGATGACACTCTCATGCAGATCCTAGTATCGTCTGCAAAAGATGATAAAGTACTGTGGTTTACATCTCTGTCTATGTCTGATATGAGAATAAGGAACAGGATAGGTGCGAGTACTGTACCTTGTGGGACAGAGCTCTTCACTATGGCAACTTCCGATTTAACTCTGTTTACCACTATTCTTTGTGTTCGATTGATTAGAAAGTTGAAGATCCATCTGCCCACTTTGCCAGTTATCCCTTGAGCACGCATTTTGTGTGCTTTTACACCATTATCGCACTTGTCAAAGGTTTTTGCATAATTTGTGTATACTAGATCTGCATTCTGTTTATTTTCCAGTGTATCCAAGACCATGTCATAGTGGTCCAGTAGTGCGAGAGGCAGGAGCGACCTGCTCTGAACTCATGTTACCCTGGATTATGCAATTGTTGGGAGTTCAAGTGGTTTGCAGTCCTGCTTCTTAGAACTCTTTCAAAGATTTTTATGATGTGGGACGTTAGAGCTATTGGTCTACAGTTTTTAGCTATTGCTTTGCTGCCACCTTTATGGAGTGGGGCTATATCCGTTGTTTTTAGTGACTGTGGACTCTCGACTGTGTCTATGCTCCTCCATAGTATGCTTAGAGCCCGCGAGAGGGATATCTTGCAGTTCTTAATGAATACAGAGTTCCACGAGTCTGGGCCTGGGGCTGGGTGCATGGGCATTTTGTCAGTGGCTTTCTCAAAGCCTAGTGGAGTTAGAGTTTTGTCAGAAACTTGGCATACATTGACATGGTTTTGAGGCTCATCATGAAAAAAATTATTTGGATGTCTGTCTTTAGACGTTTGGGCCCTGAACACAGAGTCTATTAGTTTTCAGTACTCAATTATTTTTTGTTGTCATCTGTGTAGGATCCGTTTTTGTCTGAGCGGGGGCCCTATCTTGAGGGGTTTTTCCCTTTTTTTTGGGCATTGAAAAAAAATATTTAAATTTTCCCTTTCAGTTTCACTTATCGTTTTTAGCTCCCCCTTCTCTTTTGGATCCGTATGATCCTTTAACTTAAGCTCATATTTTCCAATTTCCGTGTTTTTAGATAAACTGGGATCTTTAGGAGCCGTGACCTTTGTCTTCTCCTGTAGAGGGGTGCCTCTCTCTCTCCCCTTTACTTCTGCCTTCTTTTTTCTTAGGGGAAAATGCCTTACATACTTCAGTACCAGGAAGTTGAACTTTTCAAGGGACTGAGGGGCCATGTTATTTAAGTATCTTCCCAACAGTTTTTTTAGGACATATACCTGGTCACAGATGGTTCTTTTTGTGGAAGTTGAATTTGGTGAAGGGACCTTCTGCTTATGCATTTTCCCGTAAGTCTGGACTTCGATTAGATTGTGATCTGAATTAGGGTTTTTTTTGATATTTTTATTTTTACCAGGTCCCATTTTTGTGAAAATAAGTCCATGGTTTTTCCAGTCTTTTGGGTCCACATCTGCTAACTTAGGGTGTGTTTGTTGCAAAATTCAGCAGCTCATGGTGTGTGACCTTTCATCTGAGCTCTTTTCCCGGGATTATTTCTGCACAACAAAATTTGTAATTCTTCCATTTTGTGGTCCCAATTGAAGCACCAAGCAAAAATGTTTGGGGGTAGGGCTGAAGGCTTCCAGAGAGGATAAATTTTTGATAGCTGTTCCTTGAACTGGCTTTTATACAAGTCAAAGACTAAGTTTTGGGTTTTCGTTTTTTTTTGTCAGAACTTTTAACTACATCATTTGGGGTTCAGTATCTCTGTGCAGATGAGCGACTCTTTGACATACAGGCCAACCCTCCCTTGTTGCCTGTTCTTTCTGTCACATCTGAAAAGGTTGTATCCAGGTATCCATATTTCACTGTCAAAGTAATCTTTTGCGTGGGTCTCTGTGAAGGCTGCAAACAGTGCATTTGACTCCCCTAGAAGTCCACTAATGAAAGGTATTTTGTTGTTGGTGGATGGCTTAAGGCCCTGTATATTAGCAAATATAAATGAGGTTGTGTTGCATGTTTGTTGGGGGAATTTTGTTGTTGCCATCAGTAGCCATCAGTAGTTGTGAGTCAGGAGGTGCCACTGGCTGTGCCACTGTGTCCAACAAGGCTCGAAGGTGGTGAACTATTTCGGTTATTTCTCTCAATTTTCTTTCTTCGTTTCCTACCACTAAAAAATCACTTGGAGTTGAGTTGTCCACGGAAACTTATGGGGAATCGTTGGTTCAGTTAACTGGGGCGCGTGCGCGCGCACACACACATACACACACTATTATCCAGTCTTGTCGGTTCCACAGTTTGTTGCCTTAAAGCGAATGTACAGGGTGTTTCAAAAAGATGGACCCAACCTGTATGACCTCGTGATTAAACATCGCCTTAACACACGCCAGACAGTCTTATGAGGGATCGTAAGTTCTTGGCTGACACTACGAGTGAACTTACGATCTTTCATACGACTGTCTGGCGTGTGTTAAGCGACTTTTAATCATGAGGTCATACCTGTTGGATCCATCTCCTTGAAAAACCCATATTATGCAGTTCCAATAGTTCATTTGTGATGGAATATTTGTCTATGCTGTTCCAAGGAATTATTTCTGCTATTTTGATTTTAAGTGTCTTAAATTGAAATCAGTCCACTAGATATTTGGGACTGGTTCAGAAAGATTTTCCAAACAGTATTCAATTTTCAGTAGTTCTTCTTTGAACTGTTGAGAAGTTGTATCTGGCGGCTTATATACAGTCATAATGACTAGGTTTAGGGTCTTAATATTCACTGCCAAAACTTCACCTACATCATTTATGGTGTTAAATAACTCTGTGTAAATATGCGACACTTTGGCATACAAGCCAACAACCCCCCCCCCCCTTATCCCTTCCTACCTTGTTGCACGTTCTTTCTCTTGCATTTAACTGAGGTATTCATATTGCATTGTGAAAGTGCTTGTTTGCGCTGGTCTCTGTGAAAGCTGCAAATATTGCATTCTACTCCGCGAGGAGTCCACTGATAAACGGTATTTTGTAGTTGGAAAGTTTAATTCCTTTCATATCTGACAAAACAAATGATGTTGTATTGTTTGTTAGTCTGGGGAGATTTATTTATTCTCGAGTGGAGGTCTCTGAGTGTGTCTTCATTTCAACAACTCTGAGATGCTCGAATATTTTTGTTAGTGCCGTTTTTTCTGCTTCCTGGCATGTGAAAAGTTTTTGCTATTGAATGTTTGTAACTACCATTGCAACTTAGTTTTTCAAGATTTGTCGTGTCTGTCCCTCATGATCACTTTCAAATGTTATGTACAGGGCAGTTTGTAATAGCATTGCTTGTAGGTGCTACATATACACGCATACAATATATATATATATATATATATATATATATATATATATATATATATATATATATATATATATATATATAACGATAAATAGGTCATTAGATATATATTGGGGTGATCATAAGGAGGGTTTGAACGGGAGGTGGGAGGTAAAAGAGGTTTTCAGTTCTTAGGGCTTGAGCATCGAACAGGCTTACATGAGCATGGTAGACTGGAATGAAGGCAAGTTGTTTTTACCGGGATTGACGTGCTGCTGAAGTGTTAGCAAGTAACATTTGAGGACTGAGGAAGCCAGATAATCGAACTTGAATGTTGGAGGTGGAAAGTAGAATGCCAGCGCTCTGAAGCAGGGGTGAGGTTATGGTTCAGGTGGTCACTGGAGTTATTATGTCTGCGCACTTTTGGCAAGACAGCTATTGAGGGAATTATGGTGGATGTGTTGCCTTGTTTGCGGGGGCGACTGGTGTGTTAAAGATACTCGCACACATATGTTTGTTTGTTTGTTTGTGTGTGTGTGTGTGTGTGTGTGTGTGTGTGTGTGTGTGTGTGTGTGTGTGTGTGTGTGTGTGTGTGTGTGTGTCCCTGACAGTAAGCTGGGTGTATTTACAATGATTATTGTTGGTTAAATTGTCTGGAAAGAATTAGCTTGATTTAACCACTTGTTTGTAAGTGCAGTGGAGATGAGTGGGAGCAGATGCCTGTCTTGTGTGAGAGGAGCATAACACAGTATGCCACAGTATGCCGCAGTATGCCACAGTATGTCGCAGTATCTCTTTCTCCCCTCCATTATTACCATGGCCTACGTGAGCATACGTGAGCATACTGTGAGTATGCTACAAGGATGGTGCTGGCCCACAGTGCTCTCTCAACGAGTTCTTTTTATGTTTTTTGCGACAAATTATATCATACTATTACGTGTCAGAGACAACATGACTTGAGTAAAGAATTGGGGCTGTTATGCTGACATACCCATTATACCAGTTGTGGGGGAGGGGAAAGGGGAGGGGAAAGGGGAGGGGGTTGCTGACGTCCCCTGCCCTCCAGGGGATGCCCACCGGGGCCGGTGGAGGATGTGGGCTCGGATGGCAGGCAATGGAGGGAGTGGAGGGGGATAGATAAAAGAGTTAGGGAAGAAAGGGGCGGAAGGGGTATGGGAGACGGGAAGAGGAAGGAGGGGTGGAAGACGGAAAAGGGGAGTGTGGGGGGATAGAGGAAGTGGAGGTTGGGAGGCTGAAGAAGATGGGGTAGTTGGAGGTGCTGGGGTTGGTTTGGGGTGGAGGTGGGGGTTCCTTAGTGTGGTGGTGTGATGGAAGGAGGAGTGTGTTGGGGTGGGGGTTGAGAAGTTGGGATGGAGGAGGAGGTGGTGGGGTTAATTTAAGATGGTGGGGATGGTGATATACGTGGCTCTCGACATGGTCACACTACCCGGGTGGTCTCTGCATAAGAACCTAGTGAGGCCTTGTTCTTAAACGCCCTCTCCCCTCTCCCCATTTCCCCACCTCTCGTCTCTCCCCACTCCCCACCTCTCCCCTCTCCTCTCTCCCCTAACCTCTTTCATATGGTCTCTCTACCCTCTTCCCTCTTTCCTCTCACACATTCCCAGCCCCCTAACATGTTCCTTCTCCCCTTTTCACGCGTTTCTTGACCCCTTTTTCCCTCACACATTCCCTGTCCCCTATTTCCGAACACAGGAACTATGATGAGAGCCCTGGCAAGGAGAGGAAGGAGAGAAAACAGTTGAGGAAGTGTGAGTGAAAGAGGAAGGGGAAAACTAATTGCCCTCCCACCTTCCCTGTTACCTGGTTACCTGCAGTCGCTTCCGGGGGGCGTGGGGGGGTCACCGTCGCCGCGACCCGGTCCTATATCAGGCCTCCCGGTTGTTGGCCTGTGGTGCATACTGTCTGCAGTATGCACCACAGCCCGGCTGGTCAGGAACTGACTCACAAACATTCCAGAACTACTACTGCTTTCAAGGAAAGTTTTTTTCAGGTAATCGGATAATTTTCCTCAAGTGCCTGATCAACCAGGTTGTGATGAATATGGGGAGAGTACTGAGTAGTGCAGATCAAGAGAAAAATAGAAATTTTCTTGAAGAGCTAACTTTACATTTTGATATACCTTTGATGAGTTCCGAGAGTTTTTCTACTCCCGAAGCCCGGCCATGGGCCAGGCTCATCTGGTGCTTGCCTGGTCAACCAGGCTGTTGCTGAAGAATTGAGACACTTATGCAACACATGGGAATCTTTATTGAAGAAACGTTTCGCCACACAGTGGCTTCATCAGTCCTATACAAAGTAGAAACGGGTAAGGAGAGGAGAAGTTTGAGGTAATCAGTCCCTCAACCTTCTCCTCTCCTTACCCATTTCAACTTTGTATTAGACTGATGAAGCCACTGTGTGGCGAAACGTTTCCTCAATAAATATTCCCATGTGTTGCATAAGTGTCTCAATTCTTCATCTTGTCGGTTTTCTAAACCATTCATCACAGGCTGTTGCTGTTGTTGGCCAGCAGCCCCACATATCCATCATAGTCTGGTTGATCTGGCACCTGGTAAAGATACTTGTCTAGTTTCTACTTGAAGACTTCTACACTTGTTCTTGATATCTTCTGGTAAGAAATTCAGATGAAGAAATAAGAATCATTAAGCCAGTGAGATGAGATTCATAAATGTTAGAGTCGCTGCTGAAGATGATAGTAGACAAAGACTGATTTAGAGTCGCTGATGATGATGATAGTAGACAAAGACTGATTTAGAGTCGCTGATGATGATGATAGTAGACAAAGACTGATTTTTGAGTCGCTGATGATGATGATAGTAGACAAAGACTGAATTAGAGTCGCTGATGATGATGATATAAGACAAAGAACTGGGTTTAGAGTCGCTGATGATGATGATAGTAGACAAAGACTGATTTAGAGTCGCTGATGATGATGATAGTAGACAAAGACTGATTTAGAGTCGCTGATGATGATGATAGTAGACAAAGACTGATTTAGAGTCGCTGCTGATGATGGCACAGCCATATACTACTCAGACCAACTAGAATGTATCACTAATACTTGCACAAGGGATGAACATGGGGAATATATAATAGCTAAATTCAAATCCAAATACCTACAAAAACCTCTCACATTGATAAACATCTACAGAGTTCAACAGTCAAACATTAGCCAATTTAGTCAAAACCTAGGAAGTATGATAACTGATGCACGCATGAACAAAGATCACTTACTACTCTCAGGTGACTTCAATATAAATCTCCCGCAAGACCAGACCCCCACGTTACGATTCACAAAAACAATGATAACTGCATGTTGCTACCAACAGAACAAAACCACAAGAGTTACAGAGACTAGTGTTTCCCACTTTACCACATCTGACCAACACCCTACCCCTTTAAAATCAGGCATAATTACAGATATACCACAACCACTACCCTACTTTCCTCATAAAAACTCTTTTGGGAAACTACCCCAAGACACTACTAAAAACACCTTCAGACTTCCAATGAGGCAGCCATTAATAATTCACAACAGCATAGCAAACATTGATTGGCACACTGAGCAGAAATCTATAAAAGATATTGACGAATGTATTAAAAATTTTCTAAAAAAACCCAATACCTTATAAAAAGCACCCCTAAAAAAACTAAACAGAGACAGCAAAAGACTGAACGTCCCGGCTAACACCCAGCTTCTCAAATCCATAAATACAAAACACCAAATGAAAAAAAAGTACAGAATGGGGCACATAACCCCAAAACCAAAAAAAACGTTACTCGTCAACCCAACCCGCCCCGATAAGAAGGGGAAAAAAATTTTATTTTGGAACAATTATCCAACTTACGAGGTGATATAAAAAAGACCTGGAAAACCCTATCAGAAATTCTGGGAACAAAAAAGATATCACGAAATAGCGAAATAAAATTAGCAAAATCAGATGAACCCCAACTCCCACCAACAGAAACAGCAAACAGACTCAATGATTTCTTCTCCACTATAGGACAAAACCTTGTCAATAAAATCCCAAGCTCAGATACCCCACCAAATGACTACCTCACCGGCAACTACCCGAACACACTGTTCCTAGCTCCGACTAACCCATACGAAGTCTCCCTTATTATCAACGCACTAAAAAACAAGGCAGGAGATTTAAATACCTTACCACCCTTTATATACAAAAAACTGTCACAAGTGCTATCACCAATCATTGCAACACTCTTTAACAAATCCATAGAATCCTCCACCTTCCCTACAGTACTCAAAATAGCAAGGGTCACCCCGATCCACAAAGGAGGAGACCAAACAGAGTTGAATAACTATAGGCCAATATCCAACTTACACCCTCTCTCAAAAATCTTCGAAAAATTAATTCATAAACGAATCTACTCCTACCTTATCTCCCAAAACATACTCAACCCCTGCCAATTTGGATTCAGGCCTAATAAAAATACTAATGATGCTATTATACACATGCTAGAACATATATACACTGCAATAGAGAAAAAAGAAGTCCCACTGGGGATCTTCATTGACTTACGTAAATTTGTAGATGAATGGTTCAGAGAACCGACATGTTGATAAATTAGACACATATGCAACTCTTGGGTATCTTTATTGAGGAAACGTTTCGCCACACAGTGACTTCATCAGTCCATACGTAGGAGAAACTTGAAGAACAGGAGGAGAATGAGGTAATCAGTCCCTCAACCTTGAGTCGATGTGTTCAGTCCATCAATCTTGAATAGAATACGGCATATCAGCGGAGAAGCAGCTTATAAACCGTATGGCAGGAGAGGTGCAGCAGTCATAGGTCGTGTCACATTTGTTCAATGTGGAAGTAGGTCGTGCCCAAGAATTAGGCAAGCGAAGAATTCCTAAGTATTAAGATCCCAAGAAGTTGCAGTGTCTGACAGGTTTGTAGATGAATGGTTCAGAGAACCGACATGTTGATAAATTAGACACATGTGCAACTCTTGGGTATCTTTATTGAGGAAACGTTTCGCCACACAGTGGCTTCATCAGTCCATACGTAGGAGAAACTTGAAGAACAGGAGGAGAATGAGGTAATCGGTCCCTCAACCTTGAGTCGATGTGTTCAGTCCATCAATCTTGAATAGAATACGGCATATCAGCGGAGAAGCAGCTTATAAACCGTATGGCAGGAGAGGTGCAGCAGTCATAGGTCGTGTCACATTTGTTCAATGTGGAAGTAGGTCGTGCCCAAGAATTAGGCAAGCGAAGAATTCCTAAGTATTAAGATCCCAAGAAGTTGCAGTGTCTGACAGATTTGTAGATGAATGGTTCAGAGAACCGACATGTTGATAAATTAGACATATATGCATCTCTTGGGTATGTAATAAAGTTGGTAGAATTACCGACAATATGTAAAGTAAAAGGACACAAGTGCAACTAATGTGACATTTATTGTGGCAACGTTTCGCTCTTGGGTATCTTTATTGAGGAAACGTTCATCTACAAACCTGTCAGACACTGCAACTTCTTGGGATCTTAATACTTAGGAATTCTTCGCTTGCCTAATTCTTGGGCACGACCTACTTCCACATTGAACAAATGTGACACGATCTATGACTGCTGCACCTCTCCTGCCATAAGGTTTATAAGCTGCTTCTCCGCTGATATGCCGTATTCTATTCAAGATTGATGGACTGAACACATCGACTCAAGGTTGAGGGACTGCTTACCTCATTCTCCTCCTGTTCTTCAAGTTTCTCCTACGTATGGACTGATGAAGCCACTGTGTGGCGAAACGTTTCCTCAATAAAGATACCCAAGAGTTGCATATGTGTCTAATTTATCAACATGTCGGTTCTCTGAACCATTCATCTACAAATCTGTCAGACACTGCAACTTCTTGGGGTCTTAATACTTAGGAATTCTTCGCTTGCCTAATTCTTGGGCACGACCTACTTCCACACTGAACAAATGTGACACGACCTATGACTGCTGCACCTCTCCTGCCATACGGTTTATAAGCTGCTTCTCCGCTGATATGCCGTATTCTATTCAAGATTGATGGACTGAACACATCGACTCAAGGTTGAGGGACTGATTACCTCATTCTCCTCCTGTTCTTCAAGTTTCTCCTAAGTATGGACTGATGAAGCCACTGTGTGGCGAAACGTTTCCTCAATAAAGATACCCAAGAGTTGCATATGTGTCTAATTTATCGACTTACGTAAAGCTTTTGATACAGTTGACCATGACTTGCTCCACGTAAAATTGTCACACTATGGTATAAGAGGGCACTCCCTCAACTACCTCAAGTCTTACCTCAGCAACAGAAGCCAATATGTGTACGCAAATGGGGCAAACTCTTCTGCGCAACCAATTACAGTTGGTGTCCCATAGGGAAGTGTCCTTGGCCCTCTTCTCTTTCTCCTATACATAAATGACCTTCCAAATGCTTCGCAATTACTCAAACCCACACTATTTGCAGATGACACTACATACGTCTTCTCCCACCCGAGCCCAGTCACGCTAGCCAATACTGTAAATACCGAATTACAGAAAATATCTACCTGGATGAGGACTAACAAACTTACACTAAACGTTGACAAAATCTACTTCATTCAGTTTGGTAACAGAGCTACAGATGTCCATCTTAACATAATGATAAACGGATCACCTATCACAAAGCTAACAGAGGGAAAATTCTTAGGAATCCACCTTGATAATAGACTCAAATTTCATACACATATACAACAAATTTCTAAGAAAATTTCCAAGACTGTAGGCATACTATCGAAGATACGGTACTATGTTCCACAGTCAGCCCTCCTGGCCCTATATCACTCTCTTATTTACCCCTATCTCACCTATGGAATTTGTGCAGGGGGATCAACAAAAATTTAAAACCATCTCAGACCACTAATTACCCAACAAAAGGCTGCAGTTAAATGATAACAAATTCTCACTACAGGCAGCACACTCCACCATATTCAATACACTAAACCTACTCACCATACAAAACATCCATACTTATTACTGCACCTATTACATACATAGAACACTTAACTCTGATATTAACCCTCCCCTCAAACATCTCCTTGCCAACCTCAACAAAAACACATGACCATAACACAAGGCACAGATCACTCTTTGATGTTCCTCGTGTCCATCTCACACTATGCAAAAACTCAATGCACATAAAAGGCCCTAAAATCTGGAATTCATTACCTGTAAATATAAAAGAAACACTACCTTTTTATAAAATTCAAGTCTCTCTCTCAAAGATTACTTACTCACTCAAAACCAAATAAATACTGAATAACTGAACCTTATAAATTGTATATCTTAAATGTTTCTCACAATTATATCACATAAATGTTAAACCTAAAACCCAATCTAACTTTATTATTTTTTTAAATACGCTACCTAACAGAATTCTCCATACGACTGAATGTACAACAATGCATGCAACCATATGACCTGTCTTTGTAATACTCACTTGTGCTTTATAGTTATCTGTTTACAATAATGTATTATCACTGATTTCATCATTGCTTAGTTAATTTTAAGCCAGCCCGTAATGCTATGCATAGTATAAGTGGCTTTGGCATGCTGCTCTTATCTGTATTTTTTTGTACCTCTGTATGTATGCTCAAATTGTAAATAAATAAATAAATAAATAAAAAAGACTGATTTAGAGTCGCTGCTGATGATGATACCTGGAGTTTACCTGGAGAGAGTTTCGGGGGTCAACGCCCCCGCGGCCCGGTCTGTGACCAGGCCTCCTGGTGGATCAGCGCCTGATCAACCAGGCTGTTGCTGCTGGCTGCACGCAAACCAACGTACGAGCCACAGCCCGGCTGATCAGGAACTGACTTTAGGTGCTTGTCCAGTGCCTGCTTGAAGACTGCCAGGGGTCTGTTGGTAATCCCCCTTATGTGTGCTGGGAGGCAGTTGAACAGTCTCGGGCCCCTGACACTTATTGTATGGTCTCTTAACGTGCTAGTGACACCCCTGCTTTTCATTGGGGGGATGGTGCATCGTCTGCCAAGTCTTTTGTTTTCGTAGTGAGTGATTTTCGTGTGCAAGTTCGGTACTAGTCCCTCTAGGATTTTCCAGGTGTATATAATCATGTATCTCTCCCTCCTGCGTTCCAGGGAATACAGGTTTAGAAACCTCAAGCGCTCCCAGTAATTGAGGTGTTTTATCTCCGTTATGCGCGCCGTGAAAGTTCTCTGTACATTTTCTAGGTCGGCAATTTCACCTGCCTTGAAAGGTGCTGTTAGAGTGCAGCAATATTCCAGCCTAGATAGAACAAGTGACCTGAAGAGTGTCATCATGGGCTTGGCCTCCCTAGTTTTGAAGGTTCTCATTATCCATCCTGTCATTTTTCTAGCAGATGCGATTGATACAATGTTATGGTCCTTGAAGGTGAGATCCTCCGACATAATCACTCCCAGGTCTTTGACGTTGGTGTTTCGCTCTATTTCGTGGCCAGAATTTGTTTTGTACTCTGATGAAGATTTAATTTCCTCATGTTTACCATATCTGAGTAATTGAAATTTCTCATCGTTGAACTTCATATTGTTTTCTGCAGCCCACTGAAAGATTTGGTTGATGTCCGCCTGGAGCCTTGCAGTGTCTGCAATGGAAGACACTGTCATGCAGATTCGGGTGTCATCTGCAAAGGAAGACACGGTGCTGTGGCTGACATCCTTGTCTATGTCAGATATGAGGATGAGAAAACAGATGGGAGCTAGTACTGTGCCTTGTGGAACAGAGCTTTTCACCGTAGCTGCCTCGGACTTTACTCTGTTGACGACTACTCTCTGTGTTCTGTTTAGTGAGGAAATTATAGATCCATCGACCGACTTTTCCTGTTATTCCTTTAGCGCGCATTTTGTGCGCTATTACGCCATGGTCACACTTGTCGAAGGCTTTTGCAAAGTCTGTATATATTACATCTGCATTCTTTTTGTCTTCTAGTGCATTTAGGACCTTGTCGTAGTGATCCAGTAGCTGAGACAGACAGGAGCGACCTGTTCTAAACCCATGTTGCCCTGGGTTGTGTAACTGATGGGTTTCTAGATGGGTGGTGATCTTGCTTCTTAGGACCCTTTCAAAGATTTTTATGATATGGGATGTTAGTGCTATTGGTCTGTAGTTCTTTGCTGTTGCTTTACTGCCCCCTTTGTGGAGTGGGGCTATGTCTGTTGTTTTTAGTAACTGAGGACGACCCCCGTGTCCATGCTCCCTCTCCATAGGATGGAAAAGGCCCCGTGATAGGGGCTTCTTGCAGTTCTTGATGAACACAGAGTTCCATGAGTCTGGCCCTGGGGCAGAGTGCATGGGCATGTCATTTATCGCCTGTTCGAAGTCATTTGGCGTCAGGATAACATCGGATAGGCTTGTGTTAATCAAATTTTGTGGCTCTCTCATAAAAAATTCATTTTGATCTTCGACTCTCAGTCTGGTTAGCGGCTTGCTAAAAACTGAGTCATATTGGGACTTGAGTAGCTCACTCATTTCCTTGCTGTCATCTGTGTAGGACCCATCTGTTTAAGTAGGGGCCCAATACTGGGCGTTGTTCTCGATTTTGATTTGGCATA
Source organism: Cherax quadricarinatus (assembly GCF_026875155.1). Taxonomy (NCBI): domain Eukaryota; kingdom Metazoa; phylum Arthropoda; class Malacostraca; order Decapoda; family Parastacidae; genus Cherax; species Cherax quadricarinatus. The sequence continues at coordinate 125,845,313 of NC_069399.1, forward strand.
GGAGAAGAAATACTTTGGGTTTCTTCGATTTCATTTATAGCTTTTAGTTCTTCCGCGATTCCTGACTCCTAAAGGATTCTTTTAGCTTAAGTTCGATGCTTGCTATTTCTCTGACCAGTGTCTCCCTGCGCATTTCAGATATATTGACCTCTTTTAGCCGCTCTGTTATTCTTTTCCGTCGCCTGTAAAGGGAGCGCCTGTCTCTTTCTATTTTACATCTACTCCTCCTTTTTCTTAGAGGAATAAGCCTTGTGCATACATCGAGTGCCACCGAGTTAATCTGTTCTAGGCATAAGTTTGGGTCTGTGTTGCTTAGTATATCTTCCCAGCTTATATCGGTTAGGACTTGGTTTACTTGGTCCCACTTTATGTTTTTTGTTATTAAGTTGAATTTGGTGAATGCTCCCTCGTGACTAGTCTCATTTTGTCGGTCTGGGGCTCCTCGCATACATGTCTGAACCTCAATTTTTGTTGTGATCTGAGTATATTGTTTTTGATATGGTGACATTTCTTATCAGATCATCATTGTTAGTGAATATGAGGTCTAGTGTATTCTCCAGTCTAGTAGGCTCTATTATTTGCTGGTTTAAATTGAATTTTGTGCAGAGATTTAAAAGCTCGTGTGAGTGTGAGTTTTCATCAGAGCTGCCTCCTGGTGTTATTACTGCAACAATATTATTTGTTATATTCCTCCATTTTAGGTGCCTTAAGTTGAAATCCCCCAGGAGCAAGATGTTGGGTGCAGGAGCTGGAAGATTTTCCAGACAGTGGTCAATTTTTAACAGCTGTTCCTGGAATTGCTGGGATGTTGCATCCGGAGGCTTGTAGACTACCACAATGACTAGGTTTTGGTTCTCGACCGATTTAGAGTCGCTGCTGATGATGATAGTAGACAAAGACTGATTTAGAAGTCAGCATGTAACCTGCATATGACTGTAGACTCAGCAGAAGTAATTTATTATGTGGACGAGGTACAGAAGAAGATTAATTTCCCCTCTGCGTACATTTATTAAGTCAGCACTCTAACCAGTGAACCGTGAAGGTTACAATAAGTGTCTTCCAACTAGGTATATTGTTACATCAGTGATGTCACCATGCACCAGACAGGTTAACATGGGTCACCATGCACCAGACAGGTTAACATGGGTCACCATGCACCAGACAGGTTAACATGGGTCACCATGCACCAGACAGGTTAACATGGGTCACCATGCACCAGACAGGTTAACATGGGTCACCATGAACCAGACAGGTTAACATGGGTCACCATGCACCAGACAGGTTAACATGGGTCACCATGCACCAGACAGGTTAACATGGGTCACCATGCACCAGACAGGTTAACATGGGTCACTATATACCAGACAGGTTAACTGGGTCACCATGCACCAGACAGGTTAACATGGGTCACCATGCACCAGACAGGTTAACATGGGTCACCATGCACCAGACAGGTTAACAGGGGTCACCATGCACCAGACAGGTTAACATGGGTCACCATGCACCAGACAGGTTAACATGGGTCACCATGCACCAGACAGGTTAACAGGGGTCACCATGCACCAGACAGGTTAACATGGGTCACCATGCACCAGACAGGTTAACATTGGGTCACCATGCACCAGACAGGTTAACATGGTCACCATGCACCAGACAGGTTAACATGGGTCACCATGCACCAGACAGGTTTAACATGGGTCACCATGCACCAGACAGGTTAACATGGGTCACCATGTACCAGACAGGTTAACATGGGTCACCATGCACCAGACAGGTTAACATGGGTCAACCATGCACCAGACAGGTTAACATGGGTCACCATGCACCAGACAGGTTAACATGGGTCACCATGCACCAGACAGGTTAACATGGGTCACCATGCACCAGACAGGTTAACATGGGTCACCATGCACCAGACAGGTTAACATGGGTCACCATGCACCAGACAGGTTAACATAGGTCACCATGCACCAGACAGGTTAACATGGGTCACCATGCACCAGACAGGTTAACATGGGTCACCATATACCAGACAGGTTAACATGGGTCACCATGTATCAGACAGGTTAACATGGGTCACCATGCACCAGACAGGTTAACATGGGTCACCATGCACCAGACAGGTTAACATGGGTCACCATGCACCAGACAGGTTAACATGGGTCACCATGCACCAGACAGGTTAACATGGGTCACCATGCACCAGACAGGTTAACATGGGTCACCATGCACCAGACAGGTTAACATGGGTCACCATGCACCAGACAGGTTAACATGGGTCACCATGCACCAGACAGGTTAACATGGGTCACCATGCACCAGACAGGTTAACATGGGTCACCATGTACCAGACAGGTTAACATGGGTCACCATATACCAGACAGGTTAACATGGGTCACCATGTACCAGACAGGTTAACATGGGTCACCATGCACCAGACAGGTTAACATGGGTCACCATGCACCAGACAGTTAACATGGGTCACCATGCACCAGACAGGTTAACATGGGTCACCATGCACCAGACAGGTTAACATGGGTCACCATGCACCAGACAGGTTAACATGGGTCACCATGCACCAACAGGTTAACATGGGTCACCATGCACCAGACAGGTTAACATGGGTCACCATGCACCAGACAGGTTAACATGGGTCACCATGCACCAGACAGGTTAACATGGGTCACTATATACCAGACAGGTTAACATGGGTCACCATGCACCAGACAGGTTAACATGGGTCACCATGCACCAGACAGGTTAACATGGGTCACCATGCACCAGACAGGTTAACATGGGTCACTATATACCAGACAGGTTAACATGGGTCACCATGCACCAGACAGGTTAACATGGGTCACCATGCACCAGACAGGTTAACATGGGTCACCATGCACCAGACAGGTTAACATGGGTCACCATGTACCAGACAGGTTAACATGGGTCACCATGCACCAGACAGGTTAACATGGGTCACCATGCACCAGACAGGTTAACATGGGTCACCATGCACCAGACAGGTTAACATGGGTCGCCATGCACCAGACAGGTTAACATGGGTCACCATGTACCAGACAGGTTAACATGGGTCACCATGCACCAGACAGGTTAACATGGGTCACCATGCACCAGACAGGTTAACATGGGTCACCATGCACCAGACAGGTTAACATGGGTCACTATATACCAGACAGGTTAACATGGGTCACCATGCACCAGACAGGTTAACATGGGTCACCATGCACCAGACAGGTTAACATGGGTCACCATGCACCAGACAGGTTAACATGGGTCACTATATACCAGACAGGTTAACATGGGTCACCATGCACCAGACAGGTTAACATGGGTCACCATGCACCAGACAGGTTACATGGGTCACCATGCACCAGACAGGTTAACATGGGTCACCATGTACCAGACAGGTTAACATGGGTCACCATGCACCAGACAGGTTAACATGGGTCACCATGCACCAGACAGGTTAACATGGGTCACCATGCACCAGACAGGTTAACATGGGTCACCATGCACCAGACAGGTTAACATGGGTCACCATGCACCAGACAGGTTAACATGGGTCACCATGCACCAGACAGGTTAACATGGGTCACCATGCACCAGACAGGTTAACATGGGTCACCATGCACCAGACAGGTTAACATGGGTCACCATGCACCAGACAGGTTAACATGGGTCACCATGCACCAGACAGGTTAACATGGGTCACCATGCACCAGACAGGTTAACATGGGTCACCATGCACCAGACAGGTTAACATGGGTCACCATGCACCAGACAGGTTAACATGGGTCACCATGCACCAGACAGGTTAACATGGGTCGCCATGCACCAGACAGGTTAACATGGGTCACCATGTACCAGACAGGTTAACATGGGTCACCATGCACCAGACAGGTTAACATGGGTCACCATGCACCAGACAGGTTAACATGGGTCACCATGCACCAGACAGGTTAACATGGGTCACCATGCACCAGACAGGTTAACATGGGTCACCATGCACCAGACAGGTTAACATGGGTCACCATGCACCAGACAGGTTAACATGGGTCACCATGCACCAGACAGGTTAACATGGGTCACCATGCACCAGACAGGTTAACATGGGTCACCATGCACCAGACAGGTTAACATGGGTCACCATGCACCAGACAGGTTAACATGGGTCACTATATACCAGACAGGTTAACATGGGTCACCATGCACCAGACAGGTTAACATGGGTCACCATGCACCAGACAGGTTAACATGGGTCACCATGCACCAGACAGGTTAACATGGGTCACCATGCACCAGACAGGTTAACATGGGTCACCATGCACCAGACAGGTTAACATGGGTCACCATGCACCAGACAGGTTAACATGGGTCACCATGCACCAACAGGTTAACATGGGTCACCATGCACCAGACAGGTTAACATGGGTCACCATGCACCAGACAGGTTAACATGGGTCACCATGTACCAGACAGGTTAACATGGGTCACCATGCACCAGACAGGTTAACATGGGTCACCATGCACCAGACAGGTTAACATGGGTCACCATGCACCAGACAGGTTAACATGGGTCACCATGCACCAGACAGGTTAACATGGGTCACCATGCACCAGACAGGTTAACATGGGTCACCATGCACCAGACAGGTTAACATGGGTCACCATGCACCAGAACAGGTTAACATAGGTCACCATGCACCAGACAGGTTAACATGGGTCACCATGCACCAGACAGGTTAACATGGGTCACCATATACCAGACAGGTTAACATGGGTCACCATGTATCAGACAGGTTAACATGGGTCACCATGCACCAGACAGGTTAACATGGGTCACCATGCACCAGACAGGTTAACATGGGTCACCATGCACCAGACAGGTTAACATGGTCACCATGCACCAGACAGGTTAACATGGGTCACCATGCACCAGACAGGTTAAACATGGGTCACCATGCTCCAGACAGGTTTAACATGGGTCACCATGCACCAGACAGGTTAACATGGGTCACCATGCACCAGACAGGTTAACATGGGTCACCATGCACCAGACAGGTTAACATGGGTCACCATGTACCAGACAGGTTAACATGGGTCACCATTATACCAGACAGGTTAACATGGGTCACCATGTACCAGACAGGTTAACATGGGTCACCATGCACCAGACAGGTTAACATGGGTCACCATGCACCAGACAGGTTAACATGGGTCACCATGCACCAGACAGGTTAACATGGGTCACCATGCACCAGACAGGTTAACATGGGTCACCATGCACCAGACAGGTTAACATGGGTCACCATGCACCAGACAGGTTAACATGGGTCACCATGCACCAGACAGGTTAACATGGGTCACCATGCACCAGACAGGTTAACATGGGTCACCATGCACCAGACAGGTTAACATGGGTCACTATATACCAGACAGGTTAACATGGGTCACCATGCACCAGACAGGTTAAACATGGGTCACCATGCACCAGACAGGTTAACATGGGTCACCATGCACCAGACAGGTTAACATGGGTCACTATATACCAGACAGGTTAACATGGGTCACCATGCACCAGACAGGTTAACATGGGTCACCATGCACCAGACAGGTTAACATGGGTCACCATGCACCAGACAGGTTAACATGGGTCACCATGTACCAGACAGGTTAACATGGGTCACCATGCACCAGACAGGTTAACATGGGTCACCATGCACCAGACAGGTTAACATGGGTCACCATGCACCAGACAGGTTAACATGGGTCGCCATGCACCAGACAGGTTAACATGGGTCACCATGTACCAGACAGGTTAACATGGGTCACCATGCACCAGACAGGTTAACATGGGTCACCATGCACCAGACAGGTTAACATGGGTCACCATGCACCAGACAGGTTAACATGGGTCACCATGCACCAGACAGGTTAACATGGGTCACCATGCACCAGACAGGTTAACATGGGTCACCATGCACCAGACAGTTAACATGGGTCACCATGCACCAGACAGGTTAACATGGGTCACCATGCACCAGACAGGTTAACATGGGTCACCATGCACCAGACAGGTTAACATGGGTCACCATGCACCAGACAGGTTAACATGGGTCACTATATTACCAGACAGGTTAACATGGGTCACCATGCACCAGACAGGTTAACATGGGTCACCATGCACCAGACAGGTTAACATGGGTCACCATGCACCAGACAGGTTAACATGGGTCACCATGCACCAGACAGGTTAACATGGGTCACCATGCACCAGACAGGTTAACATGGGTCACCATGTACCAGACAGGTTAACATGGGTCACCATGCACCAGACAGGTTAACATGGGTCACCATACACCAGACAGGTTAACATGGGTCACCATGCACCAGACAGGTTAACATGGGTCACCATGCACCAGACAGGTTAACATGGGTCACCATGTACCAGACAGGTTAACATGGGTCACCATGCACCAGACAGGTTAACATGGGTCACCATGCACCAACAGGTTAACATGGGTCACCATGCACCAGACAGGTTAACATGGGTCACCATGCACCAGACAGGTTAACATGGGTCACCATGCACCAGACAGGTTAACATGGGTCACCATGCACCAGACAGGTTAACATGGGTCACCATGCACCAGACAGGTTAACATGGGTCACCATGCACCAGACAGGTTAACATGGGTCACCATGCACCAGACAGGTTAACATGGGTCACCATGCACCAGACAGGTTAACATGGGTCACTATATACCAGACAGGTTAACATGCGTCACCATGCACCAGACAGGTTAACATGGGTCACCATGCACCAGACAGGTTAACATGGGTCACCAGGCACCAGACAGGTTAACGTGGGTCACTATATACCAGACAGGTTAACATGCGTCACCATGCACCAGACAGGTTAACATGGGTCACCGTACACCAGAAAGGTTACCATGCGTCACCATGCACCAGACAGGTTAACATGGGTCACCAAACACCAGAGAGGTTAACATGGATCACCATGCACCAGAGAGGTTAACATGGGTCACCATGCGCCAGAGAGGTTAACATGGCCACCATGCACCAGAGAGGTTAACATGGGTCACCATGCACCAGACAGGTTAACATGGTCCACCATGCACCAGACAGGTTAACATGGGTCACCGTGCACCAGAGAGGTTAACATTGCTACCATGCACCAGAGAGGTTAACATTGCTACCAAGCACCAGAGAGGTTAACATGGTCCACCATGCACCAGAGAGGTTAACATGGGTCACCATGCACCAGAGAGATTAACATTGCTACCATGCACCAGAGAGGTTAACATGGGTCACCATGTACCAGAGAGGTTAACATGGCCACCATACACCAGAGAGGTTAACATGGGTCACCATGTACCAGAGAGGTTAACATGGGCCATCATGCACCAGAGAGGTTAGCATGGTTCACCATGCACCACAGAGGTTAACATGGGTCACCATGCACTAGAGAGGTTAACATGGGTCACCATGCACCAGAGAGGTTAACATGGGTCACCATGCACCAGAGAGGTTAACATGGGTCACCATGCACCAGAGAGGTTAACATGGGTCACCATGCACCAGAAAGGTTAACATGGGTCACCATGCACCAGAGAGGTTAACATGGGTCACCGTGCACCAGACAGGTTAACATGGGTCACCATGCACCAGACAGGTTAACATGGGTCACCATGCACCAGAGAGGTTAACATGGGTCACCATGCACCAAAGAAGTTAACATGGCCACCATGCACCAGGGAGGTTAACATGGGTCACCATGCACCAGAGAGGCTAACATGGGTCACCATGCACCAGAGAGGTTAACATGGGTCACCATGGACCAGAGAGGTTAACATGGACCATCACTACAGAGGTTAACACGGACCATCACTAGAGACGTTAATATGGGCCATCATACGCTAGAGAGCTTATCATGGACCATCAATAGAGAGGTTAACATGGGTCACCATGCACCAGAAAGGTTAACATGGACCATCACTAGAGAGGTTAAGATGGACCATCACTAGAGAGGTTAAAATGTGCCATCACTAGAGAGATTAACATGGACCATCACTAGAGAGGTTAAGATGGACCATCACTAGAGAGGTTAAGATGGACCATCACTAGAGAGGTTAAGATGGACCATCACTAGAGAGGTTAAGATGGACCATCACAAGAGAGGTTAAGATGGACCATCACTAGAGAGGTTAAGATGGACCATCACTAGAGAGGTTAAGATGGACCATCACTAGAGAGGTTAGGATGGACCATCACTAGAGAGGTTAAGAAGGACCATCACTAGAGAGGTTAAGATGGACCATCACTAGAGAGGTTAAGATGGACCATCACTAGAGAGGTTAAATGGACCATCACTAGAGAGGTTAAGATGGACCATCACAAGAAGGTTAAGATGGACCATCACTAGAGAGGTTAAGATGGACCATCACTAGAGAGGTTAAGATGGACCATCACTAGAGAGGTTAAGATGGACCATCACTAGAGAGGTTAAGATGGACCATCACTAGAGAGGTTAAGATGGACCATCACTAGAGAGGTTAAGATGGACCATCACTAGAGAGGTTAAGCTGGACCATCACTAGAGAGGTTAAGATGGACAATCACTAGAGAGGTTAAGATGGACCATCAGTAGAGAGGTTAAGATGGACCATCACTAGAGAGGTTAAGAAGGACCATCACTAGAGAGGTTAAGATGGACCATCACTAGAGAGGTTAAGATGGACCATCACTAGAGAGGTTAAGATGGACCATCACTAGAGAGGTTAGCATGGCCCATCACTAGAGAGGTTAAGATGGACCATCACTAGAGAGGTTAGATGGACCATCACTAGAGAGGTTAAGATGGACCATCACTAGAGAGGTTAAGAAAGGACCATCACTAAGAGAGGTTAAGATGGACCATCACTAGAGAGGTTAAGATGGACCATCACTAGAGAGGTTAAGATGGACCATCACTAGAGAGGTTAGATGGACCATCACTAGAGAGGTTAACATTGGCCACCATAGATGCAAGTTTTTTTTTTTTTTTTTTGAGTCTCTCGCTAAGATGATCAGAGGGTGAGATTGAGCCCTTGTTTGTTCAGTGTCACTGAACCTCCACCTCCTCCTCCTTTTCCTTTTCCTCCTCTTCCTTTTCCTCCTCTTCCTTTTCCTCCTCTTCCTCCTCATCCTCCTCCTCCTCCTCCTCCTCCTCCTCTTCGTCCTCTTCCTCGTCCTCCTCTTCCTCCTCTTCCTCCTCCTCCTCCTCCTCCTCCTCCTCCTCCTCCTCTTCTCCTCCTTCCTCTTCCTCCTCTTTTCCTCCTCCTCCCTTCCTCCTCCTCCTCTTCCTCCTCTTCCTCCTCCTCCTCCTCCTCCTCTTCCTCTTCCCTCTTCCTCCTCCTCCTCCTCTTCCTCCTCCTCCTCCCTCCTCCACCGTCCTCCTCCTCCTTTTCCTCCTCCTGCTTCCTCCTCCTCCTCTTCCTCCTCCTCTTCCCTCTTCCCCTCCCTCTTCCTCTTCCTCCTCCTACCCCTCTTCCACTTCCTCTTCCTCCCTCTTCTCTCCTCTTCCTCCCTCTCTCTTCCTTTCTCCCTTCCTCCTTCCTCCTCCTCCTCCTCCTCTCCTCTTACCTCTTCCTCTTCCTCTTCCCCCCTCCTCCTCGTCCTCTTCCTCCTCCTCTTCCTCCTCCTCTTCCTCTTCCTCCCTCCTCCTCTTCCCCTCCTCTTCCTCCTTCCTTCTCTCCCTCCTTCCTCCTCCTCCTCCTCCTCCTCCTCCTCCTCCTCCTCTTCTCTTCCTCTTCCTCCTCCTCCTCCTCTTCCCCTCCTTTTCCTCTCCTCTTCTCCTCCTCTTCCTCCTCCTCTTCCTCTTCCTCCTCTCCTCCTTCCTCCTCCTCCTCCTCCTCCTCCCCCTCCTCCTCCTCTTCCTCTTCCTCTTCCTCCTCCTCTCCTCTCCTCTTCCTCCTCCTTTTCCTCCTCCTTTTCCCTTCCTCCTCCTCTTCCTCCTCCTCTTCCTCCTCCTCTTCGTCCTCCTCCTCCTTCCTCCTCCTCCTCCTCCTCCTCTTCCTCCTCCTCTTCCTCCTCCTCCTCCTCTTCCTCTTCCTCCTCCTCTTCCTCCTTCTCTTCCTCTTCCTCCTCCTCTTCCCTCCTCTTCCTCCTCCTCTTCCTCTTCCTCCTCTTCCTCCTTCCTCCTCCTCCTCCTCCTCCTCCCCCTTTCCTCTTCCTCTTCCTCCTCCTCCTCCTCTTCCTCTTCCTCCTCCTCTTCCTCCTCCTCTTCCTCTTCCTCCTCCTCTTCCTCCTCCTCTTCCTCCTCCTCTTCCTCTTCCTCCCTCTTCCTCCTTCCTCCTCCTCCTCCTCCTCCTTTTCCTCCTCCTCTTCCTCTTCCTCTTCCTCCTCCTCCTCCTCTTCCTCTTCCTCCTCCTCTTCCTCCTCCTCTTCCTCTTCCTCCTCCTCTTCCTCCTCCTCTTCCTCCTCCTCTTCCTCTTCCTCCTCTTCCTCCTTCCTCCTCCTCTTCCTCTTCCTCCTCCTCTTCCTCCTCCTCTTCCTCCTACCATTCCTTGAGTTGTTGACCCTCGTTCATTATAGTTTTCATCGAATCATTATACCTTTATATATTCAGGTGTAAATATTAGTCTTCCCCTAACATAATACAGACCTGAAGGTGCAAATATTAACTTCAACCTAACGTACCTGAAGTTCTGTAACTGTAATCAATAACTTCACCCTAACGTACCTGAAGTTCTGTAACTGTAATCAATAACTTCACCCTAACGTACCTGAAGTTCTGTAACTGTAATCAATAACTTCACCCTAACGTACCTGAAGTTCTGTAACTGTAACCAGTAACTTCACCCTAACGTACCTGAAGTTCTGTAACTGTAACCAGTAACTTCACCGTAACGTACCTGTAGTTGTGTAAGTGTAACCAGTAACTTCACCGAAAACGTACCTGAAGTTCTGTAACTGTAACCAGTAACTTCACCGTAACGTACCTGTAGTTGTGTAAGTGTAACCAGTAACTTCACCGTAACGTACCTGAAGTTCTGTAACTGTAACCAGTAACTTCACCGTAACGTACCTGTAGTTGTGTAAGTGTAACCAGTAACTTCACCGTAACGTACCTGAAGTTCTGTAACTGTAACCAGTAGCTTCACCGTAACGTACCTGAAGTTCTGTAACTGTACCCATTAACTTCACCGTAACGTACCTGAAGTTCTGTAACTGTAACCAGTAACTTCTGCCTGACTTGCCTATATGTTTGTGAGCTGCTGATGTAAACACTGACAGCTCTCCAACACAACGAATACCGTTACTCCTTAATTCTGATGTAATTATTAATGCATATCATAAGAGATGAGCATTACTGTGACCTATTGACTTGGCCTGCTGACTCGTTCATTGGTCCAACATCCACTGACATGACTCGTTCGTTGGTCCAACATCCACTGACATGGCTCGTTCATTGGTCCAACATCCACTGACATGACTCGTTCATTGGTCCAACATCCACTAACGTGACTCGTTCAGTGGTGCAACATCCACTGACATGACTCGTTCTTTGGTCCAATATCCACTGACATGACTGGTTCAGTGGTTCAGCATCTACTGACATGACTCGTTCATTGGTCCAACATCCACTGACATGACTCGTTCATTGGTCCAACATCCTCTGACATGACTCTTTTATTAGTCCAATATCCACTGATATGACTCGTTCATTGGTCCAACATCCACTGACATGACTCGTTCATTGGTCCAACATCCACTGACATGACTCGTTCAGTGGTGCAACATACACTGTCATGACTCGTTCATTGGTCCAACATCCACTGACATGACTCGTTCAGTGGTCCAACATCCACTGGCATGACTAACGTATGCTTAAACCAAATTAAATATGCAAGGTTCACTAATAAACTAGACAGATTCACAACCCCCCAGACAGATTCACAACCCCACAGAGAGATTCTCAACCCCATAGACAGGTTCACATCTCCTCAGGCAGGTTCACAACTCCACACACAGATTCACAACTCCACAGACTGGAGTTGTGAATCTGGAAAACGTACAAAGGAAGATGACAAAGTTGACCCCATGTATCAGAAATCTTTCCTTTGAGGAGAGACTGAGGCCCCTGAATCTGCACTCTAGAAAGGCGTAAAATTAGGGATGATATGACTGAGGTGTATCAGTGGAAAACAAAAATAAATAAAGAGAATGTAAATAACGTGCTTAAAAATATCTAGCCAAGACAGGATTCGCAGCAGTGGTTTCAAGTTGGAAAAATTCAGATTCAGGAAGGATATAGGAAAGCACTGGTTTAGTAATAGAGTTGTAGATGAGTGGAAGAAACTCCCGAGTATCGTCATAGAAGCTATGATGTTGTGTAGTTTTAAAAATAGGTTAGATAAATACATTAGTGTGTGTGAGTTGGACTTGACTAGCTTGTGCTACTAGGTCAGATGCCTTAAGTGAATGTGGCTGACCTGACTAGGTTAAGGCATTGGCTTAAGCCAGTGGGAGAATTGGACCTGCCTCACATGGGTCAGTATGCCTGCCGCAGCGTTCCTCCTTTCTTATGTTCTTAATAATTTTCCTAGTATAGACGTCAGGCTTATTGGACGGTAATTTGATGGAATGAGCTTATCCCCTGATTTGAATATAGAAACAACATTAGCTATCTTCCACATCTCTGGCACAGTACCAGTTAGGATGGACGCATTAAACACGTTCGTTAATGGCTGACTAAGTTCCATCTTGCATTCTTTAAGTACCCTGGAAAACAACTCGTCGTTGTCCCGGGGACTTATTTTAAGTTTATCTGTCTTTTAGATAAACATGTCCCTCGTGACAGTAATACTCGTGACAGTAATACTCGTGACAGTAATACTCGTGACAGTAATACTCGTGACAGTAATACTCGTGACAGTAATACTCGTGACAGTAATACTCGTGACAGTAATACTCGTGACAGTAATACTCGTGACAGTAATACTCGTGACAGTAATACTCATGACAGTAATACTCGTGACAGTAATACTCGTGACAGTAATACTCGTGACAGTAATACAGTAATACTTCGGCAGAACGAAAATTGGGGACTTTTACTGTATTATCTTTTTTCTCATACTCTCAGGTAATATTAAAAGTTATGGGTTTGTGATCACTTGCGCCAAGCTCTTCAGCGATCTCCAGATTATTTACGAGTGTTTCTTTATTTGACAAGACTACGTCGAGCAAATTATTACCCCTGGTAGGCTCTGTTACGCACCGCTTCAGAAAACAGTCCTGAACTGTTTCCATAAAGTCACTGGACTCTAGATTACCGGTCAAGGAAGTCCGGTCAATTTGACTAAAGTTAAAATCCCCTACTATCACTACGTTATTGTGTCTAGAAGCTCTAGCAATTTCGGCCCAAAGATGTCTCCCTCTATCGGAGGTCGGTATATTACACCTAGAATTAATTTTTCTTGACCTTCTAGAAACTACCCAAATTATGTTACTGATCCCTCTATTTTCATACCTGTTTTTATACAGTAATTTATATTTTCTCGTACATATAATGCAACTCCACCCCCTTTCCCGTTATATTTATCTACATGGAACAACTTAAACCCTTGTATATGGCACTTAGCAATCATATCCCGACTCTTTAAATTATTCCATCTTTCAGTTATTGCAATGACATCAAAGTTCCCAGCACATGCTTCCAAACGTAATTTATTAATTTTATTTCGACAGGTAATATAAAATACATTAATATGTTTTTTCTTGTGAGCCTTTTTCCTGTTCAGATTTTCTATTACACAATTTCTGTTACTATCATTACCCTCTGTTACTCGATGACTGTTATTGCTGAGATTTATGATATCAAAGCCTAAATCAATATTTCGACACTCACTGTTTTCCATTCCTAAACCCATACCTCTAACTAATCCTAGTTTAAAGCCCTAACAACATTCTCAACTGAGCTAGTGAGAAAACCCAAACCTGCCCTGGATAAGTGAATCCCATCCCTGGCATACATGTCATTTCGGCCATAGAAGTGGTCCCAGATGTTAATGAATGGTATTGCATTATCCTTACAGTGTTTATCCAGCCAGCAATTAATACCAGTTGCTCTGGACAGCCATTCATTTCTAACACCCGTTCTTGGCAAACAGCCACATATAACAGGGCTCGCTCCTTTTTTCCTAATAATGTCTATTGCTGCCCTATACCTTCTAACTAAATCCTCACGTCTGTGCTTGCCTACATCATTGCATCCAGCACTGACGCAGATAATAGGATTGATCCCATTACCATGCATGATGTTGTCGAGCCAGCTAACAATATCCTCCACCCCAGCCCCAGGGAAGCAAACCCTCTGATTCCCACTCCTAACCTTCAAACTGACTGTCCCCAACAAGCACAATATTCTTACCTTCCTTGTTGTTCTTCATTGTGACGTTCCCAGTAGTCGACTCACATTCATCTGGTAGCACAGAGAACGAGTTCGAAGTTTCCATAGCAGTCTCTCTCTTCTTCATTTCTACCTCTCCATTCGTCATCTTGATCTTCAACTTCGTTCCATGCTGTCCGGCCACTGCCCAGGTTCTCTTCTTGATCTGAGGACTCACAACAGGAGGACTACTACCAATCCTCTTGTCTTCCTCCATTAAACGCCGTATCTCGAGCTTAGCCACCCTCAATTCCTCCTTAAGCTGCTGGTAAAGTTGCTCAATGGAGGACATCTTGGTTCAGTCAACGGAGAGTACAGTATACACGTCTTCACTGAGCAACGTACAGGTCACCACTGAGCAAGGTACAGGTCACCACTGAGCAAGGCACAGGTCACCACTGAGCAAGGTACAGGTCACCACTGAGCAAGGTACAGGTCACCACTGAGCAAGGTACAGGACACCACTGAGCAAGGTACAGGTCACCACCCACTGAGCAAGGTACAGGTCACCACTGAGCAAGGTACAGGTCACCACTGAGCAAGGTACAGGACACCACTGAGCAAGGTACAGGTCACCACTGAGCAAGGTACAGGTCACTGCTGAGCAAGGTACAGGTCACTGCTGAGAAAGGTACAGGTCACCACTGAGCAAGGTACAGATCACCACTGAGCAAGGTACAGGTCACAACTGAGCAAGGTACACGTCACCACTGAGCAAGGTACAGGTCACTGCTGAGCAAGGTACAGGTCACCACTGAGCAAGGTACAGGTCACCACTGAGCAAGGTACAGGACACCACTGAGCAAGGTACAGGTCACTGCTGAGCAAGGTACAGGTCACCACTGAGCAAGGTACAGGTCACCACTGAGCAAGGTACAGGACACCACTGAGCAAGGTACAGCTCATAGCTGAGGAAGGTACTGATCACCACTGAGCAAGGTACAGGTCACCACTGAGCAAGGTACAGGACACCACTGAGCAAGGTACAGGTCACCACTGAGCAAGGTACAGGTCACCACTGAGCAAGGTACAGGACACCACTGAGCAAGGTACAGGTCACCACTGAGCAAGGTACAGGTCACCACTGAGCAAGGTACAGGTCACCACTGAGCAAGGTACAGGTCACCACTGAGCAAGGTACAGGACACCACTGAGCAAGGTACAGCTCATTGCTGAGGAAGGTACTGATCACCACTGAGCAAGGTACAGGTCACCACTGAGCAAGGTACAGGACACCACTGAGCAAGGTACAGGTCACCACTGAGCAAGGTACAGGTCACCACTGAGCAAGGTACAGGACACCACTGAGCAAGGTACAGGTCACCACTGAGCAAGGTACAGGTCACCACTGAGCAAGGTACAGGTCACCACTGAGCAAGGTACAGGTCACCACTGAGCAAGGTACAGGACACCACTGAGCAAGGTACAGGACACCACTGAGCAAGGTACAGGACACCACTGAGCAAGGTACAGGACACCACTGAGCAAGGTACAGATCACCACTGAGCAAGGTACAGGACACCACTGAGCAAGGTACAGGACACCACTGGCAAGGTACAGGACACCACTGAGCAGGTACAGATCACCACTGAGCAAGGTACAGGACACCACTGAGCAAGGTACAGGACACCACTGAGCAAGGTACAGGACACCACTGAGCAAGGTACAGATCACCACTGAGCAAGGTACAGGACACCACTGAGCAAGGTACAGGACACCACTGAGCAAGGTACAGGACACCACTGAGCAAGGTACAGATCACCACTGAGCAAGGTACAGGACACCACTGAGCAAGGTACAGATCACCACTGAGCAAGGTACAGGACACCACTGAGCAAGGTACAGGTCACCACTGAGCAAGGTACAGGACACCACTGAGCAAGGTACAGGTCACCACTGAGCAAGGTACAGGTCACCACTGAGCAAGGTACAGGTCACCACTGAGCAAGGTACAGGACACCACTGAGCAAGGTACAGGTCACCACTGAGCAAGGTACAGGTCATCCACTGAGCAAGTACAGGACACCACTGAGCAAGGTACAGGTCACCACTGAGCAAGGTACAGATCACCACTGAGCAAGTACAGGTCACCACTGAGCATAGGTACAGGTCACCACTGAGCAAGGTACAGGTCACCACTGAGCAAGGTACAGGTCACCATGAGCAAGGTACAGGTCACCACTGAGCAAGGTACAGGTCACCACTGAGCAAGGTACAGGTCACCACTGGAGCAAGGTACAGGTCACCACTTAGCAGGTACAGGTCACCACTGAGCAAGGTACAGGTCACCATGAGCAAGGTACAGGTCACCACTGAGCAAGGTACAGGTCAACACTGAGCATGGTACAGGTCACACTGAGCAAGGTACAGGTCACCACTGAGCAAGGTACTAGGTCACCACTGAGCAAGGTACAGGTCACCACTGACAAGGTACAGGTCACCATGAGCAAGGTACAGGTCACCACTGTGAGCAAGGTACAGGACACCACTGAGCAAGGTACAGGTCACCACTGAGCAAGGTACAGGTCACCACTGAGCAAGGTACAAGGTCACCACTGAGCAAGGTAAGGACACCACTGAGCAAGGTACAGGTCACCACTGAGCAAGGTACAGGTCACCACTGAGCAAGGTACAGGTCACCACTGAGCAGGTACAGGACACCACTGAGCAAGGTACAGGTCACCACTGAGCAAGGTACATGGTCACCACTGAGCAAGGTGAGGTTCACACTGGCAAGGTACAGGACAACACTGAGCAAGGTTACAGGTCACCACTGAGCAAGGTAAATAGGTCACCACTGAGAAGGTACAGGTCACCACTGAGCATGGTTAAGGTCACCACTGAGCAAGGTACAGGACACACTGAGCAAGGTACAGGTCACCACTGAGCAAGGTACAGGACACCACTGAGCAAGGTACAGGACACACTGAGCATGGTACAGGTCACCATCGGAGCAAGGTACAGGACCCACTGAGCAAGGTACAGGTCACACTGAGAAAGGTACAGGTCACCACTGAGCAAGGTACAGGACACCATGAGCAAGGTACAGGTCACCACTGAGCAAGGTACAGGACACCACTGAGCAAGGTACAGGACACCACTGAGCAAGGTACAGGTCACATGAGCAGGTACAGGACACACATGAGCAAGGTACAGGACACCACTGAGCAAGGTACAGGTCACCATGAGCAAGGTACAGGACACACTGAGCAAGGTAAAGGTCTCCACTGAGCAGGTACAGGACACCATGAGCAAGGTAGGACACACTGAGCAAGGTACAGGTCACCACTGAGCAAGGTACAGGACCACTGAGCAAGGTACAGGTCACCACTGAGAAGGTACAGGTCACCATGAGCAAGGTACAGACACACTGAGCAAGGTACGGACACACTGAGCAAGGTACAGGTTCACCACTGAGCAAGGTACAGGTCACACTGGAGCAAGGTACAGGACACCACTGAGCAAGTACAGGACACCATGAGCAAGGTACAGATCACATGAGCAAGGTACATGGACACATGAGCAAGGTACAGGTCACCACTGAGCAAGGTACAGGTCACCACTGAACAGGTACAGGTCACCACTGTGTAAGGTACAGGTCACCACTGAGCAAGGTACAGGTCACCACTGAGCAAGGTACAGGTCACCACTGAGCAAGGTACAGGTCACCACTGAGCAAGGTACAGGACACCACTGAGCAAGGTACAGGTCACCACTGAGCAAGGTACAGGACACCACTGAGCAAGGTACAGGTCACCACTGAGCAAGGTACAGGTCACCACTGAGCAAGGTACAGGTCACCATGGCAAGGTACAGGTCACCACTGAGCAAGGTAAGGACACCACTGAGCAAGGTACAGGTCACCACTGAGCAAGGTACAGGACACCACTGAGCAAGGTACAGGACACCACTGAGCAAGGTACAGGTCACCACTGAGCAAGGTACAGGACACCACTGAGCAAGGTACAGGTCACCACTGAGCAAGGTACAGGTCACCACTTCTGTGGCAGAAACAATAAAAAAAAATGTTCTTGTGTTAACACCACAGACATAGACACAACACCACAGACATAGACACAACACCACAGACATAGACACAACACCACAGACATAGACACAACACCACAGACATAGACACAACACCACAGACATGGACACAACACCACAGACATAGACACAACACCCAGACATAGACACAACACCACAGACTGGACAAAACCACAGACATGGACACAACACCACAGACATGGACACACACCACAGACATGGACACAACACCACAGACATGGACACAACCCACAGACATGGACACAACACACTCCCCCACAGACATGGACACAACACCACAGACATGGACACAACACCACAGACATGGACAAACCACAGACATAGAACAACACCACAGACATGGACACAAACACCACAGACATGGACACAACACCACAGACATGGACACAACACCACAGACATGGACACAACACCAGACATGGACACAAACCACAGACATGGACACAACACCACAGACATGGACACAACACCACAGACATGGACACAAACACCACTGACATGGACACAACACCACAGACATGGACACAACACCACAGACATGGACACAACACCACAGACATGGACACAACACCACAGACATGGACACAACACCACGGCATGGACACAACCCACAGACATGGACACAACCACAGACATAGACACAACACCACAGATCAGAGACACAACACCACAGACATGGACACAACACCACAGACATGGACACAACACCTCAGACATGGAACACAAACCACAGACATGGACACAACACCACAGACATGGACACAACACCACAGACATGGACACAACACACAGACATGGACACAACACCAGACATGGACCAACACCACAGACATGGACACATCACCCACAGACATAGACAACACCATAGACATAGACTACAACACCACAGACATAGGACACAACACCACAGACATGACACAACACCATAGACAGACACAACACCACAGACATAGACACAACACACAGACATAGACACAACACCATAGACAGACACAACACCACAGACATAGACACAACTCATAGACATAGAACACAACACCATAGACATAGACACAACACCATATGACATAGACACAACACCATAGACAGACACAACACCACAGACATAGAAAACAACACATAGACATAGACACAACACCATAAACATAGACACAACACATAGACATAGACACAACACCATAAAATAGAACAACACCATAGACATAGACACAACACCATAGACAGACACAAACACACAGACATAGAAACAACACATAGCATAGACACAACACCATAAACATAGACACAACACCATAGACATAACACAACACCATAGACAGACACAACACCACGACATAGGACACAACACCATAGACATAGACACAACACCACAGACATAGACACAACACTATAGACAGACACAACACCACAGACATAGAAACAACACCATAGACTAGACACAACACCATAACATAGACACAAACACCATAGACATAGGACACAACACCATAGACAGACACAACACCACAGACATAGACACAACACCATAGACATAGACACAACACCACAGACATGACACAAACACTATAGACAGACACAACACCACAGACATAGACACAACACCATAGACAGACACAACACCACAGACATAGACACAACACCATAGACAGACACAACACCACAGACATAGACACAACACTATAGACAGACACAACACCACAGACATAGACACAAACACCATAGACAGACACAACACCACAGACATAGACACAACACCATAGACATAGAAACAACACCCATGACATAGACACAACACCAACGACATAGACACAACACCACAGACATAGACAAAACACCATAGACATGGACACAACACCACAGACATGGACACAACACCACAGACATGGACACAACACCACAGACATGGACCACAACACCACAGACATGGACACAACACCACAGACATGGACACAACACCACAGACATGGACACAACACCACAGACATGGACACAACACCACAGACATGGACACAACACCACAGACATGGACACAACACCACAGACATGGACACAACACCAACAGACTTGGACCAACACCACAGACATGGAAACACAAACACCACGACATGGACACAACACCACAGACATGGACACAACACCATAGACATAGGACACAACACCACAGACATGGACACAACACCACAGACATGGACACCCAAAACCTACAGACATGGACACAACCCATAGGGCATAGACACAACACCACAGACATAGACACAACACCACGACATAGACACAACCACAGACATAGACACAAACACCATAGACATAGACACAACCCACAGACATAGACACAACACCACAGACATAGACACAACACCACGACATAGACACAAACCATAGACATAGACACAACACCAAGACATAGACACAACACCATGACATAGACACAAAAACTACAGACATAGACCAAACACCTAGACATAGACACAACACATAGACTAGACACAACACCATAGACATAGACACAAACACTTCAGGTCATAGGACACAACACCATAAACTAAAGAAACAACTCATAAACATAGACACTACACCATAGACATAGACACAACACCATAGACAGACACAACACCACAGAATAGAAACACCACCATAGTCATAGGAACACAATCTCCATAAACATAGACACAACACCATAGACATAGACACAACACCATAGACTTAGACAAACACCATAGAACATAGACAAACACCACAGACCATAGACACAAACATAGACATAGAACAACACCAGTGACATAGACCCTTTACACCATAGACATAGGACACAACACTACAGACATAGACACAACACCTTAAAATTGACACAATACACACAGACATAGTCACAACACCACAGGACATAGACAAACACTCATAGACATAGGACTCAACACCACAGACATAGACACAACACCATAAAACTAGATCTACTAACCACAGAAAGAAATAGGACACAACACATAGACATTTAGACTCAACACCACAGACATAGACACAACACCACAGACATAGACACAACACCCAATAGACATAGACACAACACTACAGACATAGACCAACACAAGACATGGAAATCATCACCACAGACAGCAACATACAACAATAAATATTCAAAGCCATCGCCAACAGAAACGTGACATACAGTGAAAACTACAACAACAACAACGGTCTACTTGTCTGCTTGGAGACACTGTTAAAGATCGTGAAATTACAATAGGAAGGGGAGGGGATAGTGATGGTGGGGAGGGCTAGTGAATGGCTGGGAGGGACTAAGTGATGGTGGGGAAGCCACTAGTGATGGTGTGGAGGGAGGGGATTAGTGATGGTGGGGGAGGGACTAGTGATGGTGGGGGATGAACTTAGTGTTGGTGGGGTGGGACTAGTGAGATGGGTGGGGAGGATAGTGATGGTGGGGAGGGACTAGATGATGATGGGGGGTACTAGTGATGGTGAGGAGAGACTAGTGATGGTGGGGAGGGACTAGTGATGGTGAGGAGCGGACTAGTGATGGTGAGGAGGAACTAGTGATGGTGAGGAGGGACTAGTGAGGTGGTGGGAGGAATAGTGATGGTGTGGAGGGGATAGTGATGGGTGGGGAGGGACTAGTGAGGGTGGGGAGGGGAATAGTGATGGAGGGGAGGGTCTAGTGGATTGGTTGTGGAGGATAGTGATGGTGGGGAGGGACTAGTGATGGTGGGGAGGGACTAGTGATGGTGAGGAGGGACTAGTGATGGTGAGGAGGAACTAGTGATGGTGAGGAGGGACTAGTGATGGTGGGGAGGGACTAGTGATGGTGAGGAGGGACTAGTGATGGTGGGGAGGGACTAGTGATGGTGGGGGGACTGTGATGGTGGGGAGGGCTAGTGATGGTGGGAGGAACTTGTGATGGTGAGGAGGACTAGTGATGGTGGGGAGGGGAACTAGTGATGGTGGGGAGGGACTAGTGATGGTGGGGAGGGACTAGTGATGGTGGGGAGGAACTAGTGATGGTGGGGAGGGAATAGTGATGGTGGGGAGGGACTAGTGATGGAGCGGAAGCACTAGTGATGGTGGGGAAGCACTAGTGATGATGGGGAGGGACTAGTGATGGTGGGGAGGCACTAGTGATGGAGGGGAAGCACTAGTGATGGAGGGGAAGCACTAGTGATGAAGGGGAAGCACTAGTGATGGTGGGGAGGCACTAGTGATGGAGGGGAAGCACTAGTGATGGTGGGAAAGCACTAGTATTGGAGGGGAGGCACTAGTGATGGAGGGAAAGCACTAGTGATGGTGGGGAAGCACGAGTGATGGAGGGGAGGCACTAGTGATGGTGGGGAAGCACTAGTGATGGAGGGGAAGCACTAGTGATGGAGGGGAAGCACTAGTGATTGAAGGAATGTGAGAGACTATTGAAGGAGTTTTAGGGAATAATAGTGAGGAAAGGCTGTATTAATGTTGGTTAGGTGATAGTGTGGGGGGGTAGTGATGGGTGGAGGAAGTTGTGGGGAGGTGGAAAGTTGTGGGTAGGTGGGAAAGTTGTGGTGGTGGGAAAGTTGTGGGTAGGTGGAGAAGTTGTGGGAGGTGGGAAAGTTGGGGGTAGGTGGGAAAGTTGTGGGATAGGTGGGGAGGTTGTGGGTAGGTGGGAAAGTTGTGGTAGGTGGGAAATTGTGGGTAGGTGGGAAATTTGTGGGTAGGTGGTGGGATAGTTGTGGGTAGGGGAAAGTGTGGTAGGGAGGAAAGTTGTGGGTAGGTGGGATAGTTGTGGTAGGTGGGGAAAGTATAGTGGGTAGGTGGGAAAAGTTGTGGGTAGTGGGAGAATGTATGTGGGGATAGGTGGGGAAAGTTGTGGGTAGGTGGAAGTTGTGGGTAGGTGGGAAAGTTGTGGGTAGGTGGGAAGTTGTGGGTAGGTGGAAAGTTTGTGGGTAGTGTGGGGAGGTTGTGGGTAGGTGGGAAAGTTGTGGGTAGGTGGGAGGTTGTGGGTAGGTGGGAAAGTTGTGGGTAGGTGGGAGGTTGTGGGTAGGTGGAAAGTTGTGGGTAGGTGGGAAAGTTGTGGGTAGGTGGGAAAGTTGTGGGTAGGTGGGAAAGTTGTGGGTAGGTGGGAAAGTTGTGGGTAGGTGGGAAAGTTGTGGGTAGGTGGGAAAGTTGTGGGTAGGTGGGAAAGTTGTGGGTAGGTGGGAAAGTTGTGGGTAGGTGGGAAAGTTGTGGGTAGGTGGGAAAGTTGTGGGTAGGTGGGAAAGTTGTGGGTAGGTGGGAAAGTTGTGGGTAGGTGGGAAAGTTGTGGGTAGGTGGGAAAGTTGTGGGTAGGTGGGAAAGTTGTGGGTAGGGTGGGAGGTTGTGGGTAGGTGGGAAAGTTGTGGGTAGGTGGGGAGGTTGTGGGTAGGTGGGAAAGTTGTGGGTAGGTGGGGAGGTTGTGGGTAGGTGGGAAAGTTGTGTGGTAGGTGGGGAAAGTTGTGGGTAGGTGGGAAAGTTGTGGGTAGGTGGGAAAGTTGTGGGTAGGTGGGGAGAGTTGTGGGTAGGTGGGGAAAGTTGTGGGTAGGTGGTGGAAAGTTGTGGGTAGGTGGGGAGGTTGTGGGTAGGTGGGAAAGTTGTGGGTAGGTGGGAAAGTTGTGGGTAGGTGGGAAAGTTGTGGGTAGGTGGGAAAGTTGTGGGTAGGTGGGAAGTTGTGGGTAGGTGGGAAAGTTGTGGGTAGGTGGGAAAGTTGTGGGTAGGTGGGAAAGTTGTGGGTAGGTGGGAAAGTTGTGGGTAGGTGGGGAGGTTGTGGGTAGGTGGGAAAGTTGTGGGTAGGTGGGGAGGTTGTGGGTAGGTGGGAAAGTTGTGGGTAGGTGGGAAAGTTGTGGGTAGGTGGGAAAGTTGTGGGTAGGTGGGAAAGTTGTGGGTAGGTGGGAAAGTTGTGGGTAGGTGGGAAAGTTGTGGGTAGGTGGGGAGGTTGTGGGTAGGTGGGAAAGTTGTGGGTAGGTGGGGAGGTTGTGGGTAGGTGGGGAGATGGTGGTTAGGGGTATTTTGGGTAGGAGGGGATGTAAAGAGTAGGTGGTGAGGTAGAGGGTACGTGTGGTGGTAGAGGGGAGGTGGGGAGGAAGAGGGTAGGGATGAGGTTTATGCTTGGTGGGGAGGTAGGAGGAAGAGTGTCGGTGGGGAGGTAGAATGTCGGTGGGGAGGTAGCGGGTTCTGGGGATTCAGAGTGTAGGTAGGGAGGCAGAGTTTAGGTGGGGAGGCAGAGGGTTGGTGGGGAGGTAAGAGGTAGGTGGGGAAGCAGAGGGTAGGTGGTTAGGTAAAGGGTATGTTTGGAGGCTGAGGGTAGGTGGGGAGGCAGATGGTTGGTGGGGAGGTAGAGGGTAAATATGGAGGTAGAGGGTTGGTAGGTAGGGTGGTAGGGGGTCGGTTAGGAGGTAAAAGTTAGGTAGGATGTAGAGGGTTGGTAGGTAGGTTGAGGGTAGGTGAGGAGGTTGAGGATTGGTGGGTAGGTAGAAGGAAGAGGGTAGGTAGGTTACCTGGAGGTTACCTGGAGGTTATTCCGGGGATCAACACCCCCGCGGCCCGGTCCATGACCAGGCCTCCCGATGGATCAGGGCCTGATCAACTAGGCTATTACTGCTGGCCGCACGCAGTCCGACGTACGAGCCACAGCCCGGCTGATCCGGCACTGACTTTAGGTATCTGTCCAGCTCTCTCTTGAAGGCAGCCAGGTAGTTATAGGGAAGGTAGGGAGGTAGAAGGTAGGTATTACAAAATACAACATCAACTTACTGCTTCCCCTCCAGCATCTAGCATATTTCTAGTTATCCTTTAAAATTAAGAGACATTTCAATAGCGCTTCGGGATTCCAACTTGATGAATATAAACCAACTAAATTTTTGATCTTTAATCAAATTTGTCTATGAAGTAAAAAAAAATGGTATAATTAAGGAGATAAGCTCTTTCTCTTCTTGGAGTATAACTTGGTATAGATTTATCTCAGTATATATAATTGTATAGTGCTAAGGGCACATTTAATAACTGTACTGCTTGTTATGGGAAATTGCTGTAATGAGATGTACTTTAGTACATGAATAATTGTGTGTGTGTGTTTTGTGGTGTGTGTGTGGGGTTGTGTTTGTCTGTGTGTGTGTGTGTTGTTGTGTGTGTGTGTTTGTGTGTGTGTGTTTGTGTGTGTTTGTGTGTGGTGTGTGTGGGGTGTGTGTGTGTGTTTTGGGGTTGCGTTGTGGTGTGTGTGTGACTCCCCCTTTTGTACCACCTATTTGTGGTTGCAGGGGTGAGCACAGTCGGGCCCCCGCCTCTTCGTGATTGCTACTGGGTCCTCTTCCCCCTGCCCCATGAGCCTACATCCTCGCCTTAAAACTATGTATGGTTTTTGCCTCCCACATCACTTTCTAGGCTTTCCATGGCGACAACTCTTGACTAAAGAAATACTTCCTAAATCCCTTTGTTCATTGAGTCTTAACTTCAATTGTGACCTCTTGTGTCTGTGCCCCTTCCTGGAACATCCCGTTTTTTGTCCACCTCGTCTATTCCGCGCAGTTTTTATTGTCGTTATCATGTCCCCCCTGCCCCCCTGGCCTCCAGTGTCGTCAGCGATTTCCCTCAACCTTTCTTATGGACAAAACCCCTAGCTCTGGGACTAGTCTTTTTGCAAACCTTTGCCTTTTTCTAAATTTTTTGACGTGCTTGACTAGGTGTGGATTCCAAACTGGTGCGTTAAATCCCGTATGGGCCTGAGTGATGGTGACAGGTTTTAAAAAGAAACCTTCGAGGTATTGGAAAAAAAAAAAGCTATCCCTAGGTTTGCCCGGCGCCCGTATGCTGCAGCGTTATCTGATTGTGTGCGCCTCAGGAGTTGCCGGTGTTATACTCACCCCATCTTTTTCCTTTAGTGAGGTTTGCGTTTTGGCCATCTAACTATTTTGTGTTGCGGTTTTTTGCCTTCCCCTCTTCATGACTTTGCATTTGGAGGGGTTAAATTCAAGGAGCCCGTTTGGACCCCGGGTTGTAGCTTGTCCAGTTCTTTGTAGTCCTGCCTGATCCCCGTCGATTCGATTCTTTCATTAACTTCAAATCGTCTGAAACAAGGACACTTCTGAGTCTATCCCCCCGTTATGTCGTTCCGTTTTACCAGAAAAGCACAGGTTTTTGGCGACCCTGTGGAAAACCCCCTTGCAAGGCGCCCCCTTGACACCTCGCCGTACCAGACTCGTTGTTGCCTCCCTGTCAAAAATTCTTGATCCCTTGCAGTGCCTTTCCCGTTTTGTGTGCCTGGTCCTCGGGTTTTGCATAACCTCTTGTGAGGAACTGTGTCGAAAGCCTTCTTGCAGTCCAAAAATACGCAGTCGATCCACCCCTTCTCTCTTGTCTTACTTCTGTCACCTTGTCATAAAACTCTAGTAGGTTTTTGACACAGGATTTTCCTTCCTGAAACCGTGCTGGTTGTCAATTAACACTTGTTTCTTTCCAGTGCCCCACCACTCTCCTCTGATGATCTTTTCCTGACCTTGCAAAACTATACACGTTAGTGATACAGGGCTGTAGTTTAGTGCCTCATGTCTGTCTCCCCTTTTTTAAAAATTGGGACTACATTTGCCATTTTCCATACCTCAGGGAGTTGCCCAGTTTCAAATGATGTGTTGAAGATCTTTGTTAATGGCTCACACAATATCTCTGCTCCCTCTTTAAGGACCCATGGAGAGATGTTGTCTGGTCCCACCGCCTTTGAGGTGTCAAGTTCGCATAGCAGCTTCTTCACCTCCTCCTTGGTTACCTGGAGGTTACCTGGAGGTTATTCCGGGGATCAACGCCCCCGCGGCCCGGTCCACGACCAGGCCTACCGATTTGGTCAGGGCCTGATCAACTAGGCTGTTACTGCTGGCCGCACGCAGTCCGACGTACGAGCCACAGCCCGGCTGATCCGGCACCGACTTTAGGTATCTGCCCAGCTCTCTCTTGAAGGCAGCCAGGGGTTTATTGGCAATTCCCCTAATGCTTGATGGGAGGCTGTTGAACAGTTTTGGGCCCCGGACACTTATGGTGTTTTCTCTTAGTGTACCAATGGCGCCCCTACTTTTTATTGGCAGCATTTTGCATCGCCTGCCCAGTCTTTTACTTTCGTAGGGAGTGATTTCTGTGTGCAGATTTGGGACCATTCCTTCCAAGATTTCCAAGTGTAGATTATGATATATCTCTCCCTCCTGCGTTCCAACGAGTACAAGTCAAGTGCTTCCAAGCGTTCCCATTAGTTAAGGTGCTTGACAGAACTTATACGTGCAGTAAAGGATCTATGTACACTCTCTAGATCTGCGATTTCACCTGCTTTGTATGGAGATGTTAATATACGCAGTATTCCAGCCTAGAGAGAACAAGTGATTTGAAAAGGATCATCATGGGCTTGGCATCTCTCGTTTTGAAAGTTCTCATTATCCATCCTATCATTTTCTTTGCACGTGCGATCGTGGCACTGTTGTGATCCTTGAAAGTGAGATCCTCAGACATTACTACTCCAGGTCCCTTACATTATTTTTCCGCTCTATTGTATGGCCGGAGTCAGTAGTATACTCTGTTCTAGTTATTATCTCCTCCAGTTTTCCATAACGAAGTAGTTGGAATTTGTCCTCATTGAACATCATATTGTTTACCGTTGCCCACTGGGAAAACTTTGTTTATATCTTCTTGGAGGTTAACCGCGTCCTCAGCAGATGACAGCCTCATGCAGATCCTAGTATCATCCGCAAAGGATGTACGGTGCTGTGGTGTATATCTCTGTTTATGTCTGATATGAGGATAAGGAATAAGATGGGGGCGAGTACTGTGCCTTGTGGAACAGAGCTCTTCACTATGGCAGCCTCCCATTTAAACTCTGTTGACCACTACTCTTTGTGTTCGATTTGTTAGGAAGTTGAAGATCCATCTCCCCACTTTCCCAGTTATTCCTTTAGCACGTATTTTATGGGCTATTACGCCATGATCGCATTTGTCAAATGCTTTTGCAAAGTCTGTGTATATTACATCTGCATTCTGATTTTTTTTCCAGTGCATCCAAGGCCATGTCATAGTGATCCAGTAGTTGTGAGAGGCAGGAGCGACCCTGAACCCATGTTGCCCTGGATTGTGCAGATTTTGGGAATCCAGGTGATTTGCAATCCTGCTTCTTAGCACTCTTTCAAAGATTTTTATGATGTGGGATGTCAGAGCTATTGGTCTATAGTTCTTAGCTAATGCTTTGCTGCCATCTTTATGGAGTGGGGCTATATCCGTTGTTTTAAGTGACTGTGGAATTTCACCCATGTCCAAGCTCCTCCTCCATAGTGTACTTAGGGCACGCGAGAGGGGTTTCTTGCAGTTCTTAATGAAAACAGAGTTCCACGAGTCTGGGCCCGGGGCTGAGTGCATAGGCATGTTGTCAATGGCTTTTTCGAAATCTATCGGAGTTAGGGTAATGTCGGAAATCTGGCATACATTTATGGAGTTTTGAAGCTCATTCATGAAGAAATCATTTGGGTCGTCGATCCTCAGACCGATTAGTGGTTCACTAAACACAGAGTCGTACTGGGATTTCAATATTTCACTCATTTCTTTGTTGTCGTCTGTGTAAGTCCCATCCTGTCTGAGTAAGGGCCCGATACTAGATGTGGTATTTGCCTTGTTTTTGGCATATGAAAAGAAATATTTTGAATTTCTTTCAATTTCACTAATAGCTTTAAGGTCCTCCTGCCTCTCCTGGTTCCTGTAAGAGTCATTTAGCATAAGTTCGATAGTTTCCACTTCCCTGGTCAGCGCCTCCCTTCGTGTATCAGATATTCTAGCACTCCTGAGGAGTGCCCCCCTGTTCTGATTTCTTGGAGTCCTACTGGTTTCCACTGTAAATACCTCTTTAAATCTTGTGTTGAGCTCCTGACATACCTCTCGGTCGTTTCTTGTGAATTCCCCATCACCCTTCCTCAGTCTGATTGCCTGGTCCTTGACTGTTGTTTTCCTGGTGATGTGGCTGTACAACAGCTTCGAGTCAGTCTTTACTTTTGATGCTATGTCATTTTCATATTGTCTCTGAGCCTCCCTTCTTATCTGTGCATATTCGTTTCTGGCTCTTCGGCTGATTTCTTTATTTTCCTGAGTTATCTGTCTTCTGTACCTTTTCCATTCTCTAGTACACCTAGTTTTTGCCTCCCTACACCTTTGGGTGAACCAAGGACTCGTTCTGTTCTTCCCATTATTTCTGTTTCCCTTGGGAACAAACCTCTCCTCTGCCTCCTTGCATTTTGTTGCTACATAGTCCATCATTTCTTGTACTGGTTTTCCTGTCAGTTCCCTCTCCCACTGAATGTCTTGAAGGAAGTTCCTCATGCCTGAGTAGTTCCCCTTTTTGTAGTTTGGTTTTTCCCAGCCTATTCCTGCTACTCTCTCCACTTGGAGCTCAACTATGTAGTCGAAGCACAGAACCACATGATCACTAGCTCCCAGGGGCCTTTCATACATGATACCCTCGATGTCCGAACTACTCATGGTGAATACAAGGTCCAACCTTGCTGGTTCATCCTCTCCTCTCTCTCTGGTAGTGTCTCTAACATGTTGATGCATGAGGTTCTCCAGTACCACATCCATCATCTTGGCTCTCCATGTTTCGGGACCCCCATGGGGCTCCAGGTTTTCCCAGTCAATCTCCTTGTGATTGAAATCACCCATAACTAGTAACTTTGCTCCCCCCATGTGTGCTCTCCTGGCCACCTCGGCTAGTGTGTTGATCATTGCTCTGTTGCTCTCATCGTATTCTTCTCTTGGCCTCCTGCAGTTCTGTGGTGGGTTGTACATTACTGCAATTATCACCTTATGTCCCTCAGACTGGATTGTTCCTACTAAGTAGTCCCTTTCGCCCATGCCATCCATTCCTTCCATTTTCTCAAAACCCCACTGGTTTTTTAATGAGCAGTGCAACTCCTCCTCCCCCTCTCCTCCCTCTGTCTTTCCTGAAGATTTGATATCCGGATGGAAAGATTGAATCTGTTATTATTCTGGTGAGTTTTGTTTCTGTGAGTGTTATTATGTCTGGGGATGTCTCTTTGATTCTTTCGTGCCACTCCTCATACTTGTTTGTTATTCCATCTGCATTTGTATACCACACCTTCAACTTCTTTTCTAAGACTGTGGTCTGGGAAGTATATTGGGGTTGGGGAAGTGGGAGACCTGGTAAGGAACTATGGGTTGTTGCTGTGGGGGTGAAGTTTGTAATGTAGTGGGTGGGGGCATTGGATGTGGCATGGGTGTTTTGATTTAGAGTGTTTGGTTGCACTGGGGTTGACCTGGTTGGGAGGCTTCTATAGAAAGCTGTGAGGGAGGCTGTATTTGATCTTCTTCCTGGGTCTGGGATCTCCTGTCTGTCTTCTCCATCCCCTCTCTTTCCTCCTTTCGCCTTTGTACCATCTCTCTCAGTTTCTTCCTTTCTTCTTGTGTTCTGTCTCGGTCGAGATACACCTTCCTGTATGCCATCATGTCCCTTAATCGTGCTTTCTCCTGCAGGATCCTGGTCCGAGTCGCTTCTGCCTTGAAGGTCACTCTCACTGGCCGGGTTCTTTTTTTTACAAACCCCCCTATTCTCCGAAAATTTTCCAGCTGGGTCATATCGTCTTCTCCTATTGCTTTCAAGATGCTTTCAATTGCTTTTTTTTCCCCTTGTTTTCTTGCTTCATATGTTTCCCCTTCGACTTCCTGGAGCCCATACACAAAGACTGACCTCACCCTTTCATTCTCCCACTGCATATCCCTGTGTATCCCCTCATTTAATTTGGTTTCCTCCACTGCAGCTTTCCTTTCATCAGTTTCACTGGCTAATGTACTTGGGCTCAGTGGCCTGTCATTTTCCCTTCTCGGCTTTCCTTGGGCTCTGTTGTTGTCTGTTAGGGCCTCCACATAAAGCTTAGCTCTTTCATTTGCTACAGTCTCCTCTGATAGAGCATCTCCATGCAGTTGTGCCCCTTCTTTCCCTACAGTCCCCTTATTTGTGGCTGAGGTAGCAGTCTCTGTTGTCAATCCCAAAATGTTCTTTAGTTCTTTAGGCTGTTTCAGATTTTTCAATTCCTCTTCTAAACTCTGTGTGTGTGTGTGTGTGTGTGTGTGTGTGTGTGTGTGTGTGTGTGTGTGTGTGGTGTGTGTGTGTGTGTGTGTGTGTTCAATAGTATTCTTTATATCTCAATAAGACTCGACTCAAGACTTATACAGTGACTGACAACCAGTCCCTAAATAATCTAACTTCACAACTATCAAGTCAGTCTAACAGCTCGCATGAATAATACAACGAACCATTCACCTAACAGCAATAATGTAGGAAGCAGCAGTGAGCAGCACAGCATCAGGAAAGCAACAAGGATACTAAAAACGACCCTAACTTATGGACCTTCAAGACATAAGAACCTACATAAAAGGCATAAAACTCTCTTAATACTGAAACTGAGTTCAGCATTTCTGAATCCACAACTACAGCAATGCGTAAATGTCAGATCAAATGTAGGTCGGAAGTTTAACTTGTGACCAGAGATGTACAGTGTCTCCACCACACAACCTCTGAGAAATGTTTAATATCACTATGTCTAAATAATACTCTGTGAATAGAGCTGCATAGAGTTAGGAGTAGTGTGGTCCGTCTCCCCAACGGAGAGTCCCGGCTCCCCAACGGAGAGTCCCGTCTCCCCAACGGAGAGTCCCGTCTCCCCAACGGAGAGTCCCGTCTCCCCAACGGAGAGTCCCGGCTCCCCAACGGAGAGTTCCGGCTCCTCAACGGAGAGTTCCGGCTCCCCAACGGAGAGTTCCGGCTCCCCAACGGAGAGTCCCTGTGCCCCAACGGAGACATTACCAAAAATCACAAGAGGTAACAGAGTAAGGCTACTGCCGCCACCAACAACAGAGAGAGAGAGAGAGAGAGAGAGAGAGAGGAGAGAGAGAGAGAGAGAGAGAGAGAGAGAGAGAGAGAGGGGGGGGGGGGGAGGGAGGGAGAGAGAGGGGGGGGGGCAAACCCAGAAGTCCCAACATCAGGTGTGATCTACTGGGACACCGCCAGGTGGGTACAAGGTTGCGCCTGACACCAGCTGAAACAAGCGGGTAGGTAGTTAGCAAGTGCTGACAGCCAATCAAAACTCTCCAGCACGGAGCACAATGAGAGGTGTAGTTGCTACATCCCACCTACATATAGAATATAAGAAGTCAGATAATAACAGAGAGTAAAAAAATTTTCTTTTCTGTTAATGAAAACATCGGCAATATAAAATTATATGAAACTTCAGGGGAAGCAACAGTAGGTGGGGAGGTAGATGGTAGGTGGGGAGGTAGATGGTAGGTGGGGATTTAGATGGTAGGTGGGGATGTAGATGGTAGGTGGGGAGGTAGATGGTAGGTGGGGAGGTAGATGGTAGGTGGGGAGGTAGATGGTAGGTGGGGAGGTAGATGGTAGGTGGGGAGTAGATGGTAGGTGGGGAGGTAGATGGTAGTGGGGGAGGTAGATGGTAGGTGGGGATTTAGATGGTAGGTGGGGAGGTAGATGGTAGGTGGGGATGTAGATGGTAGGTGGGAAGGTAGATGGTAGGTGGGGAGGTAGATGGTAGGTGGAGAGGTAGATGGTAGGTGGAGAGGTAGTGGGCAGGTGGGGATGTAGATGGTAGGTAGGGAGGTAGAGGGTAGGTGGGGAGGTAGAGGGTAGGTGGGGAGGTAGATTCTAGGTGGGGAGGCATAGGGTAGGTGGGGAGGTAGAGGGTAGGTGGGGAGGTAGATGGTAGGTGGGGAGGTAGATGGTAGGTGGGGAGGTAGATGGTAGGTGGAGAGGCAAATGGTAGGTGGGGAGGTAGTGGGTAGGTGGGGATGTCGATGGTAGGTAGGGAGGTAGAGGGTAGGTGGGGAGGTATAGGGTAGGTGGGGAGGTAGATGGTAGGTGGGGAGTTATAGGGTAGGTGGGGAGGTAGATGGTGGGTCGGGAGGAAGAGGGTAGGTGGGGAGGTTGATGGTGGGTGGGGAGGTAGAGGGTAGGTGAGGAGGTAGGAAGGGTGATATATTAGAGGTCACTTTATCTACCGAGGATAAAGGAACCATCTCTCTTCACCACTTAGTAAGCCACTTAATAATATACCTTAGTAAGCCACTTAATATACCTTAGTAAGCCATTTAATAATACACCTTGGTATCCCTCTAAGTCTAAGGGATGCCTGGTCGTGGACCAGGCCGCGGGTGCGTTGATCCCCGGAATACCCTCCAGGTATCAGGTAGGGTGGACTGGGGTGCTTGGATACACCAACCAAGAGGAATACACATACAGAGTATTGTGACAGAATGTATTAAGTAATAATGCGGAAGAGAGGAAAATCCCCTGTCTCCCCCCCTTTCTCTCTTCCTGTCTCTCTCTGACTGGGGAGGATCGCTTGTTGTTGTATAGCTGTCATGTAGGACAGGGAAACTTTCGTGGACAGAGAACTGGGGAGTGGGGAGGGAGACAGTGGTATTGGGGAGTGGGAAGAGAGAGTGGAGTAGGAAAGTGTTAGGAGGGAGTGGATTATTATTATTATAATCAAGGGGGAAGCTCTAAACCCGGAGGATTATACAGCGCCTGGGGGGGATGTGGAAGGCATTCAGGCTTAATTCGGGGAACTGGAGCACAGATCCAATTCCCTAAATCAAGAGCCCCTCACCAACATCAAGGAACCTTCCTGGAGGGGAGGAGGGAGTGGAGCGTACAGGGAAGGGAGGAGTATTATTGTGGAGAGAGGAAGTGTTCAGGGAGTCTTCCTGGCTCTGGAGTCCTCCTGGAGTGGCTTCCAGAGATCACCACCCCCACGGGGCAGTCCCAGACCAGGCCTCCTGGTTGCTGGCCTGATCGATCATGCTGCTAGTGCCCGATGCCCGCAGTGCAAAGTGTGTACCACGTCAAGTTCCCTCCTGAAGACAGCTAGGGGTTTGTTGGTAATCTCCCTTATATAAGCATGAAGGGAGAGTGTCGAAGAGTCGTAGTCCCTTGACACTTATTGAGTTTTCTATCAGTGTGCTCATCGCTTCCCTGCTTTTTCAATTGAGTTATCTTGCACCATCTGCCAAGCTTCTTCTGTTCATAAGGAGAAATTTCTGGGTGCAGGTTTGGGACCAATCTCTCCAGGATCTTCCAGGAGTTCCCGTCTTGGCTATCCTTCCCATTTCAAAGACTCTGCCTTCTCACGTGCTAAACGTAATTTCTTCTCTCCCAAACTCTCTACTCCTGGGAACTCTTCTCTTCTTTGCCTTCCCCACATTTCCGGTCATTCTAATCTCAACAATTCTCTCCGTTCCTTAGACATCAAACTTACTTTCCGCCAGACTAACACTCTTCGCACTAATCTCGTTCATACCTCTCCTCCCTCTACAGATTATCCTGGTGTCTACTCTATTTCTTGCTCCTCCTGTCCTCTTCAATACTTTGGAGAAACTGGCCGATCTCTTTCTGACAGACTTAGGGAGCACAAAAATAGTGTTAGGCTTGCCGACACTAACAATGCTCTGTTCTGTCACGTCAGAGATCATAGCCATCCTATTGACTGGTCGTCTGCTAAAACTGTCTTCCCTACTTCCAACTTTAACAGTCGCCGTCTGGTTGAATCCTCCCTAATACACAATAAAAAGTAGGGGCGCCATTGGTACACTAAGAGAAAACACCATAAGTGTCCGGGGCCCAAAACTGTTCAACAGCCTCCCATCAAGCATTAGGGGAATTGTCAATAAACCCCTGGCTGCCTTCAAGAGAGAGCTGGACAGATACCTAAAGTCAGTGCCGGATCAGCCGGGCTGTGGCTCGTACGTTGGACTGCGTGCGGCCAGCAGTAACAGCCTAGTTGATCAGGCCCTGATCCATCGGGAGGCCTG
Source organism: Cherax quadricarinatus (assembly GCF_026875155.1). Lineage (NCBI taxonomy): Eukaryota > Metazoa > Arthropoda > Malacostraca > Decapoda > Parastacidae > Cherax > Cherax quadricarinatus. Next base: position 125,880,699 of record NC_069399.1, read on the forward strand.
GTCATGGACCGGGCCGCGGGGGCGTTGATCCCCGGAATAACCTCCAGGTAACACAACTTTCCTTGTATGAATCTTAGTCGTGGCTTCGTCTCTGTAGATGCCTTCCTCTCCCACTACATTGTAAAATGCTCCAAGCTTCAGAATACTCGTGATCTAACCTGATTCCTCCTTTTTTCTTCTCTCTCTTCCCCTTTCCTTTTTCTGCTTTGGGTTGTCTTTCTTCTGCCCTTTGTATTTGTTCCTTCTTTATTTACTTATTTATTTATTTTCCCCCCTCGGTGTTCTTGCTCTTACCCTATGTGGGCACCAGCTCCCTTACAGTGCTCCTCTTTCTGTATACATATGTCAGCATAGTTGCTGATCCCTGTATTCCCAGTATTATATAGCATAGCATATTAGTATCATCCCTGTGCTTTAGACACGAGATCCCTTGTAGGCCTTTGGCTTGGTGTGACGTCATGGGATACACATGGGCAGTGATCCCTCTGTCCCGTCCTCACTCAGCGGCAGACCTTCCAGGCGTAGACAGGCAAGGCAACTGTGGCTCTATTCCTCATCTCAGTCTGACAATACACCTACCATCCTACAAGTGTGTCTACCTTATCCTACGATATCTCCATTTAAGAACCCTTGCGATACATAAACCTGTAGAAGTAAAGACATTATTATTATTATTATTATTATTATTATTATTATTATTATTATTATTATTATATTGCCCGTCGTTTTAATCTATAAAAGGCACTCCTGGTTGATCAGGCTCTGATCCACCAGGAGGCCTGGTCACAGACCGGGCCGCGGGGGCGTTGACCCCCGGAACTCTCTCCAGGTAAACTCCTCTCCCTTTCCAACCTGCACCTTCTCCTTAATAACGGTGTGTTTAACATGCTTCTACTGCCACTGAGCTCATCGTTTAGTTCATCGTTTATCATATTGTCTTCCCAGCGAATTTCAGCAGCAAGTTCACGACTTATTAGCTCCATGTTGATGTCCTTTTAAGATTAAATTTGTTGAGCACACCCTCCTGGTTGAGTGAGTTTTGCTGATTTTGATCAATGGACATGATTCATAATGCACTTCTCAACCTCTGTCAGAGTGTGGTCTGAGTATACTGTCTTCAGCACTATAATGTTCCTAACCAAGTCTTCATTATTAGTGAAAATAAGGTCTAAGGAGAGAGAGAGAGAGAGAGAGAGAGAGAGAGAGAGAGAGAGAGAGAGAGAGTTAGGGATCCTGAACCTAACCTTGTCAAACCCTGTGTAAAACACAGAGAGACAGACAGACAGACAGACAGGGTGAAAGTAGGGAATGTAGGAGTGTGTAAGAAGGGAGAGAGAGGAGAGGAGTGTGGAGGAAGAGATTGGGGAGGGAGGGAGAGTGAAGGTGGGAATGAGAGTGAAGGTGGGAATGAGTGTGAAGGGAGTGGGGAAAGAGTGGGAGTGAAGGAGTGGGGAAGTTGGGAGCAGAAGAGAGTGAGAGAACGTTGGGAGGGAGTTAAGAGGAAAGGAATGGGGTGGAAGGGAGTATTGAGGGTGGGATGGGGTGGGAAGGGAGGAAGTGGGGAGGGAGGAAGTTAGAAGGGAGGGAAGAAGTGCTGACGGCGGGTGGGAGTTGGGAAACAGGGAAAGGGGAGGGTGGGTGGTAATGGGAAAGGGTGAGAGAGAGTGGGGGAAGGCGGGAGTTAGAAGGGAGGGAATTGGGAGGGGTGGGAATGGGGATGGAGGGAGATAGTGGGGAGGATGGGTGAGATTGAGAGGGAGTGGGGAGGGTCGGAGGGAGTGGAGAGGGATGATTGGGTGGGAGTGAGGAGGATGGTGGGAATGGTGGAGGAGAGGGTGATGGAGAGGGTGGTGGGGATTGTGGGGGATGGTGGTGGGGAGGGACGTGTCCTTGCCTGGGGAAGATCAGATAAGGAAGTGTCTGGCGCCGTTGAGGCCAACAGTTCAGGTCAATGGGAGCCCCCTTACCCCTTACCACCCATGACAGCCCCTTACCACCCATGACAACCCCTTACCACCCATGGTAGCCCCTTACCACCCATGACAGCCCCTTACCACCCATGACAGCCCCTTACCACCCATGACAGCCCCTTACCACCCATGACAACCCCTTACCACCCATGGTAGCCCCTTACCACTCATGGCATCCCCTTGCCACCCATAGCAGCCCCTTGCCACCCATGGCAGCCTCCTACCATCCATGGAAGTCCCTTACCACCCTAGCAGCCCCTTGCCACCCATGACAGCCACTTGCCACCCATGAGTACTCCATGCCATCCATGGCAGTCCCTTGCTTCCCATGGCAGCCCCTTGCCACCCATGGGTGACCCATGGCATCCCCTTGCCACCCACGGCAGCCCCCTCCCATCCCGTCACCTGGCTCACTCGGCACCTGGACCAGACTCATGGAGTTCCCTATTTATTAAAATAAAATTACCACTAGCACAGGTCTTCAATATTCACTGGAGAAAGAGCCTAAATTTAGGTGAGGTACCAATGATTGTTTAAGTGCAGACATAGATCCTTACCATAAGGGGGGTAGTAGAGCACTAGTTCAAAATTGCAGACCAGAAGCTCTTAACTTCTCACATCATAAAAATCTTCGAAAGAGTGATAAGATGTCAGATTACAAAGCAGCACAGTTTTAGAACTGGATACTCACACCTGTCACAGCTGATGAACCACTGTGTCAGAATTACGGAAGCGCCTGTTGAAAATAATAATATATCTTTATTTCTACAAGTACATGTACAAGGTATACAGTCCTAGCTGACATCAATGACATACTGCTATATAGAAAGCCCCTTATTATGCAGAGAATTTCGGGCAAATTAGGTCAGTTTTGTCCCAGGATGCGACCCACACCAGTCGACTAACACCCAAGTACCCATTTTTCTGAAGGGTGAATATAGACAACCAGTATACGGAAACACGCCTAGCGTTTCCACCCTTGCCGGGAATGGAACCCGGACCTTCAGCGTGTGAAGCAACAGCTTTTAACCAACCAAGATATGAACAGGATTTTCCAGTGGGCAGTGGAAAATAACATGAAGTTTAATAGTGTTAAGTTCCAGCTGCTTTAGTATTGAAAGGATGATGAAGTCAAAAGAACACTGTATAAAATTCTCAAGAGGATCGTCAAATAGAATGAAAGTCTTGGGAATAATTATGTCAGCTGACCTTTCTTTCAAAGAACACAATAAGATAAAGGTCACGACAGCCACGAAGATGAAGAGGTGGGTAATGAGAACCTTTAAAACAAAGGAAACAATGTCTACATAAAGCCATTGAAGCCTTTAAATTACTGGGGACGTCTTAACGTCTTCAATATGTACTCGGTTGTGTGGAGGACAGAGAGATACATGATAATATATATGTGGAAAGTACCTGATGGCCTGGTCCCACATCTGTACACTGTTATTACAATATACTGGAGCGAGAAATTTGGGAGAAAGTGCAAAATAAACCCAGTGAAAAGCCAGGGCACAGTGGGCATGCTAAAAGAAAGTTGTGGTCCCAGATTGTTCATGACTGTTTAATATCTTCCTAGAAAATATAAAAAACATTCCTAGGACACGTGTAGAAGTCAACCAGGCTGTGATGGATATGTGGGTCACCTGGCCACCAGCAGTAACAGCCTGGTTGACCAGGTAAGCACCAGTTGAGCCTGGCCAGACACGGAGTAGAATAACTCTCCTGCCTCTCACAACTACTGGATCACTATGATATGGCCTCATATCAGACATAAACAGAGATATACATCACAGCACCGTATCATCCTTTGCGGATGATACTAGGATCTGCATGAGGCTGTCATCTGCTGAGGACGCGGTTAACCTCCAAGAAGATATAAACAAAGTTTTCCAGTGGGCAACGGTAAACAATATGATGTTCAATGAGGACAAATTCCAACTACTCCGTTATGGAAAACTGGAAGAGATAATAACTAGAACAGAGTATACTACAGACTCCGGCCATACAATAGAGCGGAAAAATAATGTAAGGGACCTGGGAGTAGTAATGTCTGAGGATCTCACTTTCAAGGATCACAACAGTGCCACGATCGCACGTGCAAAGAAAATGATAGGATGGATAATGAGAGCGTTCCAAACGAGAGATGCCAAGCCAATGATGATCGTTTTCAAATGACTTGTTCTCTCTAGGCTGGAATACTGCTGTACATTAACATCTCCATTCAAAGCAGGTGAAATCGCAGATCTAGAGAGTGTAGAGATCCTTTACTGCACGTATAAGTTCTGTCAAGCACCTTAACTACTGGGAACGCTTGGAAGCACTTGACTTGTACTCGTTGGAACGCAGGAGGGAGAGATATATCATAATCTACACTTGGAAAATCCTGGAAGGAATGGTCCCAAATCTGCACACAGAAATCACTCCCTACGAAAGTAAAAGACTGGGCAGGCGATGCAAAATGCCCCCAATAAAAAGTAGGGGCGCCATTGGTACACTAAGGGAAAAAACCATAAGTGTCTGGGGCCCAAAACTGTTCAACAGCCTCCCATCAAGCATTAGGGGAATTGCCAATAAACCCCTGGCTGCCTTCAAGAGAGAGCTGGACAGATACCTAAAGTCAGTGCCGGATCAGCCGGGCTGTGGCTCGTACGTTGGACTGCGTGCGGCCAGCAGTAACAGCCTAGTTGATCAGGCCCTGATGCATCGGGAGGCCTGGTCATGGACCGGGCCGCGGGGGCGTTGATCCCCGGAATAACCTCCAGGTAACCTCCAGGTACCCCTTGCCACCCATGACTACCCCTTGCCACCCATGACTACCCCTTGCCACCCATGACTACCCCTTGCCACCCATGACTACCCCTTGCCACCCATGACTACCTCTTGCCACCCATGACTACCCCTTGCCACCCATGACTACCTCTTGCCACCCATGACTACCCCTTGCCACCCATGGCTACTTGTCACCCAGATGTGATGAATGGTTTTGAAAACCGACAATTTGAAGAACTGAGACACTTATGCAACATATGGGAATCTTGATTGAAGATACAAGACTGATGAACTGAACACATCAACTCCAGGCTGAGGGACTGATTATCTCAAACTCCTCCTCCCCTCATACCTTCTTGCTTTGTATAAGACTGATGAAGCCACTGTGTGGCGAAACGTTTCTTTAATAAAAATTCCCGTATGCTACGCAAGTGTCTCAATTCTTCTACTTGTCATCCATGCATTCGTCTCTCGACCACTGGGAAGAGAGGACGCTTCTTGAGTCTCCCTACACGCCACCTGGTGGTGACTGCTGGACTTAGACACCAACATGGCGGATCGTATCAACAGGAGAGTGAATACTGTCTGTATTGAATTAGTACGAGGAACGTTAAGCAGTGCGACGATGCATGTACTGTTATCGGCCATCATTAGAGACGTCTACGGGATATCGAACGATGAATTGTATGGTGTGGCCCTAAATGGAATGTCAAGGGTTTTTGTGAAGTTTACAAGAGCCGGCTTTTACTCCAGGATTGTGGGATTTCCAGGAAAGGAGGATGATTTTAATTCAGCAGTAGAGTGTGTCTACATGATGTTTCGAATTTTACACAGGGGTTTAAGGTGCGTAATGTACATTTGAGGCACGTTATGCTTCAGGAAGCTTTCAGGATTATGGAACTTTTTCAACGGCTAATATGGGGGGGGGAGGGACGGGCCGTTGAAGGGCTGCCGAGGGGTCCTGCACCCTGAAGATGTCATTGGGGGCGGCCAATACCCTCGTAGTACGTGCAAAACTATGACCCATATTTGCCCCATTATGCGGGGCAGAGGAAAACTTGCCGATTTGTGATCTTATGAGCACATGCCGGCGCAGGTCCTCGCAGGCAAGCCCTAGGATGGCGTATCGTGGATGGGATCGGCACCGTGCACTGGGATGTGGGAGTTGGGGGTAGCAGATGGACGAGACGAATCTCTGGATTTTGAGGAGGTGGACAAGGTGGAAGAGGTGATGGGGACGTGTGTTCCCCTCCGGAGGTGACAGGGGAGAGCCCCCCATCGCTGAGGGAAGGTGGACGTGGAGGAGTCTACCCAGGAGAGGATGTTGGAAGCAGTGCTGCAGGGGGTTCTTGGATGAGCCGGTGGACGGGGAGGACGGACCCGAGAAGGGTAAGTGAGGTGCGACTGATGGATAAGCAGCAGGGACAGGTCGGGGGATTGAGGAATGACAGAGTGGACACGGAAGTGGTGGTGGAAGCCATCAGGAGGACTCGCATGAGGTAGATATGTGTGTTAGTGAGAGACTCACGCAAACGGACGGGGGGTTTGCCTTGGACGTTGATGAGGTTTTAACACCTGGGCAGAGACCTGGGAAGAAGTCATGGGTAGATGTGGGGGGGGAAGGCACCCAGGGGAGGGGGTGTGCCGGGGAAGCTCGGTGGGGGAGGGCAAGGGGGGGTTGGTGGACAGGTTAGGAAACATGATAAAAATGGTATGGGTACCATAAAAGGCGAATTGAGTAAGCACAGCGGCATAGAGGTAAGCCGCCTTTTCTGGGAAGTTCAAGGGGGTCACAATAAATGTAAATGGTCTTAAATCTGAGGTCAAAAGGGTTTGGTTAAAGAATGGTTTTTTACGAAGGTTTGATGTAGATGTATGTTTTTTGCAGGAGCATAACCATAGGTTAGGGTGTGAATTGCGTTTGCGGGGTTATAACCTATTTGTCAGTAATGCTTTGCAATTTAAAAGGAGGGGTGGCAGTGGCTTTTAAAGGAGACCACCCCATTGCGTGTCAGGGGTTTGGGGAGGAGGGGGGAGGGGGGAGGGTCGTGAGGTAGATGGGCACTGGGGGGTGGGGGAGAGTATGTTTAAATTGGAGTTTATATGCCGGCATGCAACAATGTTAGAGTGAAAGTTGATTTTGTTCGTGATGTTTTGATGTATTTTTTGGGGGGGGTCTACCTTTTCCATAACTGTTCTTGGGGGTGACTGGAACTTTTGTGATTAGGTATGGGGATGTCTCACCGAGGGGGGGGGGATGTGTCTTGGGTGCGCTAAGGGATGTGTTAAGGGATGTAGGAGTTGTCGATGTGGTGGGGAGGGGGGGGAGTATGGGGTGGAGCACACGTTCAGGCGTGGAAATTATGAGGCGAGGTTAGATAGGATATATGTAATGAAGGGGATGGGTTTGTGGAGAGGGTGAGAGCTTTCGATGTCGGTTTTTTTCGGATCATAGGGCGGTGATAAGCTGATCTGGGGTGGATGGTATAGTACGTAATATATGTGGGTATTGGAATTGAATGTGAGGCTACTGCAGGAGGGGGATGTTGGTCTTCCTTTGAGGAATGGTGGACACATTTCTGGGATGGGCAGGGATGGTGAGATGGATTTGTTGACTGGTGGGAGGTGAGGGTTTAAGTAGGAATTGCAGAGTTTTTCAGGGAAACGTGGTGGGGAACAGGCACGGTGGCGGTATGGTTTGCAAAACTATCTGGAGGGAAAACTGAATGGTTTTACGACGGGGGGGGGGTAGGGAAGGTATGAGAGGGGATGTGGATGGTTTAAGGTGTAGGATTGCAGAGTTACATAATGACAGGTTTAACGCAATTAGAGTTAAGAGCGGGGTTAGAGGAGGTTTTTAAAGGGTGATCAACCGTCAGGTTACGTTCTGCGAAAATTTGGGGAAAAGGGCAAATGGTGACTACCATGCGCACATGTGGTCGCTGCAGGGGGGGGAGGTTATTGGGAGGGTCGGCCTTACTAACACGGACAGCATTAGTGTTTATGCAGATTATTGGTTTAGGGGAGAAATGGAGGAGGAACAGAGGTGTGCAAGTGAAAAGGTATTTGGGGATATGCAGAGTAATATTGTATTAGGACAACAGGAACAAGAAATGCTGGAGGGGAGTATTAGTGAGGAGGAGGTGGAGGAGGCGGTTTACGGGAGGGAGTCAGGGTAAGACGCCGGGCTTTGATGGAATCCCAAATGATTTTTATAGAGTTTATTGGGAGTGTATTAGGCATGGTTTAGTGGAAGTCTTGAATTATATGTGGCGCAGTGGGAGGATTTGGGGAAAACACAGAAAACCGGGATCGTTGTGTTAGTGCCGAAAAAGAGGAAGGGAAAGTACTGAGTGATTATTGAGCGATATCCTTAATGTGTGCTGATTATAAAATTTATGCTAAATTTGGGCAATAGACTGAAGAAGGGCCTAGGATCAGTGATACATGGGGGACAGTTTGGCATTCCGGGAAGAAGTATGAGGGACGGGGCATGTCACATAAGGGATTTTATTGAGGACTGCCCGGAGGGGGGAAAACTTGGTTTAGAAATTTGGGCTAATGCGTTTTGATTGTGTGAATAGGGATTTCTTAAAAATTTGTTTGGAACAGTTGGGTTTTGGGGGAGAAAGGTGGTGAGATGGGTGCAAACCTTGTATGAGGGAGCAGTTATTAGGGTACAGATTAAAGGTAAGTTGGGGGACCCAGTACTGATGGAGAGAGGTTTTTAGGCAGGGCTTTTCCACTCTCTCAGTTATTGTTTGCCTGTGTACAGAATCCATTTTATGGGCTGGTGGATGAGGTGATGAAATGAACACGGGATTAGGGGGGGTGGGCGGGGGGGGATTGTGGGGTACGTAGATGATTTCTACTGTGCTGGTAAGGCATGAGGAAGATCTAAGGAAAGTTGGTGGAATCATTCAGATTTTTGGGGGCGCTACGGGTATGAGAGTTAATTTAATGAAGTCGAGACTATTAGAGGTGGGGGATTGGGTGGGAGGGAGTTGGGGGAGGGGTTGGGATGGTCAGTAGTGGACAGAATTAAGGTTGTGGAATATGGTACATGGCGGAAGTGCAGGAGAGTAGGAAGATAAATTCGGAATTAGTTACGAGCAGGGTTTTGGGTAGGCTAGGAGGCTTAAGGGGTTGGGACGTAACATTACAGCAGAGAGTTTTAGTGGTCAACTCTCTGGTGTACAGTAAGGTGTGGGGAGTGGCTGAGGTGTTCCCTTTAAGAGCAAAAGATATTGCAGAAATCCAGAGGAAGGTTCTAAGGGGATGTGTGGGGGTTTGGGAGGGCATGGTTGAGCAAGGAGTGGTGATGACGGAGAGGAGACGTGGGGGTCTTGGCCTGATGTCATTGGGTCATAGAGTAATGGCTTTATATATTAAACAAAGATATATACGGACTGGGGGGAACAGAGGTGTCAGGGTAGGTAGGGTAATGGAGGATGCACGAAGATGGTGGTGTGGAAGGATTTGAGGTATTGTGGGACATGTTGAGGGTTTTTTTTACATGTTAAACAGGTGTCCCGTTAAAGGTCAAAAAGAATGGTGGGTGCTGTGGTGGGCAAGGGTGTTTTCAGGGGCTTGCTGTATATCCAAAAATATGACTGGATAGGCATATGGAGGAAGTTTGGCTTGCTTAGAATTTCCAGCAAGGGTACGAGAGTTATATATCGGTTTCTGATGGGAATATTGGCCTCTGGGATGTGTTGTATTAAAATGGGGCTTGTGAGAGAGGACTCATGCTTGCATTGTGGGGACATCGAAACGGCTTTTCATGCGGTATATTTTTGTCCTCTTTGGAGGGGGTGAGGTTATGGATGGTGAGAGTTTATCAGACTTTGGGGGGGGGGCAATGGCCATTCCTAAGGGCCTTATTTTTGGATGTAACCGGGTTGCCGGGTGATGTGGGTTAGAGCCTTAATGTATGTTATGACGGATTATTTACATGTATCTTGGGGGATGGGGAGGTTAGGGGAGAGTTGAGGATAAAAGCGTTAGCAGCGAGATTTTATAGAAAATATGTGTAGGAATAGGCAAGTCTATGGGGGGGAGGTGGGTAGTTAGCTTCTCGGAGGGTTACCCGGGAAACTCACTGTGGGGGGCCTCCTCCTCATGAACCCAGGGGCGGGCAAAGGGTTGGTCTCCTACCGGGGGATGCATGGGGTGAGTTGGTTTAGGCTTCTTTGTAGTGTGGATGGTGGGGGGGGTTATAAATAGAGTGGAAGGGAGATGAATGAGGATTTGGAATCTATGGTTATGTTCACTGCATACAGGTTAACCTTAATTAAAACCATGATGACTAAACCTTGGAAAAAAAAAAAAAAAAAAAAAAAAAAAAAAAATTTTTTTGTTTATATATTATCTTTTAGACTGTTTATAAAAAAAAAAAAAAAAAAAAAAAAAAAAAAAAAAAAAAAAAAAAAAAAGCAATGATGTACTAGTGTTTCAAATAGGGAGATAAGGTTTTCATGTCCTGTAACTAGACAGTTTTGATCCTTATGTTGGATTTTGTTAGTTGTATAGGTTGATCTTGCGTATATGATGTTATGTCTTACTTGAGGTGTTTCCCGCCCAGGTTTATTGGGGAGTTTCATTGTGATATGTACCCAAAGTAATGTTATTGTCGGCTTTGGTTTGCCTAATTGTTAAATTAATGTTCTTATAATTTTAATTTTTTTATGTTAAATAATATTTATTGTGCACTTTGTGCAAGGGGTCTAATTGTACAGAGTTGTGGGGGATTTATGTGGACACAGACATAAAATTTTGATTTTTGGTTTTTTCTAATTTTTTTGTTTTGGTGCTGGAGCTCTCTCGCTCTTTATTATGTTAAGAGTTTCCTGCTAATTAGCGGGAAGTATTATGTGGTATGTCTTTGTAATTTTATTTTTAGGGTTTTGGGTTAGCCTTTGTTTAATTATTGTAATGTATGATTTTATCCTTTGTATGCTGCATCATATCATCTGTGTACTTTGTGCAAGGGGTTTTACTGTACTGTATAATAGGGATGATTTGTGGTTTAGAATTTGTTGATGTTTTTTCTGAGCAGGTGTTATCCTGTTTTGTTTCATTGTTCGGTGATGGTATATTCTTTAATACAATATGAATGTAACACTTGTGGTATGCTATGGGGTTGATGGTAGGTCATTGTATTTTCAAACGGTTAATAATTGTGTTCTTTTATTTATTTATATCTTGTACTGTGTCCTTTTAAATAAAAATAAAAAAAAAAAAAAAACTTGTCATCCATTGCCGCCACTTGCCGGTAAAGGTTACTGTGGTTACCCCTTTCAACTTAGGACCATCCCCGGCCACTTAGGACCACGCCCGGCCACTGAGGACCACCCCTGCCACTTAGACCCACCTCTTGGCACGCATGGTCACCTCTGGCCACCCTAGGCGGCTCGTGACCACCCCTGGCCGCCTCTCACTGCAGAGTGCATTTCAATTGCTCTGAGGTGTTCCTAGTAGTTTAAATGCTTTATTGACTATGCAGACAGTAAACAATTTCTGTACATTACTAAACTCTCATATACTTCTGCCGAGACTGAGAGCACAACTGATTTGAATAATAGCATCACTGGTGATATTTATCTTGTTTTGAAAGTTCTCATTATCCTGCCTGTTATTTTTGGCCTTTGCTGCTGGTTTGGTACCGACCCGCTGGGGCAGTGATCCAAGAGTCGTAATGGTAGATACGATGCCATGGCTAATGTTGTTCTTTTCCCATGTCTGTCATTAGAGTGAGAAACAGTTAAGGTGCTAGGATCGTACCCTGAGGCACTGATTTTTTCCTAGAAATCTGAATGTCCATTTCACTGCTTTTCCTGTTACACCTATTACCCTTACTTTATGGGCTATAATTCCATGATTACCTTTGTCAAATGCCTTTGCAAAATCCGTGTAGGCAAAGTCAGCACCAGACCCTGACTCATGAAACTCCACATTCATTACACAGTCCATGAAACCACTATTACTTGCCTTGAATATTCTTTGGAGGATTAGTCTGGGGAATGAGTCATTCCACAGTTCTTAATTAAAAATCCACAAATGTTTCAGTAAAGCAATCGGTAAAAAACTATAGACCAATATTGCTGACGCTCCACATATCAAAATCTTTGATGCTTAAAATGCAAGATTACTAATCATATGGTATGTCAATAACTGCACAAACCAGGGCAGCATGGGTTCACAGCATGTCGCTCCTACCTCTCGCAACTGGTCTTGGATTCATTGGGAAACAAACAAAATGTGGATGAAGTGTACACAGACTTTATAAACACCTTTGACCAGTGCAACGATGGTGCTATAGCCAACAGATGGTTATTTATTTTATAACGATGTGATCCCAAAGTATAATAGTGAATAGAGTGAAATCAGAGGCTGCTATTTTGAAAAGTCATCTTTCCCCTGTTCTCTTTCTTATTCTCATATCTAATACCGAGAAAGATATAAATCATTGTACCTTGTCATCCTTTTCGGACGATACTACAGTGGAATTTGTATAAGAGTGACAGCCATCGAGGACACAGCAAACCTCTAAGCTGATGTAAACAAAATTTTACAATGGGAAGACAGGTTTCAGTTACAGAAAGACTGAGGAAACAGAGTGCAAGACTATTATGAGAGACATAGCAGCGATTTTGTCGGAAGTTCTCACCTTCAAAGATCACAACAGTGCCACTATCAAAATCACTAGGAAAATGTTATCTTAGAAAGTAGAACCTTCAAAACTAGCGACGGCAAGCTAATAATACTCAAGTCAATTATACTTTCCAGGCTGGAATACTGTTGTACTCTAACATCTCTGCTCAAGGCCTGGATATTGTGCAGAGAACCTTCACTGCTCGCATCACTTATGTCAAGCACCTAAATTACTGGGAACTTTTGAAATTCCTTGATCTGTACTCCTTGGAAAGTAGGCAAGAAAGATACCTGGAGGTTACCTGGAGGCTATTCCGGGGATCAACGCCCCCGCGGCCCGGTCCATGACCAGGCCTCCCGATGGATCAGGGCCTGATCAACTAGGCTGTTACTGCTGGCCGCACGCAGTCCAACGTACGAGCCACAGCCCGGCTGATCCGGCACTGACTTTAGGTATCTGTCCAGCTCTCTCTTGAAGGCAGCCAGGGGTTTATTGGCAATTCCCCTAATGCTTGATGGGAGGCTGTTGAACAGTTTTGGGCCCCGGACACTTATGGTATTTTCTCTTAGTGTACCAATGGCGCCCCTACTTTTTATTGGCGGCATTTTGCATCGCCTGCCCAGTCTTTTACTTTCGTAGGGAGTGATTTCTGTGTGCAGATTTGGGACCGTTCCTTCCAAGATTTTCCAAGTGTAGATTATGATATATCTCTCCCTCCTGCGTTCCAATGAGTACAAGTCAAGTGCTTCCAAGCGTTCCCAGTAGTTAAGGTGCTTGACAGAACTTATACGTGCAGTAAAGGATCTCTGTACACTCTCTAGATCTGCGATTTCACCTGCTTTGTATGGAGATGTTAATGTACAGCAGTATTCCAGCCTAGAGAGAACAAGTGATTTGAAAAGGATCATCATGGGCTTGGCATCTCTCGTTTTGAAAGTTCTCATTATCCATCCTATCATTTTCTTTGCACGTGCGATCGTAGCACTGTTGTGATCCTTGAAAGTGAGATCCTCAGACATTACTACTCCCAGGTCCCTTACATTATTTTTCCGCTCTATTGTATGGCCGGAGTCAGTAGTATACTCTGTTCTAGTTATTATCTCCTCCAGTTTTCCATAACGGAGTAGTTGGAATTTGTCCTCATTGAACATCATATTGTTTACCGTTGCCCACTGGAAAACTTTGTTTATATCTTCTTGGAGGTTATAATATACGCCCAGAACATTCTAAAAGGATTGATTCCAAATTAACATTCACAAATCATTTCATATGAAAACAAGATGCTCGGTAGACAGTGTCAAATACCTCCAAGAAAAAGTAGGGGCGCAATGATTTTACTAAGTGAAAACTGAATAAGTGTGAAGAGATCAGCATCCCATCATACATAAGGGGGATTACAACAGACCTCTGGCTGTATTCAAAAGAGAACTGGACAAGTTCCTCAAATTAGTTCCTCGTCAGCCGGGCTGTGGTGAATACGTTGGATTTCATGCAGCTAACTCCAATAGCCTCGTTGATCAGGTCATCCACTGAGAAGCCTGGTGTGGGCTCAGGCTGTGGGGGCATAGATTCCAGGTGGTTTTCTACAACAGTCTCGGTTATCTTGTTATAATGAACTAATAGATGCTGAGATGCCAGCTCCTGTCACATTAGAACTCTTTCACAGTGTTTCTCGATGTGTGATGCTAGTGCTGTTGATACCTTCTATGTGAAAGTAGCTACGTCTGCACTTCTGAAATTTCACCCTAATCTATATTCCTCTTCCAAAGAAAACCGAGTCTCCGCGCTAATGGTACTTTGCATATCTTCACAAATTCCGAATTCCAGAAATGTGGTCGAAGTCCTGCATGCGTGGAAGTTTTATTCATTTCTTCTTCGAAGTCTGAAGGATTTGTGTTATTTTCATATATATAATTTACAGGATGGGCAGTGTAAGTGCCCCTTTCCCCCCAGTACCATACCCCAATGGCGCAGTACTTGCCTCTGCTTCTCATTCCCATGTCTGACATAGACAGGGACATAAATCGTGGCACTGTATCATCTTCAGCAGATGATACTAACATCTGTATGAGAATGGCAACCACGAAGACACAGCGAACCTTAAAACTGATAAGGTTTAGACACGTAAGCAAACACTAGGACATATTTATTAAAAAACATCTCGGTCCTGGGACCTTAATCACTTCTAACATGCAGAGGTTAATAAGACAATATATGTTAGGAGTAATCAAGGTCCCAGGACCGTAACGTTTTCTAATATGTTTAGTGCTTGCTTAAGTGTCTTTTTAAGCCAATTTGTCGGTATTACCAAAGTTTATAGCACAAGCTGATATAAACCAAGTCTTACAGTGGGCTACTAGCAACAATATGGTGTTCAATAAGGAAAAATCTCAGTACGTTACGGAAGAATGGAGGAAATAAAGGCAAGATCGTAGTACAAAACTAACTCAAACCACTTTTCATAGAACGTAAGCCAAATGTGAGAGATCTGGGAGTGATAATGTCAGAAGATCTCAATAACAAAGATGCCAAGCCAATGATGATACCTTCAGGTCATTCATTTTTCCTTGGCTGGAATATTGCTATATACTAACAGACCCCCTTCAAGGTAGTCGACATTACTTAGCTTGAAAATACTGATAACCTTCACAGCGCCCAAATTACCGGGAGTACTTGAAGTCCCTAAACCTGTAAGATACTGGATATTTTGCAGGCGATACTAGAATCTGTATGAAAGTGGCATCTGTTGAGGATAAGGCCAACCTCCAAGCTGGTGTAAACACTCCTCCAGTGGGCCACTGACAGTATTATAATGCTCAATGAGGACAATTTTCTGTTTTGTTTTTTTTTGTTATGGAAGGATTCAGTAAATAAAGATTAAAATGGAGCGTAAAACAGGCACAAATCATTCAGCAGTACGTAAGACTTTTGTGAGAGATCTTGGAGTGACCATGATAGAAGATCTCTCCTTCAACGATCAAGGTCACAACAACGTCACTACCACAATTGCAGTGAAAATGATAGGCTGGATAAGTAGTACCTTCAAAACAAGGGATGCCAATATAATGACGCTTTTCAACTCACTGGTTCTCTCTATGCAGGAATATAGGTATATGCTGGCGAAATTGCAGACCTTGAGAATGTGCAGAGAACCTTCACTACTTGCATAGATTCAGTCAAGCTCCTAAATTACTAGGAATTTAGAAGAACTGGTCCCAATTCTGCACATGCAAATCATTCCTCATGCATTTAAGAAGTTGGTGGATAGTACAAAATACCCCAGTGAAAAAGCCCGGGGTGAAATGAGAACACTAAGGGAAAACTCAATAAATGTGAAGAGACTTTTCTATACAAAGGGAGATTACTAACAAATCCCTCGCTGTCTTCAATATCAGCACCCCTGGGCTGGGGTGCTTATACTGGAATTCGCGTAGCCAGCGCCAACAGCGTGGTTGGTTAGGCCATCCACCGGGAGGCCTGGTCTGGAAGCGGGTCGTGTTGACCTCGGAACACTCTTCAGTTAGAGTCTAGACAAGTGTGATGCTTTATCAGAGTCTGATCGTTTATTTTGTCCTAGTCTGTTCTCAGAATATTGAAATTAAATTTAGTAAACATGAATTAATACTTGTTTGCACTTGAATGAGATTGTGATCCGAGTTTATTATCCTCGAGACTCTCATGTCCCCGAATATTTCTTCACTCTTTGTTTAGTCCCCTCAAGGAAGGTTCCTTGATGTTGGTGAGGGGCTCTTGATTTAGGGAATTGGATCTGTGCTCCAGTTCCCCGAATTAAGCCTGAATGCCTTCCACATATCCCCCCCCCAGGCGCTGTATAATCCTCCGGGTTTAGCGCTTCCCCCTTGATTATAATAATAATAATTCACTCTTTGTCAACATCTACTTTATCGTGTTTTTCTTTCCTAATAGATTCTGTCGTCTGTTGGCTGAATGCAAACTTTCTGTAGAGTTTTAGGAATACCCTTGGTATACCCTTGGTATACAGCTTCTTGGGTATCAGCATTTGCTGGTACTATTTCTAGTAGTGCTGTTGTGTATCTCTTTTCATTTTACATTTGGGAGATTGAAATTTCTAAGGAGGATACGGAAATATTTGATGAAGGATTTTCAAGCTTTAACATTTATTTTTACCTTCTTAATCTCTTCAGTTAATTCTTCTGCTGTAGTGAATGTTGGTTTGTACACGAGGACAACTACCAGGTCTTTGGTGTTCACTCTTATAACGGGTACCTGTATCATACCATGGGATGATACAGAGCAAACCATACCCCCGGCCGGGATTGAACCCGCCACGCTAGCTGGAGATTCGTCTGTAAAAACTTGCATTTGTGGTCACAGTGGTGCCTGTGCTAACCTTCCTATGGTGTAGAAATATACCTAGTTGGATGATTCTTATGTGGCTAGCTGGTCTAGTGGCTAACGCGACGGTCTGGAGTTTTGAGACTCTATGACTGCGGGTTCAATCCCGGCCGGGGGTATGGTTTGTTTGCAATCGTGTCATTATGATTTCTTGAGTCATGATATAGAGTTTTGTGCTAACAAGTCATTCACACAGAGACCTACACCCCCTCCCCCCTCCCCCCTCCCCCTTTAATTATTTACCCTGACACATCTATATAAACAAAATATATTTGGGAATATAGATTTCGCTGCCCAAGAAATCTGTATTGATGGTTTCTATAAAAAGCTCCGGATATTGATTTTTTTTTTGTCTGGAGTCTGTTTACGAAGGAATTTTAATTTTTTATTCTTCTCTTCACTGTTTATATATTGATAAAAATAAAGATAATCTTCCTAGGTTTCTCTGAAATTATTATAGGTGACAGATGTAGTGGTTAGGGATGTTCTAATTGTTCTCTAGTTTATATTCCTTCCGTCCCACCTGCCGTCTCTCCATATTTTTATTCGTTTCCAGCTTGTAACATTTTTTTTTTCATTTTGTTTCTTTATTGTCATTATGTCTAAAAAAATGTGCACATCTATACCTTGGATGAAAATGATTGCCATCGTCACAGCATAATTAAAACATTTCAGTATTTTAGAATTTTAGGTCTTTCTTCAAAGCGACATTTTTCCTTTATAAGACTGCTGAAACATTTCTTTACGTGTGGGTAATTACAATTTTTCACATATCTGTAGAGTGCTCTCGTGTAATGCTTGCACATTTTACTTTTAATCTATGTTGATGTCATCTGAGGTATTTTACAGTTTTTCTGTGCATTCTTACGTTTGTGACACCCTTACCTGCACAGGTTTGTGACACTCACCTGCACAGGTTTGTGACACTCTCACCTGCACAGGTTTGTGACACCCTTACCTGCACAGGTTTGTGACACCCTTACCTGCACAGGTTTGTGACACTCACCTGCACAGGTTTGTGACACCCTTACCTGCACAGGTTTGTGACACCCTTACCTGCACAGGTTTGTGACACTCACCTGCACAGGTTTGTGACACCCTTACCTGCACAGGTTTGTGACACCCTTACCTGCACAGGTTTGTGACCCTTACCTGCACAGGTTTGTGACACCCTTACCTGCACAGGTTTGTGACACCCTTACCTGCACAGGTTTGTGGCACCCTTACCTGCACAGGTTTGTGACACCCTTACCTGCACAGGTTTGTGACACCCTTACCTGCACAGGTTTGCGGCACCCTTACCTGCACAGGTTTGTGACACCCTTACCTGCACAGGTTTGTGACACCCTTACCTGCACAGGTTTGTGACACCCTTACCTGCACAGGTTTGTGACACCCTTACCTGCACAGGTTTGCGACACCCTCACGCACACGAGAAACTTAAAAGTAACATTTATGACACACTAAACACTGAAGACAGGACACCTCCAGTTTTGCTCTACTACTATAACTACACACAGTGAACAGGACACCACGCGCTCAGCTCTGCTCCTGTAAAAACAAATGAATAATAATGGAAAGAGAAGTGGAGCGAGTACTATACCTTGAGGAACGGAACTTTTTACTGTAGCAGCCTCTGACTTTTTTTACTCCCCCACTTTTACTATCCCTCACCTTTCCAGTTATCCTCCTTGCACATATTTTGTGCATAATTACCCAAAGGTCTTACTTTTCAAAGGCTTCTACAAAGTCAGTGTACACTACAGCTGTATCTTGATTGTCTTCCAGTGTATCCAAGACCATGCTGGGATCGTTCAGCAATTGCAAGAGACACGTATGACCTATGCTGAGCCCAATTGCATTTTCTGCTGTTCCATGTGAGCAAAAATCTTGATTGTTAAAACCCCTTCAGAAATATTGATTATGTGGGGCATCAGCGCTGTCGGTCTATAAGTGTTCGTAATTGCTTCACTGACACCTTTATGGATAGGTCAATATTAGTATTTTGATGAATGTGGCTTCTTCTCAATAGAATATTTAATGCATGTGATATTGATTTCTTGAAATTCTTGATGAATATAGAGTTCTAAGAGTCTGGGCCTGGGATGGAGTGCAGGTGCAAGCAAAAGCTTCTTAGAAGTCAAGTGGTGTTAGAATTGTATCAGAGATTATAGAGACGTTTGTAGTTTTAGGTCTCGTGCATGAAGAACTCATCTTGGTCATCAATCTTAGTGGTTCACCGAACACTGAGTCATTCTGTGACCTTAGTGTTTCACTCATCTCTTTGTTGTTATCCGTGTATGTTGCAGCTCCTTCAGTCAAACACCAGATACCACATGTTGCAAATAAGAAGTATTTTGAATTTTCTCTCATATTCATTTATGACTTTTTTGCTCCCTCAGTCTCTCATGGACTCTGATTCACTCAATTAGAACTCGAAGATTTTCATATCTTTAACCGTGTTACTTTTAGGGAGAGTCTCTCCCTCTCTATCCTACACCTTCTCTTCCTCTTTCGTCATGGTATATGCCTGGAGCATATTTCTAGTGCCATTGAGCTCATCCTCTTGAAAAACTGGTTTAGGTGCTCGTTTATCATATTGTCTTCCCAGACTAATGTACACAATAAGCTTGTATCTACCGTCAACAGACGTATATTGAATGTACAATAAACTAGCGACTACCGTCCACAGCATGGATATGGGGCATGCAGTACACTAGCAACTACCGTCCATGGGATAGATATGGGATGTTCATTACACTAGCAACTACCGTCCATGGGATAGATATGGGATGTTCATTACACTAGCAACTACCGTCCATGGGATAGATATGGGATGTTCATTACACTAGCGACTACCGTCCACAGGAGGGATACGGGATGTACGGTGGACTAGCCGCTACCATCCACAGGAAGTATGTGGGGTATGAAGTATACTAATAGCTTCCGTCCACGTAGTACGTTGGACTACGTGCGGCCAGCATTAACAGCCTGGTTGATCAGACCCTGATCCACCGGGAGGCCTGCTCGTGGACCGGGCCGCGGGGGCGTTGATCCCCGGAATACCCCCCAGGTAGACTCCAGGTACGGTGCACGATATCTAAAATTCGACTGGTAATATCGTAGAGGGGAAAGGGAGGGGGGGGAGGGGGTGGCGAGGGATTGTGGTCGGACTCGGGGGTGGGGAGATGAAGGAGGGGGAAGGAAGGGGGTGGCGAGGGATTGTGGTCGGACTCGGGGGTGGGGAGATGAAAGAGGGGGAGACCACACTGTCAGCCAGGGAAGGAAGGGGAAAGGGGTGAATAAGTGGAGACGGTACTGGTCACTATGGTAATGAAAAGTGGTGGGTACTGTATATGTTAGACATGAGTAATGGGTGAGGAGAGGTGAGGGGAATTAGAAAGGAGATAAGGACGAGTTACCTCTCGCATGGGCCAGTAGGCCTGCTGCAGTGTTCCTTCGTTCTTATGTTCTTATGAGTCTAAGTCAGCTTTTGTCGTCACACGTAGTTGAAAGGTATTTCATACGCAGTTTCAAGAGTAGATGCTACCTGGAGTCTACCTGGAGGGTATTCCGGGGATCAACGCCCACGCGGCCCGGTCCACGACCAGGTCTCCCGGTGGATCAGGGCCTGATCAACCAGGCTGTTACTGCTGGCCGCACATAGTCGAACGTACGAACCACAGCCCGGCTGATCCGGCACTGACTTCAGGTATCTGTCCAGCTCCCTCTTGAAGGCAGCCAGGGGCCGATTGGTAATTCCCCTTATGCCTGGTGGGAGGCTGTTGAACAGTCTTGGGCCCCGGACACTTATGGTGTTTTCTCTTAGTGTACCAATGACGCCCCTACGTTTCACTGGGGGTATGTTGCATCGCCTGCCAAGTCTTTTACTTTCGTAGGGAGTGATTTCTGTGTGCATATTCGGGACCATTCCTTCTAGGATTTTCCAAGTGTAGAGCAAATCAAGTGCTTCCAAGAGGTATGGAATGGACCTGAAAAAAAAAGTCCATTCACAGTGTTAGGGACAGACATGGTATGGCCTAAGATGCCAGGTACCAGGACTGATGGAGGGATGCTGGTTAAGAGGAGTGGAGGGAGGTGGAAGGTACCGAGTCTCGACCCTCCCCCATCCCATTACGAGCTTGGTATGAATAGAGGCACACACACGCACTCATACACACCGGGGCCAGGAGCTATGAATCAACCCCTGCAACCACAGTTAGGTGAGTACACATACGTACATACAAATTATGCAGTCAACCATGACTTCTAACCCTACTCTAATAACCTTCCCCCTCCCTTCTGTTCTCTCTCTCTCTCTCTCTCTCTCTCTCTCTCTCTCTCTCTCTCTCTCTCTCTCTCTCTCTCTCTCTCTCTCTCTCTCTCACCTCTGTCCCAGTTGTATGCAAATACATACTGTAAATGTAAATACGTGTATAAATGTAGTTGTATGTGAGTATACACTTAGTGGCCACTTTATTGCACACACGTGCTCGTTAATGCAAATATAAGAACAAAAGAAAGAAGGAACACTGCAGGAGGCCTACTGGCCCATGCGAGGCAGGTCCAAGTCTCCCAACCTGGAGGTTACCTGGAGGTTATTCCGGGGATCAACGCCCCCGCGGCCCGGTCCATGACCAGGCCTCCCGATGGATCAGGGCCTGATCAACTAGGCTGTTACTGCTGGCCGCACGCAGTCCGACGTACGAGCCACAGCCCGGCTGATCCGGCACTGACTTTAGGTATCTGTCCAGCTCTCTCTTGAAGGCAGCCAATGGCTTAGAAAAATTACCCAACCTAGTCAGGTCAGGTCAGGTCACATCCACTTAAGAAAGGAGCACGGCTTCAGACCTAGTAGCACAAGCTAGTCAGGTCCAACTCACACCCACCCACACCCACTCATGTATTTATCTAACTTATTTTTAAAACTACAAAACGTTTTAGCTTTATGATGGTACTAGGGAGTTTGAAGATT
The DNA here is from genome assembly GCF_026875155.1 of Cherax quadricarinatus. Classification (NCBI taxonomy): domain Eukaryota; kingdom Metazoa; phylum Arthropoda; class Malacostraca; order Decapoda; family Parastacidae; genus Cherax; species Cherax quadricarinatus. The sequence continues at coordinate 125,902,447 of NC_069399.1, forward strand.
GAGACACTTATGCAACATATGGGAATCTTTATTCAGGAAACGTTTCGCCACACAGTGGCTTCATCAGTCCAACCTTTGGACGAAGACCTACTTCGACTAGTGGATGGTACCACTATGACTCCACCTCCTCCTGCTTCGCCTCACCTCACTACAGTATATAAGCCACGTCTACGGCCCTGTGCTGTACATTCTACAAGACTGATGGACTGAACACATCGACTCCAGGCTGAGGGACTGATTACCTCAAACTCCTCCTCTCCTTACGCCTTTCTACTTTGTATTGGACTGATGAAGCCACTGTGTGGCGAAACGTTTCCTGAATAAAGATTCCCATATGTTGCATAAGTGTCTCAATCTTCAACTTGTCGGCTTTTCAAACCATTCATCACTCTAGTGAGTTTGTTCTACTCATCCACAACTCTATTACCAAACTGAATTTTTCCAACTTAAAACAAATGCTGCGAGTCCTGTCTAGGCTAGATATTTTTAGCACGCTATTTACAGCCCCATTATTTATTCTTGTTTTCCATTTATACACCTCAATCATATCCTCCCTAATTATACGCCTTTCTAGAGATTGCAGATTCCGGGCCCTCAGTTCGTCTTCATAGGGAAGATTTCTGATACATGGGATCAACTTTGTCATTCTCCTTTGTACGTTTTCCAGTGCATTTATATCCATTCTGTAATACGGTGACAAAACTGTGCGGCATAATCTAGATGAGGCCTAACCAAAGATATATAGAGTTGAACAACCTGAGAACTTCTGTTCATTATGCTTCTTGATAGGAAGCCAAGGATTCTGTTCGCTTTATTGCGAACACTTATGAACTGTTGTCTTGGTTTAAGATTGCTGCAAACCAGATCTTCCAAATCCTTTTTGCAATTAGTAATATTAAGATCAACATTATTTAGTTTATATTAAACTGCATCTGCCACTTCTCCGATCATTGCATCAGTCTATTCAAATCTTCCTGGAGTGCTCTAGTGTCCTCGTTAGAATGAATTGGACGGCCTATTATGATGTCATCAGCAAATTTGCTTATGCTTATGTAAATTGTGAACAACAATGGGCCCAACACTGACCCCTGAGGAACACCGCTTGTGACGTGCCCCCATTCTGATTTCTCCCCATTTATGCAAACTCTCTGCTGCCTATCTGTCAACCATGCCTCTATCCAAGAAAAAAATCCTCTTCCTATTCCGTGTACCTTAATTTTCTTCAACAGTCTCTGATGTGGGACTTTATCAAAAGCCTTACTGAAGTCCATATACACAGTATTATATTCATTACCATGTTCTACCTCCTCAAATACCAAAGTGAAAAAAGTTAATAAATTTGTAAGGCAAGAACTCCCTTTTGTAAAACCGTGCTGAGATTCATTAATCAATTTATGCCTTTCAAGATGGCTATAAATTGCCTCGGCAATTATTGATTCCATAAATTTTCCCACTTTGGAGGTAATGCTTATTGGTCTATAGTTTGAAGCTAAGGACCTGTCACCTGCTTTGAAAATAGGTATCACATTTACCATTTTCCACTTATCTGGCACCATGCCAGTTTGTAGTGATATACTGAAAAAAATTAGCTAAAGGTTTGCTAAGCTCCTCTTTATATTGCATACAGTTCATCAGGGCCTGGGGATTTGTTAGGTTTTAATTTATCTATTTGCCTAAGGACCATGTCAATAGTTACCCTAATTGTGCATAGTTTATTATAGTCCTGTTCTACATAATTTGTTATTTCTGGAATATCGCTAGTATCTTCCTGTGTAAAAACTGAGGGAAAGCAAATGTTAAAAATTCTACACATTTCCTTATCACTGTCGGTGAGCTGACCCAAGCAACTTTTGCGTGGGTCTATCTTGTCCCTAATCTTACTTCTGTATACCTAAAAAAAAACCTTTTGGGTTAGTCTTCGATTCCCTTGCAACTTTAACCTCATAATCTCTCTTTTCTTTCTTATTCCCTTTTTTATTTCTATCTGTAACTGAATATATCAGCTAATCACGTGGCAGCATCTCAGTGACTAAAAGCATGAAGACATTCTTAAGAGATTCAGTTGTCCACACCAAACGTTGGAATGGGGAAGAAATGTAATTTAAGTGACTTTGACCATGGCATGATTGTTGGTATCAGAGAGACGGGGTCTACCTACCTATCTGGAGGGTATTCCGGAGATCATCGCCCCCACGGCCCAGCACACGGTGGTTTGAGTATCTTAGAAACTGCTGATTACCTGAGATTTTCACGCACAATAGTCTCTAGGGTTTACAGAGAATGGTGTGAAAAACACAAAACCATGCAGTGAGGGGCAGTTCTGTAGGCAAAAACTGTTAACGGGAGAGGTCAGAGTAGAATGGCCAGGTTGCTTCAAGCTGACAGGAAAATGAGAGTAACTCAAATGACCATACGCTGCAACAGTTGTGTGCAGAAGAGCATCTCTGAATTTGCAACACGTGAAATACGTTCCACTTCTGTCAGCTAAGAACGGGAAACTGATGCTAGATGGACTCAGGCTCACCAAAACTAAACAGCTGAAGATAGGAAAAACGTCACGTTGTCTGACGAATTGTGATTGATGCTGTGACATGCAGAAGATGGTAGGGTCAGAATTTACAGTAAACGTTTGGGATGTGGTGGAACAGGAGATTCGCAGCATGAATTTGCAGCCGACAAATCTGCAGCATCTGCTTTGTGCTATCATGTTAACTTGGACCAGAATCTCAAAGGAATGTTTGCAGCACCTTGTTGAATCCATGCCACGAAGAATTCAGACTGTTCTGGGGGGGAAGAACACGGGGAAGGGGGAGTACCCAGTACTAGAAGGGCGTACCTAATGAAGTGGCCACTAGGTATATATATATATATATGTGTGTGTGAGTAATATTTTTGCATATATATATATGTATATGCATCTATATAATTATGTGTATGTCTACTGCATAGATATTCATTTGTGTATGTAAAGATAAATACATGTGAAATACTCTTATATGCACATTTATAAGAGCCATATAGAATAGAATAGCAGGGAGCGAAAATGGTGGATGTAGCAGAGTATAGTGGTACCAACACTGTTATATGGGCGAGAAGCATGGGTTTTAAACGTTGGCAGCGAGGAAGAGGCTGCAGGAAGCGGAAATATCGTGTCATCTCAGGGCAATGTGTGGTGTGAATAATCTGCAGAGAATTCGTAGTTTGGAGATTAGAAGTAGGTGTGGGGTTACTAAAAATATTATCTAGAGGACTGAGGAAGGGTTTTTGAAGTGGCTTAGACATTTAGAGAGGATGAAGCAAAATAGGATGATTTAGGGGGCGTATATATCTGTAGTGAATGGACGGGGTAAAGGAGGTTTTGTATGATTGGCTTGGACATCAAGTAGTCCCGTGAGCGTGTTAGATAGGAGTAGAAGCAAGTGGTTTCATAACTTGACCTGCTGATGGAGTGTGAACAAGGTAACATTTATGAAGGGATTCAAGCAAATCGGTCAGCCAGACTTGAGTCCTGGAGGTGAGAAGTACAGTGCCTTCACTCTGAAAGAATGGTAAATGCTGCAGTTGGAAGCGGCATCTGAATGGTAATGCAGGGTGCGCCTCTAGGAAGACAGTGTTGGGAATAATTATATCAGCTGATTTTTCCTTCAAAGAACACAATAAGGCGAATGTCACGACAGGCAGGAAGATGATGAGGGTAGATAATGAAAGCTTTCAAAACAACGGCAATAGTGTCAATTGCTTGTGCTCTCTCATTTGGAATATTGGCGGCACCGTTGAGAGCAGGAGAAATATCAGAGCTGGAACAAATACAGAGATCTATTATGGTCCAAATAGAGACAATAAAGTATTTAAATTACCGGGAAAGCCTTAAAATCTTAAATATGTACTCACTGGACCGAATGAGAGAGAGAGATATAAATAATAATATATACCAGGAAAGCACTTGAGGGCCTCGTCCCAAATCTGCACACTGCCATAACAACTTACTGGAGTGAGAGATATGGGAGGGAGTGCAATATAAACCCAGTAAAAAGCAGAGGTGCACAATAGAAGAATATTGTATCAACATGTCAACAATCGTGGCCACAGACTGTTTGACACCTTGCCAGAAAATGTCAGAAACACTGCTGGAACAATTTGCAGAAGTCATCAACAGGAAACTGGACAAGTATCTTCATCAGGTGCCAGATCAACCAGGCTGTGATGGATATGTGGGACAGCGAGGCGCCCATGCATGCATACACACAATAATATATATACACATGCATACTTTCTCACACATATACATATGTACACTTAAATAACAAAAAAGGCACAATACCGTGACTGGAACAATACACAAATAACCCGCACATAGGAGAGAGGAGCTTACGACGACGTTTCGGTCCGACTTGGACCATTTACCGACTTTGTCACTGTGACTTTGTAAATGGTCCAAGTCGGACCGAAACGTCGTCGTAAGCTCTTACATATACAAATGTAGAAAATTATATGCAAGCATAAACATTCACTGCGCACATCTGCACAAACATACACACACATACATACTTATGCACAAGTATATGTGTGTAAATACCTGATTATGCCTACACATACACACACACACACACACACAGTGAAGAGGCGGGGCCAGGAGCTTGGACTCGACCCCTGCAACCTCAACTAGGTGAGTACAACTAGGTGAGTGCACACACACACACACACACACACACACACACACACACACACACTACATAGGTTTGAGGAACTTCCTGCGGGAGGTTCAGTGGGACAGAGAACTGTTAGGGAAGTCAGTAAACGAAATGATAGAATACGTAACAACAAAGTGCAAGGAGGCAGAGGAAAGATTTGTTCCCAAGGGCAACAGAAATAATGGAAAGACCAGAACGAGCCCCTGGTTTACCCGACGATGTAAGCAGGCAAAAACTAAGTGCACTAGAGAATGGAAAAAGTACAGAAGGCGTAGAACAAAGAGAAATAACGAGATTAGTCGAAGAACCTGGAACGAGTATGCACAGGTAAGGAGGGAGGCCCAGCGACAGTATGAAAATAACATAGAATCGAAAGTCAAGTCTGACCCGAAACTGCTGTATAGCCCCATCAGGAGGAAGACAACAGTCAAAGACCAGGTGATCAGGCTGAGGAAAGAAGGTGGGGAAGTCACAAGAAACGATCATGAGTTAAGTGAGGAGCTCATCATGAGATTTAAGGAAGTATTTACAGTAGAGACAGGAAGGGCTCTGGGAAGACAGCACAGAGGGGAACACCAACAGGGAATATACCAACAAGTGTTGGATGACATACAAACAACGGAGGAGGAGGTGCAGAAGCTGCTAAGTGACCTCGATATCTCAAAGGCGAGGGGTCCGGACATCTCCCTGTGTGTACTTAGAGAAGGAGCAGAGATGCTGTGCATGCCACTAACCACAATCTTCAATACATCCCTTGAAAATGGGCAACTACCTGAGGTATGGAAGACGGCAAATGTAGTCCATATTTTTAAGAAAGGAGACAGAAACGAGGCACTGAAATACAGACCAGCGTCTCTGACGTGTATAGTATGCAGAGTCATGGAGAACATTATCAGGAGGAGAGTGGTGGAGCACCTGGAACAGAACAAGATTATAAACTACAACCAGCACGGATTCATGGAAGGCAAATCCTGTGTCACAAGCCTTCCGGAGTTTTATGACAAGGTAACAGAAATAAGACACGAGAGAGAGGGGTAGGTTGATTACATTTTCCTGGGCTGCAGGAAGGTCTTCGACAACAGTTCATCATAAGAGTTTAGTGCAGGAAGCTGGAGGACAGGCGCGTTATTAACAGGAAAGGGAAGGGCACTGCATATGGATCAGAGAAATACCGGATAGGGAGGCAACAAACGAGTCATGGTACGTGTTGAGGAAGCATAGTGGGCACTGTGACGAGCGGGGGTACCACCAGGGGTCGGTATAGGTCCAGTGCTATTTTTGGTATATGTAAATGACTTGATGGGAGAGAAAAGACTTTCAGAGGGGCTCCCTGTTCGCAGATTATGTGAAGTTAATGAGGAGAATTAAATCAGATGAGGATTAAGCAGGCCTTCAAAGAGACCTGGACAGGCTGGACACGTCGTCCAGCAACTGGTTCTCGAGTCAAACCTGACCAAATGCAAAGTCATGAGGATGGAGAAGGGCATAGTAGACCGCAGACAGAGTATAGGCTAGGTGGACAAAGACTGCAAACCTCACTCAAGGAGTGAGGTGTGACCATAACACCGAGTACGTCTTCGGAGGCACACATCAACCATATAATCTGCTGCAGCATATGGGCGCCTGGCCAAACCTGAGAATAGCGTTCCGTACCTTAGCAAGGGATCGTTCAGACACTGTACACTGTGTTAGTCAGGGCCCATACTGGAGTATGCAGCACCAGTTTGGAACCCACATCTGGTCAAACAGCCACGTCAAGAAATTAGAGTAAGTACAAGGCTTTGCTTTTTTTTAACCCAAGGCTGGTTCCAAAACTCAAGGGAATGTCGTGTTAGATAGCGTTTGAGGGAAATCGGAACTGACGCACTGGAGGACAGGAGGGTCAGGGGAGACATGATAACGACATACAAAAATACTGCGTGGAATTTATAGGGTGGACAAGAGACAGGCTGTTCAGAAGGGGACACAGAGACAAGTGGTCACAGTGGAAGCTGAAGACTAGACGGTCACAGGCGATATTAGGGAGTATTTCTTCAGTCATAGAGTAGTAAGTGAGTGGAAATTGCCCTAGCAAGTGATGTGTGCAGGGCAGGAACAATAGACTAGCTTAGACGACGGTATGGACAAAGCTCAGGGTGCACGAGAGGGACCTAGTAGCGATCAGTGAAGAGGCGGGGCCAAGAGCTGAGTCCGACCATCAACCACAATTAGGTGAGTACATCACACACACACACAACACACACATAAAAATATATATTATAATATATATATATATTTATTTATATTTTTCATATATATTACTATATTATTTATATATATATATATATGTATATATATATATATGTATTTTTTATATATCATATATTATATTTAATTATATATATATATATATATATATTTTATTTTTATTATTTTTATTATCCCAACGGCGATTTCCAACATGGCAGGGTTGGCCCGAAAATGAAAAACTTTCACCATCATTCACTCCATCACTGTCTTGCCTAGAAGGGTGCTTTACACTACAGTTTTAAACTGCAACATTTACACCCTCCTTCAAGAGTGCAGGCACTGTATTCCATCTCCAGGACTCAAGTACGGACTGACGGTTTTCCCTTGAAATCCCTTCATTAATGTTACTTTGCTCAAAATCCAACAGCAACACGTAAAGTATTTAAAACATTTGTCTCCATTCACTCCTATCAAACACGTCCACGTCATGCATGCTGGGAAGTCCAAGCCCCTCGCACACAAAACTCCTTTACCCCTCCCTCCAACCCTTCCTAGGCCGACCACTTACCCCGCCTTCACTTCCACACTACCAGATGTTACATCTTGAAGTTCAGTATGATTTGCTCCATTCTATCTACCATGTCCGAACCACATCAAAACCCTTCTCAGCACTTTGGAACCAACAGTTTTGGGTTATCCCGCCCTCCTCCTAACTTCCCAAACTACGAATTCTCTGCATTATATTACACAACACACATTGCCCTCAGACATGACATCTCAACTGCCTCCAGGCCTTCGCCTCGCTGCAAATCATTCATCACACACGCTTCACACCCATATAAGAGCGTTGGTAAAAACTATACTTCTCATACATTCCCTCTTTGCCTCCCAAGGACAAAGTTCTGTGTCTCCTCGACTCTAAGGTGCACCACTCACTCTTTTTCATCAACAATTCTATGATTCACCTCATATTTCATAGGACCCATTCCGATGAACACGTCCACTCCCAAAATATCTGAATCGTTCACCTCCTCCATACTCTTCCCTCCAATCTGAATATATTCAATCTTCATAACTATTTCTTTTTGTTATTCCTCATATCCCTTATCTTTCCTGTATTCACCTTTAATTTTATTCTTTTGACACCTACATAATTCATCCACCAATCTCTGCAACTTCTCTTCAGAATCTCCCAAGAGCACTGTGTCATCCAGCAAGTGCAGCATGTGACAAACTCCCACTTTGTGGTGTGATTCTTATCTTTTAACTCCACGCCTCTTTGCCCAAGACCTCGCATTACTTCTCTTACAACACCATCTATAATATATTAAACAACCCGGAAGTGACATCTCAACCCATCCTTGTCTAAGGCCTACTTTTACTGGGAAAATAATTTCCTCTTTCTACTACTCTAACTTGAGCCTCAATATCCTCGTAAAATCTCTATTCACTGCTTTCTGTAACCTACATCCTACACCATACACTTGCAACATCTGCCAATTGACCCCCTATCCACCCTGTTCATACGCCTTTTCCAAATCCTTATAAATGCCACAAGACCTCTTTAGCCTTATCTATATACTGTTCACTTATATGTTCAACTGTAAACACACTGGGTCCACACACCCCCTACCTTTCCAAAAGCCTCCTTGTTCATCTGCTATCCTATTCTCCGTCTTACTCTTAATTCTTTCAATTATAACTCTAGCATACACTTTACCTGGTACACTAAAACAGACTTATCCCTATAATTTTTGCACTCTCTTTTATCCCCTTGGCCTTTAACAAAGGAACTATGCATGCTCGCTGCCAATCCCGAGGTTCCTTACACCCTCTTCCAATACATTTATTAAAATAATTGCACCAAACCACTCCAAATATACTTCCCCACATGCTTTTAAACTTTCTACTTTATCCACATCAATCCGGCTGCCTTACCCCCTTCATTTTACCTACTGCTCACGAAATTCCCCACACCTCCTACTGGCTCTTCCTTCCAACTCCTACAAGAGTTATTTCCTCCTTGCTCTATTTCTACGACAATAACAGCTTCCCTATCTTCCATCAACATTTAAACAATTCCTCAAAAATATTCCTACCATCTTCCCAATACCTCTAATCTCCATTTAATAACCTCTCCTCTCCTATTTATAAACAGACAAATCCATTTGTTCTTTGGCCATTTCTTAACTTGTTAATCTCACTCCAAAACTTTTTCTTATTTCAACAAAATTTGTTGATACAACTCACCCACTCTCTCATTTGCTCTCTTTTTACTTGCTTCACCACAACTCTTAACTTCTCTCTTTTTCTCCATATACTCTTCACTCCTTGCATCACTTCTATTTGTAAAAATTTCTTCATATGCTAACTTTTCTACCTTACTACTCTTCTGAACAATCATCATTCACACCAATCGCTCCTATTCCCTCATGCACCCACTATCCTTGTAACCACCACAACTCTGCGAACACTCAAACACTACATTTTTAAACCTACCCCATACCTCTTCGACCCTTTGCCTTATGCTCTCATTAGCCCCTTATCCTCCATTAGCTGTTTATATTCTTTCCCTAACTGCTCCTCTTTTAGTTTATAAACCATTTTTACCTCTCTCTTCACTGATGCTTCTATTTCCTTGTATTCCCATCTACCCTTTTACTCTCAGTGCTTGCTACAAACTAGAAAGTGGATCTGATGTATCTGTGGCCCTCTATAACATGTACATCCTGAAGTTCTACTCAACAGTCATTTTTATTCTACCAATTACATTAATCAACAATCTTCTGTCATTTTAGCCCTAACATCATAACGTGTATTACTTATTTTATCCTCTTTGTCCTTAAATTATGTATTACCCTATAACTAAAACCCCTTTCTATACAAAGTTCAATCAAAGGGCTCCCTTATCATTTACACTGGCACCCCAAACTTACCTACCACACCCTCTCTAAAAGTTTCTCCTACTTTAGCATTCAAGTCCCCTACCACAATTACTCTCTCACTTGGTTCAAAGGCTCCTATACATTCACTTAACATCTCCCAAAATCTCTCTCTCTCCTCTGCATTCCTCTCTTCTCCAGGTGCATACACGCTTATTATGACCCATTTCTCGCATCCAACCTTTACTTTAATCCACATAATTCTTGAATTTACACATTCATATTCTCTTTCTCCTTCCATAACTGATCATTTAACATTACTGCTACCCCTTCCTTTGCTCTAACTCTCTCAGATACTCCAGATTTAATCCCATTTATTTCCCCCCACTGAAACTCTCCTACCCCCTTCAGCTTGTTTCGCTTAGGGCCAGGACATCCAACTTCTTTTCATTCATAACATCAGCAATCATCTGTTTCTTGTCATCCGCACTACATCCACGCACATTTAAGCAACCCAGTTTTATAAAGTTTTTCTTCTTCTTTTTTTTAGTAATTGTATACAGGAGAAGGGGTTACTAGCCCATTGCTCCCGCATTTTAGTCGCCTCATACGACACGCATGGCTTACGGAGGAAAGATTCTTTTCCACTTCCCCATGGACAATAGAAGAAATAAAAAAGAACAAGAGCTATTTAGAAAAAGGAGAAAAACCTAGATGTATGTATTATATATATGCATGTGCGTGTCTATGAAGTGTGACCAAAGTGTAAGTAGGAGTAGCAAGATATCCCTGTTATCTTAGCGTGTTTATGAGACAGAAAAAGAAACCAGCAATCCTACCATCATGCAAAACAGTTACAGGTTTTTGTTTCACAGTCATCTGGCAGGACGGTAGTACTTCCCTGGGTGGTTGCTGTCTACCAACCTACTACCTATATATATATATATATATATAAAATATATATATATATAATATATATATATATATATATATATAATATATATATATATAAAATATATAATATATAATACATATAATATAAAATGTATAATATAGTATATATATATGTATAAAATATAATATATGTATATATATATATATATATATATATATATATATATATATATATATATATATAAATAATATATATATATATATATATATATATATATATATACAATAAGATCACAGTAAACAGGTGATTTAAGAATATGCAAAACAACCTCTGTGAAAGAATAGAGAAATTCCAAGCGCTTTCGTGACTACTCACATTATCATTGTTCCTTGATAATGTGAGTAGTCACGAAAGCGCTTGGAATTTCTCTGTTCTTTCACAGTGGTTGTTTTGCATATATATATATATATATATATATATATATATATATATATATATATATATATATATATATATATATATATATATATATATATGTATATATATATGTATATATATATATATATATATATATATATATATATATATATATATATATTATATATATATATATATATATATATATATATACGTGTGTGTATGTGTGTGTGTGTATGTGTGTGTGTTTGTGTGTTGTGTGTGTGTGTGTGTGTATGTTGTGTTTGTGGGTGTGTGTTTGCACTCACCTAATTGTGGTTGCATGTGTTGATTCATAGCTCCTGGCTCCGCCTCTTCACTGGTCGCTAATAGGTCCACTCTTTCCATGCTCCATAAGCTTCATCATGCCTTTTCTTAAAGCTGTGTATGGATCCTTCCTCCTCTGCATCACTCTCAAGACTATTCCACTTCCTGACAACTCTATGACTGAAGAAATGCTTCGTAACATCTTTGTGAGTCATCTCAGTCTTCAACTTCCATTTGTGACCCCTTGTTTCTGTGTCCCATCTCTGGAACATCCTGTCTCTGTCCACCATGTCAGTTCCTCTCAGTATTTTATATGTCGTTATCATGTCCTTCCCTATTCCTCCCAGAGTTGTCAGGTCGATTTCATTTAACCTGTTCTAGTAGGACATGCCCCTTAGCTCCAGGACTAGTCTTGTTGCAAACCTTTGCACTTTCTCTAACTTCTTGACGTGCTTAACCAGGTATGCATTCCAAACTGGTGATGCATACTCCAATACGGGTCTGATGTACATGGTGTACAGAATCTTCAACGATTCCTTACTGAGGTGTCGGAACGCTATTCTTAGGTTTACCAGGGGCCCATATGCTGCAACAGTTATTTGATTGATATGCGCCTCAAGATATGTGCTCGGTATTGTACTCACCCCAAGACCCCTTTTCCTAAGTGAGGTTTGCAGTCTTTGGCTCCCTAGACTGTACTCTGTCTGCGGTCTTCTTTGCCCTTTCCTAATCTTCATGACTTTGTATTTGGTGGGGTTAAACTCCAGGAGCCAGTTGCTGGACCAGGCTTGCAGCCTATCCAGATTCCTTTGTAGTCCTTCCTGATCCTCATCCGATTAAATTCGTCTTATTAACTTCATATCGTCTGCAAACAAGGACACTTCTGAGGCTATTCCTTCCATCATGCCATTCACATACACCAGAAACAGCACTGGTCACTCTGACACTTCGTCACGTACCATGACTCGTTTTTGCCTTCCTGTCAGGTATTGTATGTCTGTGTGTGTGTGTGTGTGTGTGTGTGTGTGTGTGTGTGTGTGTGTGTGTGTGTGTGTGTGAGTGTACTCACCTAATTGTGGTTGCAGGAGTCGAGACTCAGCTCTTGGCCCCGCCTCTTCACTGATCGCTACTAGGTCCTCCTTCTCTCTGCTTCCTGAGCTTTGTCATACCTCGTCTTAAAGCTATGTATGGTTCCTGCCTCCACTACATCACTTGCTAGGCTATTCCACTTCTTGACGACTCTATGACTGAAGAAATACTTCCTAACATCCCTGTGACTCGTCTGAGTCTTCAGCTTCCAATTGTGACCCTTGTTTCTGTGTCCCTTCTCTGGAACATTCTGTCTCTGTTCACCTTTATCTATTCCATGCAGTATTTTGCATGTCGTTATCATGTCTCCCCTGACCCTTCTGTCCTCCAGTGTCGTCAGGCCGATTTCCCTTAATCTTTCTTCGTAGGACATTCCCCTGAGCTCTGCAACTAGCCTTGTCGCAAACTTTGCACTTCCTCTAATTTCTTAACGTGCTTGACCCGGTGCGGGTTCCAAACTGGTGCTGCATAGTCCAGTATGGGCCTGACGTACACGGTATACAGTGTCTTGAAAGATTCCTTACTTCGGTATCGGAACGCTAATCTCAGGTTTGCCAGGCGCCCATATGCTGCAGCAGTTATCTGGTTGATGTGTGCTTCTAGAGACGTGCTCGGTGTTATACTCAGGCCAATATCTTTCTCCTTGAGCGAGGTTTGCAGTCTTTGTCCACCTAGCGTATACTCTATCTGCGGTCTTCTTTGCCCTTCTCCGATCTTCATGACTTTGCATTTGGCAGGGTTGACTTCGAGAAGCCAGTTGCTAGACGACGTGTCCAGCCTGTTCAGGTCTCTTTGAAGGCCTGCTTAATCCTCATCTGATTTAATTCTCCTCATTAACTTCACATCATCTGCGAACAGGGACACCTCTGAATCTTTCTCTTCCATCATGTCATTTACATATACCAAAAATAGCACTGGTCCTAGGACCGATCCCTGTGGTATCCCGCTCGTCACAGGTGCCCACTGTGATACCTCATCACGTACCATGACTCGTTGTTGCATCCCCGTCAGGTATTCTCTGATCCATTGCAGTGCCCTTCCTAAACCATACCACGGGCGGGGAAAGAACCCGCGATCAGAGAGTCTCAAAACTCCAGACCGTCGCGTAAGCCACTGGACTGCTGGCCACAATAAGATTCATCCAACTAGGTATATTTCTACACCATAGGAAGGTTAGCACAGGCACCACTGTGACCACAAATGCAAGTTTTTACAGACGAATCTCCAGCTAGCGTGGCCGTGACGAACTCTAGCTCAAGTCCCTTCACTGCCGTCAACATGACTCACGAAATCGTAATGACACGATTGCAAACAAACCATACCATATTGTGGCTAGCTGGTCCAGTGGCTAACGCGACGGTCTGGAGTTTTGAGATTCTCTGACCGCGGGTTCAAATCCCGCCCGTGGTATGGTTTGTTTGCAATCGTGTCATTACGATTTCCTGAGCCAAGTGCCCTTCCTGTTATACGAGCCTGATCCTCTAGTTTCTGCACTAATCTCTTGTGAGGAACTGTGTGGTGTGTGTATGTGTGTGTGTGTGTGTGGGCGTGAATGTGTGTGTGTGTGTGTGTGTGTGTGTGTGTGTTGGCGTGAATGTGTGTGTGTGTGTGTGTGTGTGTGTGTGTGTGTGTGTGTGGGTGGGTGGGTGGGCGTGAATATGCGTGTGTGTGTGTGTGTGTGTGTTAGCGTGAATGTGTGTGTGTGTGTGTGTGTGTGTGTGTGTGTGTGTGTGTGTGTGTGTGTATGTGTGTGTGTGTGTGTTGACGTGAATGTGTGTGTGTGTGTGTGTGTGGGCGTGAATGTGTGTGTGTGTGTGTGTGTGTGTATGTGTGTGTGGGCGTGAATGTGTGTGTGTGTGTGTGTGTACTCACCTAATTGTGGTTACAGGGGTCGAGACTCAGCTCCTGGCCCCGCCTAGTGTGTGTGTGTGGGCGTGAATGTGTGTGTGTGTGTGTGTGTGTGTGTGTGTGTGTGTGTGTGTGTTGGCGTGAATGTGTGTGGTGTGTGTGTGTGTGTGTGTGTGGGTGGGTGGGTGGGCGTGAATATGCGTGTGTGTGTGTGTGTGTGTGTGTGTGTGTGTGTGTGTGTTAGCGTGAATGTGTGTGTGGTGTGTGTGTGTGTGTGTGTGTGTGTGGTGTGTGTGTGTGTGTGTGTGTATGTGTGTGTGTGTGTGTGTGTGTGTGTGTGTTGACGTGAATGTGTGTGTGTGTGTGTGTGTGTGGGCGTGAATGTGTGTGTGTGGGCGTGAATGTGTGTGTGTGTGTGTGTGTGTGTATGTGTGTGTGGGCGTGAATGTGTGTGTGTGTGTGTGTACTCACCTAATTGTGGTTACAGGGGTCGAGACTCAGCTCCTGGCCCCGCCTAGTGTGTGTGTGTGGGCGTGAATGTGTGTGTGTGTGTGTGTGTGTGTGTGTGTGTGTGTGTGTGTGTGTGTGTGTGGGTGGTGTGTGTGTGGGCGTGAATGTGTGTGTGTGTGTGTGTGTGTGGGTATGAGCGTGTTTGTGTGTGTGGTTGATGTATGTGCGCGTGTGTGTGTGGGCATAGACGTGTGTGTGTGTGGGTTCCAGGAAAGGGCGGGGCTTGGGCGTGGGCGGCGTGCGTGTGTGGGTGGTGGGTGTTGGCAGCGTGTGTGTGGGCGGTGTGTGTGGGGGCGGCATGTGTGTGTGTGAGGGCGGCGTGTGTGTAGGCGTGGGAGGCGTGTGTGTGGGCGGCGTATGAGGGGGTTGACGGGTGTGGGCGTGGGCGGTATGTGTGTGTGCGGCGTATGAGGGAGTGACGGGTTGGGCGTGGGCGGTGTGTGTGTGTGGGCAGTGTACGAGGGGGTGACGGGCGTGGGCGGTGTGTGTGTGGGCAGTGTACGAGGGGTGACGGGTGTGGGCGTGGGCGGTGTGTGTGTGGGCGGCGTATGAGGGGGTGACGAGTGTGGGCGTGGGCGGTGTGTGTGTGGGCGGCGTATGAGGGATGACGGGTGTGGGCGTGGGCGGTGTGTGTGTGGGCGGTGTATGAGGGAGTGACGGGTGTGGGCGTGGCGGTGTGTGTGGGCGGTGTATGAGGGGTGACGGGTGTGGGCGTGGGCGGTGTGTGTGTGTGTGTTTGTATGGGCGGCGTATGAGGGGGTGACGGGTGTGGGCGTGGGCGGTGTGTGTGCGGGCGGCGTATGAGGGGGTGACGGGCGTGGCGGTGTGTGTGTGTGTGTGTGGGCGGCGTATGAGGGGGTGACGGGTGTGGGCGGTGTGCGTGTGGGCGGCGTATGAGGGGGTGATGGGTGTGGGCGTGGGCGTGTGTGTGTGTGTGTGGGCGGCGTATGAGGGGGTGACGGGTGTGGGCGGTGTGCGTGTGGGCGGCGTATGAGGGGGTGACGGGTGTGGGCGTGGGCGGTGGGTGTGGGCTGCGTATGGGGGGGTGACGGGTGTGGGCGTGGGCGGTGGGCGTGGGCGGCGGGTTAAGTTACCAGTGGCTTTAAATTCAACATTTGCATGAACTTCTTCCATGATACTGACTTGTTTCTCTGCGCTTGTTTCTTGCTTTCAAACATTTCTAGTCACTGCCATCCCCTGCCATCCCCTGCCATCCCCTAACCATCTCCTGATGTCTCTAGCACTCCCCTGCTGTCTCTAGCACTCCCCTGCTGTCTCTAGCACTCCCCTGCTGTCTCTAGCACTCCCCTGCCGTCTCTAGCACTCCCCAGCTGTCTCTAGCACTCCCCTGCAGTCTCTAGCACTCCCCTGCTGTCTCTAGCACTCCCCTGCCGTCTCTAGCACTCCCCTGCTGTCTCTAGCACTCCCCTGCCGTCTCTAGCACTCCCCTGCTGTCTCTAGCACTCCCCTGCTGTCTCTAGCACTCCCCTGCTGTCTCTAGCACTCCCCTGCTGTCTCTAGCACTCCCCTGCTGTCTCTAGCACTCCCCTGCTGTCTCTAGCCCTCCCTTCCCGTCTCTAGCACTCCCCTGCTGTCTCTAGCACTCCCTTCCCGTCTCTAGCACTCCCCTGCCGTCTCTAGCACTCCCCTGCTGTCTCTAGCACTCCCCTGCTGTCTCTAGCACTCCCTGCTGTCTCTAGCACTCCCCTGCTGTCTCTAGCACTCCCCTGCTGTCTCTAGCACTCCCCTGCCGTCTCTAGCACTCCCCTGCTGTCTCTAGCACTCCCCTGCTGTCTCTAGCACTCCCTGCTGTCTCTAGCCCTCCCCTGCTGTCTCTAGCCCTCCCCTGCTGTCTCTAGCACTCCCCTGCTGTCTCTAGCACTCCCCTGCTGTCTCTAGCACTCCCCTGCTGTCTCTAGTCCTCCCTTCCCGTCTCTAGCACTCCCCTGCTGTCTCTAGCACTCCCCTGCTGTCTCTAGCACTCCCCTGCAGTCTCTAGCACTCCCCTGCTGTCTCTAGCACTCCCTTCCCGTCTCTAGCACTCCCCTGCTGTCTCTAGCACTCCCCTGCTGTCTCTAGCACTCCCCTGCTGTCTCTAGCACTCCCCTGCTGTCTCTAGCACTCCCCTGCTGTCTCTAGCACTCCCCTGCTGTCTCTAGCACTCCCTTCCCGTCTCTAGCACTCCCCTGCTGTCTCTAGCACTCCCCTGCTGTCTCTAGCACTCCCCTGCTGTCTCTAGCACTCCCCTGCCGTCTCTAGCACTCCCCTGCCGTCTCTAGCACTCCCCTGCTGTCTCTAGCACTCCCCTGCCGTCTCTAGCACTCCCCTGCCGTCTCTAGCACTCCCCTGCAGTCTCTAGCACTCCCCTGCTGTCTCTAGCACTCCCCTGCCGTCTCTAGCACTCCCCTGCCGTCTCTAGCACTCCCCTGCAGTCTCTAGCACTCCCCTGCTGTCTCTAGCACTCCCCTGCTGTCTCTAGCACTCCCCTGCTGTCTCTAGCACTCCCCTGCTGTCTCTAGCACTCCCCTGCAGTCTCTAGCACTCCCCTGCTGTCTCTAGCACTCCCCTGCTGTCTCTAGCACTCCCTGCCGTCTCTAGCACTCCCCTGCCGTCTCTAGCACTCCCCTGCTGTCTCTAGCACTCCCTGCTGTCTCTAGCACTCCCCTGCAGTCTCTAGCACTCCCTGCCGTCTCTAGCACTCCCCTGCTGTCTCTAGCACTCCCCTGCTGTCTCTAGCACTCCCCTGCTGTCTCTAGCACTCCCTGCTGTCTCTAGTACTCCCCTGCTGTCTCTAGCCCCCCCTGCTGTCTCTAGCACTCCCCTGCTGTCTCTAGCCCTCCCCTGCTGTCTCTAGCACTCCCCTGCCGTCTCTAGCACTCCCCTGCTGTCTCTAGCACTCCCCTGCTGTCTCTAGCACTCCCTGCTGTCTCTAGCACTTCCCTGCTGTCTCTAGCCCTCCCCTGCTGTCTCTAGCACTCCCCTGCTGTCTCTAGCACTCCCCTGCTGTCTCTAGCACTCCCCTGCCGTCTCTAGCACTCCCCTGCTGTCTCTAGCACTCCCTGCTGTCTCTAGCACTCCCTGCTGTCTCTAGCACTCCCCTGCTGTCTCTAGCCCTCCCCTGCTGTCTCTAGCACTCCCTGCTGTCTCTAGCACTCCCTGCTGTCTCTAGCACTACCCTGCTGTCTCTAGCCCTCCCCTGCTGTCTCTAGCACTCCCTGCTGTCTCTAGCACTCCCTGCTGTCTCTAGCACTCCCTGCTGTCTCTAGCCCTCCCCTGCTGTCTCTAGCACTCCCCTGCTGCCTCTAGCACTCCCCTGCTGTCTCTAGCACTCCCCTGCTGTCTCTAGCACTCCCCTGCTGTCTCTAGCACTCCCTGCTGTCTCTAGCACTCCCTGCTGTCTCTAGCACTCCCTGCCGTCTCTAGCACTCCCCTGCCGTCTCTAGCACTCCCCTGCCGTCTCTAGCACTCCCCTGCTGTCTCTAGCACTCCCCTGCTGTCTCTAGCACTCCCCTGCCGTCTCTAGCACTCCCCTGCTGTCTCTAGCACTCCCTGCTGTCTCTAGCACTCCCTGCTGTCTCTAGCCCTCCCCTGCTGTCTCTAGCACTCCCTGCTATCTCTAGCACTCCCTGCTGTCTCTAGCACTAACCTGCTGTCTCTAGCCCTCCCCTGCTGTCTCTAGCACTCCCTGCTGTCTCTAGCACTCCCTGCTGTCTCTAGCCCTCCCCTGCTGTCTCTAGCACTCCCCTGCTGTCTCTAGCACTCCCCTGCCGTCTCTAGCACTCCCCTGCTGTCTCTAGCACTCCCCTGCTGTCTCTAGCACTCCCTGCTGTCTCTAGCACTCCCTGCTGTCTCTAGCACTCCCTGCCGTCTCTAGCACTCCCCTGCCGTCTCTAGCACTCCCCTGCCGTCTCTAGCACTCCCCTGCTGTCTCTAGCACTCCCTGCCGTCTCTAGCACTCCCCTGCCGTCTCTAGCACTCCCCTGCTGTCTCTAGCACTCCCTGCCGTCTCTAGCACTCCCCTGCTGTCTCTAGCACTCCCCTGCCGTCTCTAGCACTCCCCTGCCGTCTCTAGCACTCCCCTGCCGTCTCTAGCACTCCCCTGCCCTCTCTAGCACTCCCCTGCCGTCTCTAGCACTCCCTTCCCGTCTCTAGCACTCCCCTGCTGTCTCTAGCACTCCCCTGCTGTCTCTAGCACTCCCCTGCCGTCTCTAGCACTCCCTTCCCGTCTCTAGCACTCCCATGCTGTCTCTAGCACTCCCCTGCTGTCTCTAGCACTCCCTTCCCGTCTCTAGCACTCCCCTGCTGTCTCTAGCACTCCCTTCCCGTCTCTAGCACTCCCCTGCCGTCTCTAGCACTCCCTTCCCGTCTCTAGCACTCCCCTGCCGTCTCTAGCACTCCCTTCCCGTCTCTAGCACTCCCCTGCTGTCTCTAGCACTCCCTTCCCGTCTCTAGCACTCCCCTGCTGTATCTAGCACTCCCTTCCCGTCTCTAGCACTCGCCTGCTGTCTCTAGCACTACCCTGCTGTCTCTAGCACTCCCCTGCAGTCTCTAGCACTCCCATGCTGTCTCTAGCACTCCCCTGCTGTCTCTAGCACTCCCCTGCCGTCTCTAGCACTCCCCTGCTGTCTCTAGCACTCCCCTGCTGTCTCTAGCACTCCCCTGCCGTCTCTAGCACTCCCCTGCCGTCTCTAGCACTCCCTTCCCGTCTCTAGCACTACCCTGCTGTCTCTAGCACTCCCTGCCGTCTCTAGCACTCCCCTGCCGTCTCTAGCACTCCCCTGCCGTCTCTAGCACTCCCCTGCCGTCTCTAGCACTCCCCTGCCGTCTCTAGCACTCCCCTGCCGTCTCTAGCACTCCCCTGCCGTCTCTAGCACTCCCTTCCCGTCTCTAGCACTATCCTGCTGTCTCTAGCACTCCCTGCCGTCTCTAGCACTCCCCTGCCGTCTCTAGCACTCCCCTGCCGTCTCTAGCACTCCCCTGCCGTCTCTAGCACTCCCCTGCCGTCTCTAGCACTCCTCTGCTGTCTCTAGCACTCCCCTGCCGTCTCTAGCACTCCCTTCCCGTCTCTAGCACTCCCTGCTGTCTCTAGCACTCCCCTGCCGTCTCTAGCACTACCCTGCTGTCTCTAGCACTACCCTGCTGTCTCTAGCACTACCCTGCTGTCTCTAGCACTACCCTGCTGTCTCTAGCACTACCCTGCCGTCTCTAGCACTCCCCTGCCGTCTCTAGCACTACCCTGCTGTCTCTAGCACTACCCTGCCGTCTCTAGCACTACCCTGCTGTCTCTAGCACTACCCTGCCGTCTCTAGCACTACCCTGCCGTCTCTAGCACTCCCCTGCCGTCTCTAGCACTACCCTGCCGTCTCTAGCACTCCCCTGCCGTCTCTAGCACTACCCTGCTGTCTCTAGCACTACCCTGCTGTCTCTAGCACTACCCTGCTGTCTCTAGCACTACTACCTGCCGTCTCTAGCACTACCCTGCCGTCTCTAGCACTCCCCTGCCGTCTCTAGCACTACCCTGCTGTCTCTAGCACTACCCTGCTGTCTCTAGCACTACCCTGCTGTCTCTAGCACTACCCTGCCGTCTCTAGCACTACCCTGCCGTCTCTAGCACTCCCCTGCCGTCTCTAGCACTCCCCTGCCGTCACATATTTTCTTACCCTCCCCCCCCCTCTCCTGTGTTGCTTCCTCTAGCGCTTAAAACGTATAATTTCGCTAATTAAGACCTATAATTACGCCAGTTTAAAAACATTTAAATTAATTTATAATTCAGATATATAAAATTTTAATTAAAATTTACTGAAATAAAAACGTGAAAGGTTAAATACGCGGCAGTAAATAATTCCTCCAGATAATTATTTATTATTAAATAACTTCATTATTTACACTGTTTATGATAAAAATGTAGTGCAGCATCCTGGAGCGAGAGATATGGGAGGAAGTGCAAAATATACCCAGTGAAGAGGAGGGGTGCGGTGGGAACAATAAGGGAACACTGTATCAACATCCGGGGTCCCAGACTATTTAACATCTTACCAGAAGATATCAGAAACACGACTGGAACAAATGTAGAAGCCTGCAAGAGGAAACTCTACAAGTATCTTCACCTGATGCCAGATCACCCAGGCTGTGATGGATATATCCGCCAACGGGCCAGCAGCAGCAGCAGCAGCAGCAGCAGCAGCAGCAGCAGCAGCAGCCTGGTTGACCAGGAATGCACCAGACGAGCCTGGTCCAAGGCCGGGCTCCGGGAGTAGAAAAATGTTTCTGAACTCATCAAAGGTATATCAGAGGTAAAGGTACTGAACTTCAGTGGCAACTGGAACAAATATATATAACATTTGTCTCTGTAAGAAAACATTTGTGCACAGCTGAGGAGTGAGTTTTTCAGGACTGAGAAAGACCCACTCTTGGTGATACATTCCTTTAATAAATGTATTAAAATTTACTTACTGTATCATTATATCTTTTGCTTTCAGATATTTCTCTGTCACTAGATGTATTTTAAACTTCCTCCTACATCTCTTCACTCCAGTAAGTTGTTCTGTTAGTCTGGAGGTTAGGACCAGGCCCTCCATTATCTTCCATGTGTATATTACCAAGTATCTCTCCTTCGCTCCCGAGTTCCAATCTCTTTCCTGGCTTGAACTTTCCTGGCTTGAACTTTCCTGGCTTGAACTTTCCTGGCTTGAACTTTCCTGGCTTGAACTTTCCTGGCTTGAACGTTCCTGGCTTGAACGTTCCTGGCTTGAACGTTCCTGGCTTGAACGGAGCCCTCAGCACCTGTTAATATTCTAAACGAGAGAGCACAAGTAGTTTGGGTAGTGTCGTCAGTGGCATCATTTTTCTTTTCATTATTCATCCTGCCATATTTCTGAAATTAAAAGCAAGTGTTTTACAGGTTTCTGTCTGTGAGCTGGTGTTCATGTGTTCTGCATCCAGTGCTCCTTCTGAGTACATCATTCTTTCCATATCCAAGGAATTGGAATTTGTCATCTATGAGCATCACTGGAAGACTCATTTATCCCACCCCTTCCCTCCATTACCCTTCCTCCATCCTTCCCTTCCATCTCCCAAACTCACACACTTATTATGCTGCAATTTCCAAGTAACTCCAGCTCTGCTGGAATGAGATCTTTGAAGCTCCTGGAGATAATGGCTTCGTCTTGATTTCTATTGCTTGACACAAACAAACCAAGGTAATATATGTATTTCTTGACACAGACAGATTATATCTACATGTAGTTTACCTATAGTCACTTCTGGAATCATCGCGTCTGCGGCTCGAGCTCAAGTCAAGTTTCTGAGTTCATACCTTGATGATTCAGGCTGTTGGTTCTAGCAGCTCGCTGTCCAACGTAGGCACCACAGCCTGGTTGATCACGATCTAACTCTTGGGATGCATCAGTTTCCAGTCACTTTAAACTTACGATTGTGATTTTTTCTTTTATTCTTTTCTCTGCCCCTATTTTCTTTTACTTCTTTCTTCTTTTCCTTTTCCACATTTCATCCTACATTTGTCTTCTCTAGCTTTGTTTTCTGCCTTCCTTCTTGGCTGTCGTGTGGTACTTCTTGCCTCTTCTTGCTGGCTGTTCCACCCACACAACCTTTCTCTGTTACATACACACACTTTGTTTGCTCTCCCAACCCTCTACCATTCCTCATCTTCTCTCCCCTCCGCTTTCTTCCTTTCCCTCGGCTTTCTTGCCTTCTCTTTACTTTCAGTCCTCTCTCCACCCCTTCCTCTCTCACTTCTCTTCTCGCCTCCACATCTTCCTCTTCTACTAACCTTCTGTTCCCTTACTCGATTCTCCTCGTTTTGTCTCTCCTCTCCTCTCCTTTCCTTCCCTCCACCTCCCCTTTTCTGTAGTTCATCCTCTTCTCTTCTCCTCCCTTTCCCTTCCAAAAAGTTCCTCTTCCTTCTGATTCCTTCCTCCCTACCTTCGCCCCTCCCCTCTCCTTTCCTTCTCCTTTCAAGCGTGATATCTTACTCTCTCATTGCATAACTGAATGATTAGTGCAGCCGAGGAGATGGGGGGAGTGAAGCCCCGTGGGAGGAGGAAGGGAGGCACTGTGGAAGGAAGAGATAAAAGGATTAAATGGGGAGGAGGAAGAAGCTTGGGGAAGGGGAAGAGCAGTTGAAATGGTGAAGCAAGAAGGAAGGGATAGAAGGGAGGTAGAAAGGGGTAAAGGGGACAAGAGAAGCAGTAGATAGATTTCTTTTAGTTTTCTGAGGAAAATCACGAACCCCATTAAAAGTACTGTAGATCTTTCTCAGCACTAGTAGAAGGGGAGATCTTCGTCAGCAGTAGTAGAAGGGAAGATCTTCTTCTTGCTTGTATCATCGCCTTATTCTCAACGTTGAGTCTGAGACGCACTACGATCATCGTCTCAGGGCAGTATTGTAAGTTCCTTCTTCTCGTGTTATCATTGCACGAAAGTTCATGATTTATTAATTCTCAATTAATATTGGAAATTAATCTGTCGAATTGACTGTAATCGCGGTTTGTAGTGGACTGCTTGATCAAGACTGGTATATACGGAGGTTAGAACTCAAGTTTGGTTGTGGTCTGAGCTTGATGTCTCAGAACTGAATATATCTATACTAGATCATCATCATATCGTTTATGAAACTGAGATGAAGGATATTGTCCCCTCTGGTCTGTTCTTCTGTCTGCTAGTTTAAGTCTAATGCATGTCAGTTGATAGTTTGTACTCTACTGTCCACCTGAACCGCCTCCTGGAACTTTCTCTGCTGTTGTTCCATTTTTATTCTTCAGGTTTTTTTTTTAGGTTTTATTCATATGGAAAAATGGTTCTTGAGTCTGATTATAAAGTTTTCAAGACAATGATTTTTTTTTCACTAGCTGGTGTTTGAAGTGCTAGGAATTTGTATCTGGTGATTTGTATATAAATACCGATCTTAAGATTAAATTGATCCCAGAAATCTTTTTTTTTTCCACATTATGTAGGATCAAGCTCTACACCGTCTAGTAAAAAAGAAATGTGATACCAGCAGAAATCTTGAGAAAAACAACATGCAAAAACTGAGACATTTTATTGTAAAGGCTGAGTGAATGCTCTTCCCCTCCTCCTCGCCCTTTTTTGCCAGCTCTTCCCATTTTTAGCCCGACTTTTTGGATAAGTTTTTTTGATTTGGCATAATTTTTTTTATGCAAAAGTTTTTTTTTTAAATTTTGCCCAAACCCAAATCTATCTACCCTGTAATTTCCCTTTTTTTGTTTCCTTTTTTTTAACCTGGAAAATTCTTTTCCAAACACTCTTCTTTTTTGGGTCCCTCTTTTCCCTGTGTCCACTGTGCTTTATATTAAAAATCATTTTCCTGCCTCGCACTGGGGGGGGGGTTTTTTCCCCTTTTTTACAGTATTAGTTAACCCCAAATGTTTCTTCTATTTTTTTACATTTAGACTACCACAGCCCCTCCTCTAGTCGGGTTTTAATTACATTTGTTCCTCTTTCCCCTTTTACCTTCCCCTTCACCCAAACCAATCTGTTCAATACTTAGTTTTGGCCCCTTTAATAGCCCAGGGGTAGTCAGAAACACGTATCAGTGAGACTGTGTTGGTGTGTGGGGGTGTGTGTGTGTGTGGGGGGGGGTGTGGTGTGTGTGTGTGTGTAACTCCCCTAGTTGTACTCACCTAGTTGAGGTTGGGGGGGTCGAGTCCGAAGCTCCTGGCCCCGCCTTTTTACTGATCGCTACGGGGTTCACCCTCCCTAAACCGTGAGTTTTAAATCATCCCCTTTTTAAAAGCTTTTGTTGGACCCCTGCCCCCCACAAACATCCCCCTTCCCCAAACAAATTCCACTTACTGACACTTTTGTGGCTAAAAGGACATACTTCCAACTTTCCCTTGATTTTTCTGTGTCTTCAACTTCCCAACTTTTCCCCCATTGTTACTGTGCCCCAATCTCTGGAACACCTGTCTTTGTCCCCCCTTGTAAATTCCCTCATTTTTTTTGTATGTCTTACATTTTCCCCCCTATCTCCCCCTGTCCTCAGTGCCCGTCAGGTTGTTTTTCCCTTAAACCTCTCCTCGTGTGTGTGTGTGTGTGTGTGTGTGTGTTTTTGGTACTCATCAAATTTGTGGTTGCAGGGGTCGAGACTCAGCTCCGGGCCCCCCGCCTCTTCACTGAGTGCTACTAGGTCCTCTCTCTCCCAGCTCCATGAGCTTTATCATACCTCATTTTAAAGCTATGTATGGTGCCTGCCTCCACTACCTCATTTTGCTAGGCTATTCCACTTCCTGACTACTCTATAAACTGAAAAAATACTTCCAAACACCCCTTTTGGACTCATCTGGGTCTTCAAACTTCAAATTGTGGCCCCCCCTTTGTTTTCTGTGTCCCATCTCTGGAACACCCTCTCTGCCCTTTTGTGTGTGTGTGTGTGTGTGTGGTGTGTGTGTGTGTGTGTGTGTGTGGTGTGTTTTGGTGTGTTTTGTTTGTGTTGGGGTGTGGGGGGGGGAAAAGGGGGCAGTGATCACTGCACTTGAGATATTACTTGCCCACTGTAGTGCGTTGTGAGCGTTGCTTGGGGGGCCCCGCGGGGGGCCCTCACTCGGGCTGTTCAAAACTGTCAGAAGGTAAAGGGTGTCAAAGCACAGATGTCTTGATCCCTTTGTCTACGCGGCCAATCCTCCTCTTTTTTGCTTTTTCCCCGCGGGCAGCGCTTTTCTTTTTTTTTTTTTTGGGGTTTTGCTGATTGTTCCTCTAGCAGCCCCGTCCCAGGTTTTGTCCCCCCTGCTGCTGGTCCCCGCCCGCCCCCGGGCCAGCAGCGCTGGGGCTGCTGTGCGCTAACTGCTGCTTCTCTACTAAATTGGGGCCCTACCCCCGGGCAACACTATAGTGGGGTGCTGATGGTTGTAAAAACTGGCAAAAATTTTTTTAGTGTTGATAGTCATACCACTGGTAACACTGAAGTTT
The DNA here is from genome assembly GCF_026875155.1 of Cherax quadricarinatus. NCBI lineage: Eukaryota > Metazoa > Arthropoda > Malacostraca > Decapoda > Parastacidae > Cherax > Cherax quadricarinatus. Next base: position 125,928,258 of record NC_069399.1, read on the forward strand.
TTGGGTGCTGATGGTTGTACAACTGGCAACACTTTTTTAAAGTGTTGATAGTCAAAAACCACTGGTAAAACTGTGGGTTTTTGGTGCTGAGGGTTTAAAAACTGGCAAACACTGTAGTCTTGGTGCTGAGGGTTTTAAAAACTGGAAACGCGAAGTGTTAAAAAAAAGAAATAAGAATGGGGGAAAACACGGCAGGAGGCCTTTTTGGCCCATACTAGGCAGGCCCCTTTAAAAATTCATTCCACAACAAAACTTTTGGGAACCAAACCCAAATTTTTTCAATGCCACCCAAGAAAAAAGGGCTCTGATGTGAAAGTCTCACTCAAACCCAAACCCCATCCCACCATTATTTAATCCAACCAAAATTTGAAACTCCCCAAAAAGCCCCAGCCTCAAAAAACCCCCAAACTAGGTAGACTGTTCCACCCCTCAACTACCCATTTTTTTCCAAACCATTCGAGGGGGTGACTTGTACTTAGCCTGTAAAACCCTGTTTTGTGCTCCCCTGTGAACTGTACCAAAATGCCCTCTCTTGATCAATTTTAAACCACCCAAGCTAAGAAGCTCAGAGTTGCAAAAGATGGAGATACGGCGTTTAAACCGGGGGGAAACAAGAGGATTCGTAGTAATCCTTCTGTGGGGAGTCCCCGGGTTTAAAAAAGGGGAGCGGGGTCAGTGGCCGGGCAACAGGGAAACCCAAGCTAAAAGATCAAGAAAAGGGTTTGGGAAAAGGCAAAACAACAGAAACCAAAGACCCCTTTGGAAATTTTCCAAACTCATTCTGGGGTGCTACCTGACAAATGTAAAGTGTTCTATTTGGGGAAGGGCCACAACAGCACCAAAGAAGCATTGGGAGAAAGTGAGTAAGACATCCCCCAAAACCCCAACGAAGACCATCGAGAACGTCTTGCGAAATTTTAAAAAGTGGTGTTTCTTTCCCGGCGAATGTGAGTCGACTACTCGGGGGCATCACGACGGGCGACGCCAAGGAAGGGAAAAAAATTGTTGTTTTTGGGGATAGCCCGATTTGGTACCTTGATTGGGCAATTTTTTGCTTTAAGGATTTGGAGTAGGAGGCAGAGAGTGTGTTTTTTTCCCGGGGGTGGATGAAGGGTATTTTTAGCCGTCTGGATTTACATCATGAGAGGGAATTTGGGGGCAAAACCTATTTTCTTTTCCAGTGCTGGGGGCAACCCCAAGTTGGCAGACGAAAGGGGTGGGGGACCTGATTAGTCTGGGATAAAGGTTTAGCAATAAGATAATTAGGAGGAAGGGTGGGAAACCTGTCATATGTGGCATTTTCCAAAGGGGAAGGGGTTGGAAAAAGAAAAGGTTTTCCAGACAATTGGTGTCAATTTCTTTTCGGGCAAATACTGAAGGGAAAAAGCGGGAACCTTTATTGACAACTGGGACCTCTTCTAGGGAGAAAAACATGTATGCCAGGGGTGGGGGTTTACTTATCTAGGTTTTGGGGGGGGAGCACTTTCCAAAGCAGTGGGGGGAGCTTTTTTTAGGTTCTTTTAAAATAAGGAAAAGTTAGTGGGGAGGGTTTGGCGGGAAAAAAGTGAAAGTCGCAGGGATAACAAGATTTCTAAAGGGGAACTAGTAATAGGGAAAATTTTGGGGGGATATTTGGGAAAACCATGGCACTAATTGACAAGGGGCAGTAATAGGTTTAGTGGGGAAAAACAGAAAGGAGGGGCAGGAAGGGTAAAGAGAGAGGGGGGTCATTAAAAATTTATTTCCAAATAGTCGCAGTGCTAGGAATAAGATGGACGAGTTGAGACTATTTTCAGTCCCCAAAATAACAAGATGTTTTTTGCCATTAAAAGAGACGGGGGTTTAATTAAAAAATCGGGCATGGGCCCGCGAAATTTCACATTCAGGGGTTTTAAAAAATTTTTCCAAGTAGATAAAAAGTTTTTTCGGGAAGGGGGGTGGGGTGGCATTGTATGCCGAATCGCTTGAACTGTTGCATAAAAAAAGGGGATTAAGTCTTTAAATAACACATTTCAAGTCCGTTTTTGGGTAGAATTTTTAGAGGGGCAAGAAAAAATTTAATTTTTTGGTGTGATATCCGCCCCCCAAATTTTGATAGGGGCCAAGGGAGACTACTATGGGGGGAAAAAAATTTTTAGGGCCACAAGGGACGAAATGTATTTAAAAAAGGAGACTTTAACTTTTTCATATTGGATTTTGGGAAAATTTTTTGACTGGGGAAATTTTTAAAACCTAAAGATTTCTTAGAAGTAGGTTCCCGGGTTTTTTTTTTGAAGCAGTTTGTGACAGAACCACAAGGGGAAATAACCCCGCTTGACTTAAATTCTGGCAAACAATGAATCCCTTGTTAAAAAATTTTGAAGTTTTAGAGGAAAATGGGGGGCAAACGACCACAAATCAATTACATTTAGAAAATTTAATGGAAGTATGAAGTTTTGGGGTAACTCAGTAAAAGCCCAGTTTTTTGCTTAGCAGATTAAAAATGGGCTTAGAGAACACTTTTTCATCTGTTGACCGGGGGAACAAAAGAGCTATCAATATGACCGTTTTTTTGAAAACAATACATGCTGGGTCAAAGAACGTTTAAACCCCTTTTAAGGAAAAATTTGATCAAATAAAATGGGCCCAAAATGGATGAAAAATAGGCCCGAAATATCCCACTTTGGGGTAAGAATGGAATTTTTAGGCTATCAAAAGAGGGGGAGGGTCAAACTTATGAATCAGTAAATTGACATTAAGAGGGGCATTAAAAAAGGGGGTAAGAATAGCTAAAAGGGACATGAAATTAAATTCTAGGGTTTCTAAAACAACCCAAAAAGTTTTTTTCCCGGTAAAATAGAACAAAAGCAGAGATAAGATAGGTCCCCCTTTAAAAAAAACTATGGGGAAACCTTTTCTGACAAAGAGAAAGAAATGTGCTCGATTTTAAAAAAATTTTTTTTTCTCTCGGTTTTTTCACAGGAAGACCTAAAAAATATTCCGGGAATTAATTTTTAAAAGTGGATCAGAAATAAATTATTAACATCACAGCATATTTAAATGGTTGTGAAGCAGATAACCGACTGAAGCAAAATAAGTCACCGGGGGCCTGATGAGGGTTTTTTTCAAAGGGGCTTAAGGAATGCAAAATGGAAGTCTTGAACCAAAAAAAAAAACTAAAAAAAAATTTTTAATTTAAACTCTTTAAACGGGGGTAGTGGGCGATATGTGGAAGATGGGTAATTTAATTTTCCCATTTTTAAAACAGGGGAACAATCGTTTACCGTCAAATTAACCGCCCAATAAGCCTGACCCCCAATTGTAGCAAAATTTTCTAAGTCAATTATAGCTGGGGGGTTAAAGAACCCTCTCGATAAGCATAGCCCTTTATTAAGATACCCAGCATGGATTCAAAAAAGGCCGGTCTTGTATAAATAATTTATTAAAATTTCTTCAGTAAAGGGTTTTTTGAGGCTGTTGACCACGATAAAGAATTTGAATATTATTTACTTAATTTTAGTAAGGGCATTTGATAGAGTTCCGCACCAAAGACTGTTGAGGAAAGTAGCAGCTCATGGCATGGGGAAAGGGGTGCTCTCGGGATCGAGTCAGGCTCACAGACAGGAAGCAGAGAGTGTCCATAAAGGGGGTTAAATCCGAGTGGGGATCAGTAACAAGTGGCTTTCCCCACAGGGATCAGTCTTGGCCCGTTTGTTTTTTATAAATAAATATCAATGATCTTGATGAAGGAATTGCTAGTGATATGAGCAAATTCGCCGATGACACGAAGATAGGTAGGATAATTGATTCAAACGTAGATGTTAGGGAACTTCAGGAGGATTTAGACAAACTCTACTCTTGGTCAGAAAAGTGGCAGATGCAGTTCAATGTAGATAAATGCAAGGTTCTGAAGCTCGGGAGTGTCTATAACCCTAGCACTTATAAGTTAAATAATGTAGAACTTAGCCATGCAGATTGCGAGAAGGACTTGGGGGTTATGGTAAGCAGCAACCTTAAACCAAGACAGCAATGCCTAAGCGATGGGGTGATTGCACATAAAATGAGGACCATAGGCATCACGGGGAAGGTAAGATTGTGGATTTTCGGGTAGTAAACAGAGCAATATCCAGCATCAGTGAGATAAAAAGCTCAGTTCCGCAAGGCACTGTCTTGGCACCTCTGCTGTTTCTCATCCTCATAGCACACATAGATATAGGCACCCGTCACAGTTTTGTATCATCATTTGCAGATGACACTAAAGTAAGCATGAAGGTCACTTCGATAGAAGATACTGAAAAATTACAGGAATATATAAGCAGTGTTTTCCAGTGGGCAGTGGAGAACAACATAATGTTCAGTGATGATAAGTTGCAGCTACTTAGGTATGGAAAGAATGAACAACTCAAAAGGAATACAGTATACAAAACTCAAGAGGATCGTCAAATAGACCGAAAGGAACCCGTAAAAGACTTGGGAATAATTATGTCAGCTGACCTTTCTTTCAAAGAGCATAAGACAAAGGTCACGACAGCCAGGAGGATAACGGGAGTAATGAGAACCTTCAAACAAGGAAAATAATGCCAGTGTGACACTTTTCAAATCGCTAATTCCCCCTCAATTAGAATACTGCTCAGTGTTGATGGCCCCGTTCAGGGCTGGAGAAATATCAGAGCTGGAACAAATACAGAGATCGTTTACGGCCTACTTAGAGCCAGTAAAGTATTTAAATTACTGGGAACGTCTTAAAGTCTTAAGGCAGAGCGGAGGAAAGAGAGATACATGATAATATATACATGATAATATATATATCTGGAAAGTACTCGAGGGCCTGGGCCCAAATCCGCAAACTGGCATAACATACTGGAGCGAGAGATACGGAAGTGCAAAATAAGCCCAGTGAAAAGCAGGAGTGCGGTGTGCACAATAAGGGAACACTATATCAACATCATTGGCCCAAGATTATTCAACATCTTACCAGAAGGTATCAGAAACACTGCTGGAACAAGTGTAGAAGTCTTTAAGAGGAAACTGGACATGTATCTTCACCAGGTGCCAGATCAACTGTGATGGACATGTATCTTCACCAGGTGCCAGATCAACTGTGATGGACATGTATCTTCACCAGGTGCCAGATCAACTGTGATGGACATGTGGGGCAATGGGACTCCAGCAGCAACAGCCTAGTTGACCAGGCTAGCACCAGACGAGCCTGGCCCATGACCGGGCTCTGGGAGTAGAAAGACACTCGACACTCATCAAAGGTAAAGGTATGGTACTGATGGTAGCTTAGTTCCTAGGCCTCTTGTGTATATCCATACTCTTGTTCTACTGACCACTGGATGACAGTGGTCCCGCAATATACTAGCCAGCTCGGAAAAGGCCATTTATATATTCTCCAGTTTTGCAATATAGGCTATCTCAGCTGTAACTCAAACATGTGTTTTATATATACCGTTCACCCTACTGTTCATTCTTCTCCTGTTCACCTTCCTACTATTCATTCTCTTTCTGTTTACCTTCTTCCTATTCACTGACCTTCCTCCCATTCACTCTTTTCTCCTGTTCATTCTCATCTCGTCTATTCTCTCATTTACATTCCTCTGGCTCATTTTCCTATTATTAACCCTCTGTTTATCCTCCTGTTCATTCTCTTCCCATTGATTCTCTTCTGCTTCCTTCTCTTCCTGTTTGTTCGCCTGTTCGTTGTCTATTCCAAGAATTATGGTACTTCTCTTGTGCTGACGTGTAGTACTGAGTTGTGCTCCTAACGATGGCCAGTAACGCTAACACTGTCAGATCTTGTGCCCGTATTTCCTGTCTTGGTTGTGTCTCGGAAGTGCAAATCCCAGGCTGCATGGATTTGCTCCCGTGAGACAGCCAGTAGCAGGTGCCTTTATGAGGACAAGGAAAGGAGGAGCAGAGGGAGATTCAACGAGCAGCCGAGCTGGGAGAAGGACCTTTTGAGCTGTGATGATCTTGGGTCCAGGCTGTAGAGTTAGTGTGAGGATCCCTTGTAGTCAGGAGTCGTGTCGATGTGTAGAAACTCATTATGCTGGTCCTCAGTGAGGAGTCGTCTGCTGGTTTTAATAATTTTATTATATCTGGTGACCTCTCTGTCCTGTCATTAATCATTTTAAACTCAGTCTCCCTAATGTATTAATATTATATCTCCCTCAATATTAGTATTACATCTCTCACTATTTATTTCTACGTTAGTGCTAATATTATGTTTCGTTCAGTATTAATGTAATAATTTCCCTTAGTTGTATTTTTTTAACAAGTTTGTTTACCTTAAACCATGATTGGCTTACTGTTAATAATTATTTCCGTAAGTGGTAATATGATCAAGTGTCTCAAGTGGTCAGTGCTTTTAGACCTTAAATTCAAGGAAAAGTTGTAAGGAATAGCGAAAGTAAAAGGGTTACTTCCCTTGTTCACTCTGCTTATCTCTCATCACAAATATCACTCAACAAGAAAATAAATTAAACAGAAATAAACTGTGATATATATATACATATATATATATATATATATATATATATATATATATATATATATATATATATATATATATATATATATATATATATATATATGCAATAAGATCACAGTAAACAGGTGATTTCAAAATATGCAAAACAACCACTCTGAAAGAATAGAGAAATTCCAAGCGCTTTCGTGACTACTCACATTATCAAGGGACTATGAATAGTTCCTTGATAATGTGAGTAGTCACGAAAGCGCTTGGAATTTCTCTATTCTTTCAGAGTGGTTGTTTTGCATATATATATATATATATATATATATATATATATATATATATATATATATATATATATATATATATATATATATATATTATAGGTAGTAGGTTGGTAGACAGCAACCACCCAGGGAAGTACTACCGTCCTGCCAGATGACTGTGAAACAAAAACCTGTAACTGTTTTGCATGATGGTAGGATTGCTGGTGTCCTTTTTTCTGTCTCATGAACATGCAAGATTTCAGGTACGTCTTGCTACTTCTACTTACACTTAGGTCACACTACACATACATGTACAAGCACATATATACACACCCCTCTGGGTTTTCTTCTATTTTCTTTCTAGTTCTTATTCTTGTTTATTTCCTCTTATCTCCATGGGGAAGTGGAACAGAATTCTTCCTCCGTAAGCCATGCGTGTTGTAAGAGGCGACTAAAATGCCGGGAGCAAGGGGCTAGTAACCTCTTCTCCTGTATATATTACTAAATTTAAAAGGAGAAACTTTCGTTTTTCCTTTTGGGCCACCCCGCCTCGGTGGGATACGGCCGGTGTGTTGAAAGAAAGATATATATATATATATATATATATATATATATATATATATATATATATATATATATATATATATTATGCAAAAATTGCGAGCAAGCGAAACAAGATGCAAAACAACTACAGGGGAAGTTGAATAATAGCTCTAGGCCTTTAGTGTTGCAATCAACACATCAGGAACTTGTAATGTTGCAAGCTCTCCTGAACGAATCTGCCTGGACTTCCTACTCATTTCTGCATTATTGCAGACTCCTTATGACCATTAACTAGTTAGACAGTGTGACTTTGTAAATGGTCCAAGACGGACTGAAACGTCGACATATGTTCTTATAAGTTTCTTTCTATGTGCAAGTTACACCTTGTTACACCTGCTTGTTACACCTTTTTGTTATATCTTCTTGTTACACTTTCTTGTTACACCTTCTTGTTAGCCTTAAGTGATGGTAGAGAACATATATTCCAACTCTGGTCATGATGTCCCTTTTTCAGTGTTTAGTTTCTCATGTAATCTGTTAGTTTCCTTTAGCACCTGTTAGCACTTCCCAGGGTTCATTCCGGCAGTCTAACTCTTCATTTGTCAAGATATATTTTCTTGGGATTCTTTCAATACCTATTTCCTCATGGAATAATTTGTGCCTCTTGTTCCTCGTCTTGGTGGTGCCACGAAGCCGTCGTCTAATGTATTCTGTCTTTTTATCATCTAATAAGCTGTTTCCGTAGTTAATGTTTCCCTCTGTCCATCATCGAGGGACCTGCGGTGTTTATACCCAGAACGTTTGTGCTCCGACATTTCTACCTAAAACGTTCTTGGAAGCATAACATGTACACAACCAATGCAATACTGGCTTAGAACATGATGCTTTTGTATCTTGGAATCACTTGACCATCATGATATGGTGATGTAATATACGAAGATTTTCCAGAAGGCTTCGACAAGTGTGGTTATGGTGTAATAGCACACACACAATGCATGTATAAGGAATAAATCGAACTAAACAGTAAAAGACCACAATAAAACATGAAAAGTCTCCAAAGTGCAAAGATTTGTTCATCAAGTCACGTTACTTGCTTTAAATTTCTTTATCATTATCAATTGTGACATAGAGACACAACTTACAGCACTGTATCATCTTTTGTAGATGATGCTAGTCTCTGAGTACACAGTAAACTTCCAAACTGATTTAGGTGTAGACAAGTCTTGCAATGAGCTACAGGAAACATGATAAATTTCTGCTATTTCAGTAAAAAAACTTAAAAAATATAACCAAGCCTTTCAACAGAACGAAAGTAAAATGAAAATGTGTCTTCAAGGTCCATTAAAACAACAGTGTTACTCTCAGCTGCCAGGAAAAAGAGCAATAACAAAAACCTTAATAGCAAGAGATGCCAAGTCTCTAAGTCACTCTCCACACTGGAATATTGATATACACTTTCATATATGACAGTTGCAATTGCAGCTGAAAATATGGAGAACGGCCGAAGACACTTGTTCCAAATCTGTATACTGAAACTACTTTTGTAAACTATGTAACATAAACTGAAGAAGAGCTGAGGTGCAACTAGCACACTCAGCAATAACTTGATAAACAAAAACGGCACAAGACTTTTGTAACATTTTTTTCATTATGCCTAAGAGGAATTACCCAACAGATCCATGGTTGTCTGCAGGAGGGAGCTTGACAACTTTCTGAATCAAATTACTGATCAACTAG